>JARQOC010000005.1:177789402-178096766 GCA_033576535.1 Allobates femoralis
TACGTCAACAGCAGTATCGCCAAGGACAGGCGTGCGTACAGAAAAGTCTTCAGCAAGCTAGAGCAAGACAAGAGAGAACCTTTAACCAACATGCTCAAGCAACTCCATTACAACATTGTGAGCTAGTTCTCAAGAGAAAGAGATGCACCAACAAATTGGATAATCAGTGGGAAACCACCCCTTATACAGTCCTACCATCCAATTTAGACAATGCTAAAATGTGTATAATAAGCAAAGACGAAAGGAGAACATCAGCATTTGTGTCAAGAGACCATCTCAAACCATGTCCTGAAACCCTGAAGACACCAGAAGTAACAGTACCCGTACAGGTTCAACCTGTCAAAGAAGAAGATGAAGTTTTCCATACCGTTCTAGGAGATTTCCCCTAAACATGGCCAAATTACTACGGAGCAGTTGTAGTTCTAATGATTGCTTTCCCTCCAATGGTTGTACCAACACCAGAACCAGTCCAACCAGAAGTCCCAAGAAATGACGAACAGGAAGTAGAGCCTGAAGAGGAAGAACCAATTCCTGGTCCCTGTGAGCTTGCCAGTCCTGCTGTCAGATATCCATTCGCAATAGTACCAGACACTCCAAGTAGGTACATGTTCACCCACACCATCAGGCTAAGTACACCCAGTACACCAGCATTACGCAGATCAAAGCATAGTACCAAGTGTCAGTTACTGGCAAAGTACAAAGATTAAAATGTAAACTCAACTGTGAAATGTAAATATGTTTGTTAAAAGTTTAATAGAACCCGTTACTGTGTAAAGTGTATAGAAAGGGTGAGAATAGCTTGGTGTTAGGTGGCAGCCACGGAGAGTAAGAACCTGGCCTCTTATGCGGTGACCCAAGGGCCTAGAGGCCTACTGCACTTGTAACCAGAGACATTCGTATGTTAATATTCTTTTGCAACGTTAAAAGCCCAGTACCTACAGAGACTATCCTGTATGAACTTCTGACAAGTTCTTGAACTTTTCTTTATTTATTTATGGATCATACTACAACAGACTAGTTGTGGTAAAGACTCTTTGTATATATTTATCAGCCCGGAGGCAATAGACTAAACCCCCGGAAAGACTGCTATTTTGAATTTTTGGACTCTTTTTGAGCATGTTAGTGATTTTTGTACTTTTACTTTTTAAGACTCTGTAAATATTAATTGTATTAACTGTTTGTTTGTTTTTCTACAGTCCCGGAGTACTGTCTTTCCATAAGGGGGAATGTGGCACCCCAGGGGTTAATGTGTAACATCACCAAGGGTTAACTCCCCACACAACACCTGACACTTCACTAGGACCTCTAGGCCAGAATGGGGAGCTAAAACAGCTCCCCTATATATATTCTGGTGTCAAGAGGAAGTAGTTAGTTCAGTTCCTGGGAGAATTGAGGAAGACAAGGCTGTGGTGTAAAGAGGCTGCCTTAGGCTCCTCCACAGCCTGCTACTCAATTCCAGGCCTAGCCAGGGTCTGAGGGAAGGAGTACAAGAAACAGAGGAACACATCTGAGAGACTGAGTTACCTCATAACTCGCCCCGGAGGAGCACACAGACCGGATACCGGGTCCGAAACTGTGACTGACACACGCAGCACAGTAAACACCGGGATAGTGGAGGTTATAGATCGACACTGTACCTCAGCGAAGCCACATGGTGGGGTCAGAAGTACATGGAAAGACTCAAATTGCCTAACAAAGGGGGTACCTGTGAGGAGAGACAGGTACAGCAGCCTAGCTGAAGCAGCAGCAGGGTCACACACAGCACAGCAGTGGGAAGCTGAGGACCTGGACAGGGTGGGAGCAACCTGGTTCCGGTACAGACTCCTTGGCCAGTACTCTGCTAACAACATCTGCAGTAAAGACTTGGAAAACTTCAAAACCGTGAGTCTGTGTGATCCTTGTGCTCAAACCCTGCGTTCCCTCACAAACTCTCATCATCTCTACTACTACCCCTATCCAGCAACATCCATAGCATCAATCATAGACTTTAACTATCACTGCCCCGGGGAATCAGGCTCTATCCGCAGAGAGCCGTTACATCCCCAGCTGCCAAACATCATCCCCAGAGGTTCTGCAGCAGTGGTAGTCACCCTGACCACAACCCGTGGGTGGCATCATGGCAAACTCCCCTGTAAATATTCCCCCCATTACTTGCGGAACCCGGGACATGGTCCGGACCAAGACCGCCGTGATATCCCCAGCAGTACCCTGGTCCGGTACCGAGTACCCTGTCCCAGTGGGCTCCACATCTCTCTCTCCAACACACTTGCTCGGCACTCAGCAGCCTGTCTCCGAAATTCCTCTTGCTTTAACTGCTCTTTCATTAGCAGACTCCCTTCAGACATCTCTCTCTTTCCAGTGCACTTACTCGGCTCTCGACAACATATCTCTGAAGCTTCTCCTGCTTCAAATGGGCTTGTACCATCTCCTAGAGCCTCCTTAGCTCGCTTCTTCCATCCTCCAGATGGTCGAGCTTCCATTTCTCGAGGAGGTATCTACTTCAGACTTCACTTCCTCTGTGACTTTTGCACCCTCGGTCTTCACGTGGGTCTCAATAACGGCAGCTTCAGCCTTCTCTTGGGTCTTGGTAGTGTCACTTTCAGAGGCTTTTACTCCTTCTAACTGTTCACCCTCAGGGACTTTGGAGTATTCCACCTTCACTACAGCTGTTACCTCCCCATCTTGTGATCCGGCAGCACCCCTGGCAACCTCGGCCACATCTCCATGTGCCTGTCCAGGGGTCTCCAGTCTTTCACCTCTGACCTCTGCCGTGTCACACAACTTTTGGGCATCGGCAGCCCCATCTGTCACTCTCCGCCGGGCAACAACATCCTCAACTTCAGAAGGCTTCTTACCTTCCCTCTCTTCATTCTCAGGGTCTTGGGAGACGTCTACCCTCTCGGACCTAGCACTGCCTATTTCCGTGAGGTGACCTGCTGACCGACCACCGGTTATCCATTCAGACCCTGGAGAGGACACATACACCATCTTCTTGGCTGGCTCCATCTCCCTGACTTCATCATGAGAAGCATTGTTGATACCCTGTGTCAGTTCCTCTGACAGCACAATAACTGTATCAGCCCCCGTGGTCGCTTCAGGCAACGACACTTCACCTCCCATCTTGCTTTTCTCGGGGTCTGGAAGAGAACTCAAACTTGGAATAGAAGCACATAACAGTATATTATCAGCTGGGGTCACCTGGGCAGTTTTTTTTTTGGTGCTTGCTCCTTTTGTGACGGGAGGATTTGCCATTCTTGCTAGGCCCTTCATTCCTGTACTCCCTTTCTTTCTCAAAGTCGCAGTCACACCTTGCGTCTGTGTCACACTCCACTATCTGGTGAACCCCCAAGTCGCTCTCTAACTTGGTGTCAGCTGCATTCTTGTCAGATACCACATCACTACCAGTCATCCTGTGGTACACTTCAGGGGACGTCAGGTCACTAAGTTGTGCCGACGTATGACTTTCACTGGTCACCACTCCCTCAGAACCGTCAATTTTGGGAGGTGTTACCTCCTTATCGGACACAACCCCATCAGCAGAGAGCCCTTCAACCTCCTGCTATAGAGGAGCTCCATTCTCCTACAAGTCCGAAAACAGCCTAGAGTCCTAGCCTATTATCACCGGATAATTCAAGTTTGGGACTACAGCGACATCATGGCTTGCAATGTCCCTGGCCGTCTCAAGGACCACTCTGGACTCTGGATAGACTTTAGTGCCCCCATGAATGCAGATGACTTTCATCTTCCTTCCGGGTATCAAGTAGACATTAGACGTAGCCCTCACTAGGGTCCCTTTTTTGGGACTCTGACCCCTTTTGGGCAGCAACCCCTTTTTGGGACCCTGCCCCTTTTTGGGCCATTATTCCTTTTAGGGACACCTCCCCCTTTTGGGACTCCACCCCCTTTTTGGGACTCCGCCCCCTTTTGGGCAATCCAGTCCATAGGGGATGCTTTCCCGGGACACTCCACAACATCATGCTGTCGCTGCTGGCTTTGCAGCAGAGGTTCCCGTAGCTCCTCCATGCCGTCAGGCTTCTCTCGCTGCAATGAGAAAAACAGGAGGAGCGCTCCAATGTGTAATGCCCGTTGTACAAGGGGAAGGGGGTGTATTTTACCACTAACATTTCCTGGTTGTACTGCCAATACAACCAAGATCTCCAGCTTGTGGTGTATTACTGCTCACCAAGCAGAGCCCATGTCTCACAGTCAGTCTCTTGACTCCTCCCACATGCACCTGGGTTGAGAGCGTTGTCCACCTTCATTGCCCCTCCAAGCCACAGCCCGATGCTTGAATCCTCGGTCGTCGTGTGCTTGCCCCTAGCACCCAGGCTGCACCGCTACCACAATCCACAACCGAACATGTAGGCCTCGTCTGTTGCCACCAGCAATAAGGCTGCTACAATGCCCGCATTCTCCACCAAGTGTGGTATAGTGTTCACGGACCGGGTCGGGTTCACTCACTTGGCAGCGATATTTAAACACAGCGACAGTCTCTCCATTTAATTAAAAGTCATGTTGGTTTATTCTGTCAGCATAAACCACCCTCCAGCACATAAACAGGAGCCTTTCTTTGACTTACAGGTACATACCGCCTGGTATACAGTCTGTTGTTACTTCACACACAGGGCTTGTCTGCCATCCAAGACCTGTGACCAGGAAGTGGCCACCTGACAACAGCCCAGCAGCTTGCAGGCTCTCTCCATACATCAGTCTGTCTCTTGTCAGAACACAGACTGCATTAAAACATCCTGAGACACACTCACATCTCCAGCAACTTGCAAGCTTAACTCTTGTCAAACAGACTGTGGCTTCCATGGCAAGACATTCATAAAACAGGCAGCTGACTTCTGTCTGTGGGAAACACACTGGCCATGCACAATGCCGCCACTCACTACATCACAGCGCCATAAAGGAAGATAATTACTACCGACATTATATAAAAGTGTTAATTCATTTTTAACATATATTATGTAAGGGCTAAAAAATCCAATATCTATTATATAATCACGAATGGGATTTTTGCCCCTTTTGAGTCCGCTCACGCTGCGAGTCAATGTCGTCATGTGGATACGCCCGAAGCATTGGCCACGCAGCGGCCATTGCGAGCAGTTCTAAGGCGACTCGCTATGCCCGCGCAGCGGGCATGGCGAGTCGCCTTAGCAGCGCGAAGCATTGGCCGCTAAGCGGCCATTGCGAGTCAGAGACTCGCTCTGCTAGAATCCCGATGCATCTGCATCGGGCACCCAGCTAGTGGTATATAAAATTCTATATATTTAATATGTCATAGGTGTATTTATCCACTAATTTATACAATTTTAATATAAGTGCTTGAATCATCCAAAAGTGTTCTGTGCTATAATGTATAATCTGAAAAGGAAAAAAAAGGGTAACTTAATATTTGTAAACATATAACACATCACATTCACTTATAAAAAATGTAGTGTTTCAGGTAAGGGCATACATCACATATGATTTTATTAAGCCTGTACTCAACATTATGACCATATGTTTAAGCTAAAGATCCATTCCACCTCTTTTTGCTTTAATAATTTCATCCTGTCTCCTCCCCTTCTCAAAGGTGGTACTGCATCTATGAAGTGAAATTTCAATTGTTTTTCAGAATGTTTACATAAGTGAAGTATTTGTGGACAGGAAAATTGAGGAGTTTCTTATTGCATTGCAATGGTGGCTAATTACATCATTACAGACAAAGGGGTCATCAGTTGAAATTGAGCTATTGTGACAACCCATCGGCGATCTCATCACGGAGCCACCGATGGGAGTGGGAAATGAAGAGTTCCATGTCAGTGGGTGTTAAATCCTGCTGTCATCGACAGACAGCGACATTTAACTAGTTAACAGTGGTGTGAGGATCTCAGATCTGCCCACCACTGTTAGAAGCACATGTTGATCAGCCAATATGTGCAGAGAAAAATGCTTGCTCAGTATATGAGCCTGCATCAAAAGGTAGGGACACGAGCTTAGATGTACCAGTATATCAAAAGTCATAAAGGGGATAACCATTTGCCTGGTCCTCTAAGCATTGGCAACAAGATGGCCACAGCTGGCTACCATCTTGCTGAATTTTCATTGGGCAAATAGCAAAAAAACTATATATTAAGGAATATTAATTGTTGTAAGAGTCAAATGCAGTTCAGTTTCAATGTAATAAATTTACTCATCTATACACAGGTTATATAAACCAAGAGAATCTCTTCCCAATCACCATTTGTTGCCACTGTTTACATAATAATGCTTTTACTCACCTCAGATGATGTTTCACTGACATGAGCATTCGTTCTCCAGAGTCGTTAAGTTATGCGTGCCCTGTCCCCAGTCACTATTGACTTCACTCTCCCTGCCTTCAGATCTATCAAAAATAAAAAAGAAGTGAGCAGTTAACCAAAGCTCTGACTACGTCTTTATGATCAATTTGTCCAAAGGTGGGAAGAGTGAAGCCAGCACTGAATGGGTGTATGTATCATGTGTTCAAAAGCATCATCTGAGCACAGGGAGAGTGAGCGCTGACACCACTGGAACAGTGCCTGTACCAAAGGTTAAGATAAGTATTGTTATAAGAGTTGGCCAAATATTGTGATTGAGAAAGGGTTTCCAAGAAGGGGCAACCTCTTTAAGCATCTTTTCTTATAACTTGGCATTTAGCCATTCCTCTATGAGTGGTGTTACACTGGCGTTTGTGTCTGCATGCGCATGGCATGCAGACACAAAGGCAGTGCAAACGCAGCCCATACTGATGTGAACGCAGCGGATAATCTCTGCATGTGTTCACATTAGTATGAAGACTGGCTAGCCAATCAGCTGTCTTGGCGGCGGCTGGGAGGCGGAGATCAGCGGTGGAGATCTCCTCCTCCTGGCCACAGCTGATCTCCCGCCGGTGTCGGCACGGGAGATTTGAAGAAACAGCTGATCTGACAGCTGTTTAAATCTCCCGTGCCGACACCCAATAAGTGATATCGGTGCAGGAGATAAGAAACAGCTGATCGGTGCTTCAAATCTCCTGTGCCGACATCACTTCTTCGGTGTCGGCGCGGGAGATTTAAACAGCTGTCAGATCAGCTGTTTCTCCCCGCCGATACCGGGGGGAGATTAGTGGTGGCTCTAGTTGATCTCCTGGTTGCCACCGCTGATCACTGGCGGCCACCGGGAGAGATTTCAATGTGATCTGCAGCGTTCTCCTGTGCTGTCATGCGGAGGAGACTGCGGATCCATTGACTTCAATGCATGGTTTGTGTGCTTGCGGACGCTTCCAGATAAATCAAGCGCCCGCAACCGCACAAAAAATGCAACATGCTGAGTTCAGAGTGCACTCGGAGGGTGCACAAATTGTGCGCATCCAAACGCAAACGCAACCGAACGCAGGCACATGTGTTCCCATGTTAAACATAGGAACGCAGTGTGCAAGCGTTTGGCTGCGTTCGGTGCGCTGCGTTTGCAAATGCCAGTGTGAAAACGGCCTATGATTCCTACTGGAAAATTAGCAACAAAACAGGTGTTATGAATTTGATCCCCTGTGAAATGAGTGTTTGGACATTGTCAGAGTGTAGTGTACACACTTCAAAGCTTGCAATAAATACTAAAGCCACCTTGTATATGAGGCTTTATAGAAAGAGAGAGAATATTAATTCATAGATAAGATATTTTAATTTTATTGTAGGAACTTCTTATATGTGTCAAGCAAATCAAGAGGCAAAAAATTAATTAAACATTATTTAATGCTGCCATGACATTTATGTTTAAATGCTATTATAATTGCTTTTTCCAATTCTATTTGCTTTGGCCATCTCTTATTTAAATGTCCTTTCTACTTTTTGTGAATATTAATGTGTAATGTATATTGTAAAGTTTGAAGAACTTTTTTCAGTTGAAAAAGTTTATATATACAGTAGTGTTCATCATATGTAGAGATGAGCGATGTTCGATCAAACATGTTCTCCAATTTCAATGTCGACCTGTTTTGGGCTATGTTCGAGTGGCTTGACGAATGTAAACGTTTTCCTAAAAATTCAGCAATTTGAGGTTATGGCCGATAAGTGTTTGTTGACCAAAAGCGTTACTGACTTTTCACAGTAATGATTTTGTTCAATGTTATTATGAGTTTCAGTGTCTAGTAATAGTGGGCAGGAGGGGGGTTGGAGAGAGGTCTGTGGTCAAATAAGTAAAGATCTCCATTTTTAGTGTGGGTGGTCTGGTCTGTTAGCCAATCAGCATGCATAGAGCAAAGTGCACTTTTTGCACACAACGGCTTGTGTCATTGACTGGGTATGTCATATGTCCTTGCCATATAAGAACCAGCCATTTCCCCTCCTTGTCATTTTCTCAGTGGTGGTGCTCTGTGTCAGATGTCACAGCTGCTGCTGTGTGCGCTACAGAGAAAGATAGGTAAATAGTGATTCCATTCCAAATTACATAGAGATAAATAGTAGATTTAGGGACTCCTTTCAAAAACAGCCCTTTTTAGGGCTTAAAAGCAGTGTTTGCCAGGCAGGTGTGTTCCAGTGCTGTGTTGAAATCTACAAAGATCCTGTGCTTTGCAATCGTTTTTTACAGCATCTGGCCAAATCTAGCCAAGCAAATCATTTTTGACTAGTAGCACTGTTCCTAGGCAGGTATGTAGCACTGCTGTGTAGAAAGCTACACCTCCTGTGTTTGCAAGACTATTTTTTTCTGCATGTGGCCAAATCTAGCCAAAGATTTCCTATTTTGGCTATTCAATAGAGTTTTTACCAGGCTATTTGTGCTCCCAGAGGTCTATGATCCAAAACTTCTTGTAATTCATAAAGGGCTTTTATTATTTCTCAAGAAAAGCACATACAAAAAGGGGAGTGTCATCTACATCCACCTATGATCTAATTATACATTTACATTTAGATTGGTGCGCTTTCTTCCTTTCCTTTCCTTCTACCAAAATATTTTGGCTATTAGCACTGGTTGCCAGGCAGGTGTGTAGCACTGCTGTGTAGAAAGCTATACCTCCTGTGTTTGCAAGTCATTTCTTTACTGCATCTGGCCAAATCTAGCCAAGCAAATCTTTTTTGGGTAGTAGCACTGTTTGCCAGGCAGGTGTGTAGCACTGCTGTATAGAAAGCTACACCTGATGTGTTTGCAAGCCTTTTTTTACTGGATCTGGCCAAATCTAGCCAAGCAAATTATTTTTAGCTAGTAGCACTGCTTGGATAGGCAGCAGTGGTTCAGTGTTCAGTTGAAGTCTACCACCATACAGTCCACAAAACCCTTTTGAATTGCACCTGCCCAAACCTAGTTACCAAATTCTATTTAGCCAAGTACCACTGTTTGGCTAGGTTGCTGTGTTCCAGTGTTCTGTTGAAATCTACTGCCATACAGTCCAGAAACCGCTTTTGTATTGCATCTGTTCAAAACTAGTTACCAAAATCTATTTAGGGTAGTACCAGTGTTTGCCCACTCAGCTCTGCTGGTTTTACATCCACAGTTTTTTGTTCCTTCAACAACTGAGTTGTCAATCACTTACCCTTAAGTATGAGTGGCAAAAGGTGTGCTAATGGTGGAAAGGGGAATCGGCATGTTGAAAAAGGTAAAAATCTTTGTGTCCAAGGGGTAGGTGCTAAAGTAACAGAAATATCTACTGAACAAATATCATCTTCAAGCCAATGAAAAATGTCTATTTTTTTTCATGGGTGATCTGCTATCATCTCTTTCTTATGCAGCAGAACATCGCTACAACTTGTAGATGAGGCTCAAAAAGAGCAGGTGCTGCAATGCATATCAAGCGCTCCATCAAGTGGGTTCTCCTCCACCTCAGCTTCAACATCCCAAACACTCCAGCCCTCAGAGGTGTCACCCCAGCCTTACTTGCTTCCTCACAGCTCACAAGTCTCCAGCCTTCCTACTGACTATGGGTTAATACAGATAGGTGTGTCTGCAGAGCTGTTCACTCATACTATAGCCTGGGAATCAGAGATCTGTACAGAAACTACTAGAAAAAAAGCAGCATCAGAAAAACTCACCATCCATGCCAAAGACAGAAAACCAAAAGCACTTACAGGACGCAGTCAGAGCCCAATTGTGGAGCAAGCCCAGCTGCTGGCTGATGAGTCGCCTCTACCAGCAAAATGTGGGAGGCGACCTGCCATGCATACACTAGGCCTGCATAGAGCACCATTCACACTGATACATATGATGCAGAGTGTCTGAAAGCTACCCAACCGCTCCGCTGCCTGAGCATTGGGCCGCACAGTACGATGCTTCTGCACCACTGGATGAACGGCGCCCCTATGGGCCCACCTGCGCCCTGGATGGATAAAAAAGTGCAAAAGTTTTTTATATGATAAATAAAAAACCTTTATAGATGGGATTTTGGTTCATGTGTTGGCCCAAGACATTTAAGCTGATGACCCACGATCAAGGGATCCCATGCTCACCAGTCCTAACAAAATTGTACAAAAACTACTAGAAAAAAAGCAGCATCAGAAAAACTCACCATCCATGCCAAAGACAGAAAACCAAAAGCACTTACAGGACGCAGTCAGAGCCCAATTGTGGAGCAAGCCCAGCTGCTGGCTGATGAGTCGCCTCTACCAGCAAAATGTGGGAGGCGACCTGCCATGCATACACTAGGCCTGCATAGAGCACCATTCACACTGATACATATGATGCAGAGTGTCTGAAAGCTACCCAACCGCTCCGCTGCCTGAGCATTGGGCCACACAGTACGATGCTTCTGCACCACTGGATGAACGGCGCCCCTATGGGCCCACCTGCGCCCTGGATGGATAAAAAAGTGCAAAAGTTTTTTATATGATAAATAAAAAACCTTTATAGATGGGATTTTGGTTCATGTGTTGGCCCAAGACATTTAAGCTGATGACCCACGATCAAGGGATCCCATGCTCACCAGTCCTAACAAAATTGTACAAAAACTACTAGAAAAAAAGCAGCATCAGAAAAACTCACCATCCATGCCAAAGACAGAAAACCAAAAGCACTTACAGGACGCAGTCAGAGCCCAATTGTGGAGCAAGCCCAGCTGCTGGCTGATGAGTCGCCTCTACCAGCAAAATGTGGGAGGCGACCTGCCATGCATACACTAGGCCTGCATAGAGCACCATTCACACTGATACATATGATGCAGAGTGTCTGAAAGCTACCCAACCGCTCCGCTGCCTGAGCATTGGGCCGCACAGTACGATGCTTCTGCACCACTGGATGAACGGCGCCCCTATGGGCCCACCTGCGCCCTGGATGGATAAAAAAGTGCAAAAGTTTTTTATATGATAAATAAAAAACCTTTATAGATGGGATTTTGGTTCATGTGTTGGCCCAAGACATTTAAGCTGATGACCCACGATCAAGGGATCCCATGCTCACCAGTCCTAACAAAATTGTACAAAAACTACTAGAAAAAAAGCAGCATCAGAAAAACTCACCATCCATGCCAAAGACAGAAAACCAAAAGCACTTACAGGACGCAGTCAGAGCCCAATTGTGGAGCAAGCCCAGCTGCTGGCTGATGAGTCGCCTCTACCAGCAAAATGTGGGAGGCGACCTGCCATGCATACACTAGGCCTGCATAGAGCACCATTCACACTGATACATATGATGCAGAGTGTCTGAAAGCTACCCAACCGCTCCGCTGCCTGAGCATTGGGCCGCACAGTACGATGCTTCTGCACCACTGGATGAACGGCGCCCTATGGGCCCACCTGCGCCCTGGATGGATAAAAAAGTGCAAAAGTTTTTTATATGATAAATAAAAAACCTTTATAGATGGGATTTTGGTTCATGTGTTGGCCCAAGACATTTAAGCTGATGACCCACGATCAAGGGATCCCATGCTCACCAGTCCTAACAAAATTTGACAAAAACTACTAGAAAAAAAGCAGCATCAGAAAAACTCACCATCCATGCCAAAGACAGAAAACCAAAAGCACTTACAGGACGCAGTCAGAGCCCAATTGTGGAGCAAGCCCAGCTGCTGGCTGATGAGTCGCCTCTACCAGCAAAATGTGGGAGGCGACCTGCCATGCATACACTAGGCCTGCATAGAGCACCATTCACACTGATACATATGATGCAGAGTGTCTGAAAGCTACCCAACCGCTCCGCTGCCTGAGCATTGGGCCGCACAGTACGATGCTTCTGCACCACTGATGAACGGCCCCCTATGGGCCCACCTGCGCCCTGGATGGATAAAAAAGTGCAAAAGTTTTTTATATGATAAATAAAAAACCTTTATAGATGGGATTTTGGTTCATGTGTTGGCCCAAGACATTAAGCTGATGACCCACGATCAAGGGATCCCATGCTCACCAGTCCTAACAAAATTGTACAAAAACTACTAGAAAAAAAGCAGCATCAGAAAAACTCACCATCCATGCCAAAGACAGAAAACCAAAAGCACTTACAGGACGCAGTCAGAGCCCAATTGTGGAGCAAGCCCAGCTGCTGGCTGATGAGTCGCCTCTACCAGCAAAATGTGGGAGGCGACCTGCCATGCATACACTAGGCCTGCATAGAGCACCATTCACACTGATACATATGATGCAGAGTGTCTGAAAACTACCCAACCGCTCCGCTGCCTGAGCATTGGGCCGCACAGTACGATGCTTCTGCACCACTGGATGAACGGCGCCCTATGGGCCCACCTGCGCCCTGGATGGATAAAAAAGTGCAAAAGTTTTTTATATGATAAATAAAAAACCTTTATAGATGGATTTTGGTTCATGTGTTGGCCCAAGACATTTAAGCTGATGACCCACGATCAAGGATCCCATGCTCACCAGTCCTAACAAATTGTACAAAAACTACTAGAAAAAAAGCAGCATCAGAAAAACTCACCATCCATGCCAAAGACAGAAAACCAAAAGCACTTACAGGACGCAGTCAGAGCCCAATTGTGGAGCAAGCCCAGCTGCTGGCTGATGAGTCGCCTCTACCAGCAAAATGTGGGAGGCGACCTGCCATGCATACACTAGGCCTGCATAGAGCACCATTCACACTGATACATATGATGCAGAGTGTCTGAAAGCTACCCAACCGCTCCGCTGCCTGAGCATTGGGCCGCACAGTACGATGCTTCTGCACCACTGGATGAACGGCGCCCCTATGGGCCCACCTGCGCCTGATGGATAAAAAATGCAAAAGTTTTTTATATATATAATAAAAAACCTTTATGATGGGATTTTGGTTCATGTGTTGGCCCAAGACATTTAAGCTGATGACCCACGATCAAGGGATCCCATGCTCACCATCCAACAAAATTGTACAAAAACTACTAGAAAAAAAGCAGCATCAGAAAAACTCACCATCCATGCCAAAGACAGAAAACCAAAAGCACTTACAGGACGCAGTCAGAGCCCAATTGTGGAGCAAGCCCAGCTGCTGGCTGATGAGTCGCCTCTACCAGCAAAATGTGGGAGGCGACCTGCCATGCATACACTAGGCCTGCATAGAGCACCATTCACACTGATACATATGATGCAGAGTGTCTGAAACTACCCAACCGCTCCGCTGCCTGAGCATTGGGCCGCACAGTACGATGCTTCTGCACCACTGGATGAACGGCGCCCCTATGGGCCCACCTGCGCCCTGATGGATAAAAAAGTGCAAAAGTTTTTTATATGATAAATAAAAAACCTTTATAGATGGGATTTTGGTTCATGTGTTGGCCCAAGACATTTAAGCTGATGACCCACGATCAAGGATCCCATGCTCACCAGTCCTAACAAAATTGTACAAAAACTACTAGAAAAAAAGCAGCATCAGAAAAACTCACCATCCATGCCAAAGACAGAAAACCAAAAGCACTTACAGGACGCAGTCAGAGCCCAATTGTGGGGCAAGCCCAGCTGCTGGCTGATGAGTCGCCTCTACCAGCAAAATGTGGGAGCGACCTGCCATGCATACACTAGGCCTGCATAGAGCACCATTCACACTGATACATATGATGCAGAGTGTCTGAAAGCTACCCAACCGCTCCGCTGCCTGAGCATTGGGCCGCACAGTACGATGCTTCTGCACCACTGGATGAACGGCGCCCCTATGGGCCCACCTGCGCCCTGGATGATAAAAAAGTGCAAAAGTTTTTTTATATGATAAATAAAAAACCTTTATAGATGGATTTTGGTTCATGTGTTGGCCCAAGACATTTAAGCTGATGACCCACGATCAAGGGATCCCATGCTCACCAGTCCTAACAAATTGTACAAAAACTACTAGAAAAAAAGCACATCAGAAAACTCACCATCCATGCCAAAGACAGAAAACCAAAAGCACTTACAGGACGCAGTCAGAGCCCAATTGTGGAGCAAGCCCAGCTGCTGGCTGATGAGTCGCCTCTACCAGCAAAATGTGGGAGGCGACCTGCCATGCATACACTAGGCCTGCATAGAGCACCATTCACACTGATACATATGATGCAGAGTGTCTGAAAGCTACCCAACCGCTCCGCTGCCTGAGCATTGGGCCGCACAGTACGATGCTTCTGCACCACTGGATGAACGGCGCCCCTATGGGCCCACCTGCGCATCTATAAAGGTTCCCATCTAAATCCCATCTATAAAGGTTTTTTATTTATCATATAAAAAACTTTTGCACTTTTTTATCCATCCAGGGCGCAGGTGGGCCCATAGGGGCGCCGTTCATCCAGTGGTGCAGAAGCATCGTACTGTGCGGCCCAATGCTCAGGCAGCGGAGCGGTTGGGTAGCTTTCAGACACTCTGCATCATATGTATCAGTGTGAATGGTGCTCTATGCAGGCCTAGTGTATGCATGGCAGGTCGCCTCCCACATTTTGCTGGTAGAGGCGACTCATCAGCCAGCAGCTGGGCTTGCTCCACAATTGGGCTCTGACTGCGTCCTGTAAGTGCTTTTGGTTTTCTGTCTTTGGCATGGATGGTGAGTTTTTCTGATGCTGCTTTTTTTCTAGTAGTTTTTGTACAATTTTGTTAGGACTGGTGAGCATGGGATCCCTTGATCGTGGGTCATCAGCTTAAATGTCTTGGGCCAACACATGAACCAAAATCCCATCTATAAAGGTTTTTTATTTATCATATAAAAAACTTTTGCACTTTTTTATCCATCCAGGGCGCAGGTGGGCCCATAGGGGCGCCGTTCATCCAGTGGTGCAGAAGCATCGTACTGTGCGGCCCAATGCTCAGGCAGCGGAGCGGTTGGGTAGCTTTCAGACACTCTGCATCATATGTATCAGTGTGAATGGTGCTCTATGCAGGCCTAGTGTATGCATGGCAGGTCGCCTCCCACATTTTGCTGGTAGAGGCGACTCATCAGCCAGCAGCTGGGCTTGCTCCACAATTGGGCTCTGACTGCGTCCTGTAAGTGCTTTTGGTTTTCTGTCTTTGGCATGGATGGTGAGTTTTTCTGATGCTGCTTTTTTTCTAGTAGTTTTTGTACAATTTTGTTAGGACTGGTGAGCATGGGATCCCTTGATCGTGGGTCATCAGCTTAAATGTCTTGGGCCAACACATGAACCAAAATCCCATCTATAAAGGTTTTTTATTTATCATATAAAAAACTTTTGCACTTTTTTATCCATCCAGGGCGCAGGTGGGCCCATAGGGGCGCCGTTCATCCAGTGGTGCAGAAGCATCGTACTGTGCGGCCCAATGCTCAGGCAGCGGAGCGGTTGGGTAGCTTTCAGACACTCTGCATCATATGTATCAGTGTGAATGGTGCTCTATGCAGGCCTAGTGTATGCATGGCAGGTCGCCTCCCACATTTTGCTGGTAGAGGCGACTCATCAGCCAGCAGCTGGGCTTGCTCCACAATTGGGCTCTGACTGCGTCCTGTAAGTGCTTTTGGTTTTCTGTCTTTGGCATGGATGGTGAGTTTTTCTGATGCTGCTTTTTTTCTAGTAGTTTTTGTACAATTTTGTTAGGACTGGTGAGCATGGGATCCCTTGATCGTGGGTCATCAGCTTAAATGTCTTGGGCCAACACATGAACCAAAATCCCATCTATAAAGGTTTTTTATTTATCATATAAAAAACTTTTGCACTTTTTTATCCATCCAGGGCGCAGGTGGGCCCATAGGGGCGCCGTTCATCCAGTGGTGCAGAAGCATCGTACTGTGCGGCCCAATGCTCAGGCAACGGAGCGGTTGGGTAGCTTTCAGACACTCTGCATCATATGTATCAGTGTGAATGGTGCTCTATGCAGGCCTAGTGTATGCATGGCAGGTCGCCTCCCACATTTTGCTGGTAGAGGCGACTCATCAGCCAGCAGCTGGGCTTGCTCCACAATTGGGCTCTGACTGCGTCCTGTAAGTGCTTTTGGTTTTCTGTCTTTGGCATGGATGGTGAGTTTTTCTGATGCTGCTTTTTTTCTAGTAGTTTTTGTACAATTTTGTTAGGACTGGTGAGCATGGGATCCCTTGATCGTGGGTCATCAGCTTAAATGTCTTGGGCCAACACATGAACCAAAATCCCATCTATAAAGGTTTTTTATTTATCATATAAAAAACTTTTGCACTTTTTTATCCATCCAGGGCGCAGGTGGGCCCATAGGGGCGCCGTTCATCCAGTGGTGCAGAAGCATCGTACTGTGCGGCCCAATGCTCAGGCAGCGGAGCGGTTGGGTAGCTTTCAGACACTCTGCATCATATGTATCAGTGTGAATGGTGCTCTATGCAGGCCTAGTGTATGCATGGCAGGTCGCCTCCCACATTTTGCTGGTAGAGGCGACTCATCAGCCAGCAGCTGGGCTTGCTCCACAATTGGGCTCTGACTGCGTCCTGTAAGTGCTTTTGGTTTTCTGTCTTTGGCATGGATGGTGAGTTTTTCTGATGCTGCTTTTTTTCTAGTAGTTTTTGTACAATTTTGTTAGGACTGGTGAGCATGGGATCCCTTGATCGTGGGTCATCAGCTTAAATGTCTTGGGCCAACACATGAACCAAAATCCCATCTATAAAGGTTTTTTATTTATCATATAAAAAACTTTTGCACTTTTTTATCCATCCAGGGCACAGGTGGGCCCATAGGGGCGCCGTTCATCCAGTGGTGCAGAAGCATCGTACTGTGCGGCCCAATGCTCAGGCAGCGGAGCGGTTGGGTAGCTTTCAGACACTCTGCATCATATGTATCAGTGTGAATGGTGCTCTATGCAGGCCTAGTGTATGCATGGCAGGTCGCCTCCCACATTTTGCTGGTAGAGGCGACTCATCAGCCAGCAGCTGGGCTTGCTCCACAATTGGGCTCTGACTGCGTCCTGTAAGTGCTTTTGGTTTTCTGTCTTTGGCATGGATGGTGAGTTTTTCTGATGCTGCTTTTTTTCTAGTAGTTTTTGTACAATTTTGTTAGGACTGGTGAGCATGGGATCCCTTGATCGTGGGTCATCAGCTTAAATGTCTTGGGCCAACACATGAACCAAAATCCCATCTATAAAGGTTTTTTATTTATCATATAAAAAACTTTTGCACTTTTTTATCCATCCAGGGCGCAGGTGGGCCCATAGGGGCGCCGTTCATCCAGTGGTGCAGAAGCATCGTACTGTGCGGCCCAATGCTCAGGCAGCGGAGCGGTTGGGTAGCTTTCAGACACTCTGCATCATATGTATCAGTGTGAATGGTGCTCTATGCAGGCCTAGTGTATGCATGGCAGGTCGCCTCCCACATTTTGCTGGTAGAGGCGACTCATCAGCCAGCAGCTGGGCTTGCTCCACAATTGGGCTCTGACTGCGTCCTGTAAGTGCTTTTGGTTTTCTGTCTTTGGCATGGATGGTGAGAATCAGAGATCTGCTCCAAAGCTTCAGTGAGTCAAGACGAGAAAATGATCTGCACCGATGGCCAAAGTCATTGTGAGTCAGATCCAGGCCCCGATCAAGAAGGGTCCGAGCATTATGTAGACCCTCATTCCCAAACTGTAAACCCCGTTGATGCAGACAATGACTCATCCTCTGTGACTGTGGGGACAGCCATCACACAGGCTTTCAGCTACAGAACTTCAACCTCTTAACGCACATCAGCCATTGTGATTGACAGGTCATCAGCAGTTTTGGAAGTGGAAACACCTGCTTGTGTTAAGCACTGTCAGATATCGAGAGCACCACCTTTTTATGAAGGCAACATAATACGTAAGCATGCACCTCCTTCACAGTCCAGCAGTTTGTCTGGGACACTCTACTCAACCCTGTCTAAGCACAGCAGCCAGCCCTCAGTCCCGCAGATGTAGACAAGTAAAAGACAATTTCCTCCTACCCATGCCAAAGCAAAGAGGTTGAATTTCACCATCTGCAAGCTGTTGGCTACAAAAAATGCTGCCTTTACGGGTGGTGGATGCAGAGAATTTTTGAGACCTTATGGTCATCGCAGTCCCCCAGTACCAGATACCCAATCGCCACTACTTCTCAAAGAAAGCTATGCCTGCACTACACCAGCATTTCACACACAACACACTGCTTCCTTGAGAGACTCTTTGTGTGACAGGGTGCATTTCACCACAGACACCTGGACGAGTAAGCATGGACAGGGGCATTACATGTTATTGACTGGGCACTGGGTGACAATGGTGGCAATGGGAAAAGGGGCTGCTGTACAAGTATTGCCATCCCCATGGCTTGTGCGTTAAACTTTTGTATGTAGAAGTTTCTCTCCTGATTCTGCCTCCTCCACCTTCTCTAGGTCCTCCACCGGCACCCAAAACGTGTCTTGTAATGTGACATGCGTACAAAATATGCAGAAGAAATCCATCACCCTTCCTTACTATGCTGGTAACAGGGCTTAACGTCATCAGGCAGTGTTTATTTTAAAATGTCTGGGAAATGTGAATCACACAGCTGAGGAGTTGTGGTCAACTCTGGAGATTGAGTTTAATCAATGGTTATCTCCACTGAACCTGCAGCCAGGGGAGGCCATGTGTGACAATGCTGAAAACCTGGGTGCGGCCCCATGCCGGGGCAAGGTAACACACATGCCTTGCATGGCTCACATCTTGAACCTGGTCGTCCAGCAATTTCTAGCCCACTATCCTAGATGGGCTGCTGCAAAGGGCACAATCACTGTGTGCTCACTTCTGCCATTAGCATCCCACAGCTCAATGACTTGCATCGCTGCAGAAGTCTTTCTGCCTGCCAATTTCTGGATTGCCACACTATGTCCCCAGTACAAGAGTAAATTTGGCCAAATTCTTCCGGCCTTAAAAAGGACTCGCACATACAAGAGTATCAACAAAACTTTTTAGACAATCTCAGTACTGTTTTTCCCCAAAACACCAGTGGAGCACATAGTGAACACCGCAGTTCTACCTTTCCAACCCGGGGAATGTCGAGTCGTCATCACTCAAACGATAACAGTAACAATGTATCTGGTACCAGCAATTCTATAGAATCGTTTCACCTTTTTTTTAGACCATCCTTTGCAACATCAGAAGAGACAACAAGTTTGACACATAGTGAACGCCTAGAGAGGATGGTACAGGAGTATCTACAGCTGAATATCGATGCCATAACTGTGGAATTGGACGCTTATGCATTTTCGGATTCAAAACTGGAAAAGTAGCCTGATCTCGTTCCTCATACCTTGGAGATTTTGTCATGCCCCACCGCCAGTGTTCTCTCTGAATGTGTCTTCAGCGCTGCTGGTAGGGTGCTGACGGATAAGCGCATGCAGCTGTCCAATGACTGTGTAGACAGACTAATGTTTATTAAGATGAACAAGTCATGGATCCGCAAGGACGTTTCCATCTCAGTGTCAGCCTGGGGAGACTAATTGCTTGTGTAATTTTCAGAGTGCTGTATTAATCTCTCTGAGTTCAATACCTATCCTTGACACTCCTGCACCTGTTTCTAAATATTGAACCTTTTTGTCCATCGAACCTGTGATTAACAAATTTGTTGTATTCCATCCATCCACTAGGCCTGTACTGGTTACTGACCTACCTGACTAGTTTTTCCTCTAATAGTCCATTAAACATTTAGTTGTCCCACCTGTGTGTGGTGGGCAAAACTTTGACGGGAGCGCTTGCATGAGCTTTGAAGGTATCCGGCCCACTAGGTCTCTATACAGAGCACTGACCTACCTGACTAAGGTTTCCTATAATACTCCTCAAAACTTATAGTTGTCACACCTGTGTGTGGTGGGGCATAACATTGTTGGGAGTGCTTGCTTGAGCTTTGAGGGTATTGCGCCCACTAGGCCTATACAGGTGACAGATCCCTGTATTTCTAAGCAATGTTTAACCTTGAAATGCTAGGCCAGATGCTGTTCCAGACTCTGTGCCATGCATGCAGGCTGGGCCATTCAGCAATTTTTGGTCTGGGACAATAGATGTCATTCTCCTGTGGTTTGACCCTTTGGGAACAGTGAGGACTCTTGTTGGGGTCTCCTTGATGTGTGGTACATGATTTGAGCAGAGCACTGCCTATACCTGTGTCTCATCCTCCTTTTACTCCTCCTCTTCTTTTTACTTAATGTAGAAAACTACTGCCGCTTTTCCCCCTGTGACTCATCCTTCTGTCAATTCAAAGTCAGTTTCACTCACCTCTGAAATTTTAGGTGAATGTTAACCACCTCCTATTTTGAAGTGATTTGGAAGAGTGTGCAGGCTGGCACAGACTGTGTCTCGTGCACCCATGCTACACCATGAGACTATTTGTACTGTGGGTAGATTGTTGTCACTTTTCCTGGTGCCTGCTGTCTATTCTGAGCAGTTTGGCAGTTTTGGACACCTTTGAATGTGTATTATATGTGTTTGCTGTTGCCTATCATTGATTCCAATGGGGCCCAACTGTGTTGGATGAACATTTGACGAACAGTTTATCAAACACACCCCAATTCGGTGAATCGAATTAGAATGCTTCAGTCTTCATATGATTTGAGATGAGCGAACACCTAAGTTTTTTTTTTTATCCACCAGTTAGTCCAGATTTCCATCTAGGGATTAGTCTCAGTTTCAGCTCAGTCAGGCAAGTAGATGGGGGTAATTTACAGCAGTTCAACAGGGGTAATAAAATCACTCATTTGGCTAACTAAACAGTGACACAATCCACTTAAGCTTCCACTGCCAGCAAATTGTTAGCAATCACCAGATACAGTATGTGCCTGGCAGCTCATGGAACTCAGGTGTTTTGCTTACCTAATATTTTATTGCTAAATGTGGGCCTGAAACTATTGCATTGGGAGGGCTATGATGTCATGATGGGGGCGGACCCTGGCGCTGAGTGCAGTGCCTGTCTCTTCCAACTGTGCTGTCTTCTCCCCTCTGTGCTCTCTACTTTCACCTGCCTCCGTCCTGTGCAGTCTCTCTCTCTCTCATGCGCTCTACTCCCTGTGTGCTGTCTTATCCCCCTGTGCTGTCTTCTCTCCTCATGTGCACTCTCCTTTGAGCTGTCTCCCCCTCTGTGCTCTCTCCCTTTATGCGGTCTATCTTTCCTCGGTGCTGTCTTCTCCCATATTTGCTCTCTCCTCTGTATGTGTTCTCTCTCCCCCTTGTGATGTCATCTTCTCTTTGTTCTCACTCCTTTGAGCTGTCTCCCCATGCACTCTCTCTCCCTCCTTTTTGCTTATTCTTCCACCTGTGCATTTTCCTATCCTCCTGTGCACTTTTCCTGCCTCCCTGGGTACACTCTCTGCCCCCTTGGGAACTTTCTATGCCCCCCTGTGTGCTTTCTCTGCCACCTGTGCATTCTATGCCCCCTGTGCACTTACGCCCTGTGATTTGCTCTCCCCCTTGTGCTGTCTCCCTCCTGTGGTGTCTAAAGATGGTGGTGGCAAGAGTAAGTGTGCTTGTGCGCATTTGGTCACACCTTCTCCATCTTTATATATCCTGGTGCCCAAAGAAGGTGGGCACCTGAATAATGCACATGCATGTCGGTTATACACACGCACACTTACTAAGGTGGTGGTGTACCAGCGGTATCTGTGAGTGGAGGTTTTGGATGGTGGTAGTTGTGGCACAGCTGGCAGTACTGTGCAATGTACAGTACCACTAGTGGGCACCATATTTGCACCCCATCACTCTCTGCCCCCCGTGCCCTCTCCCTACCCACTCTCTCTGCCCCTATGCATTCTCACTGCCCCCTGTGCACTCTCATTGTCCCCTATGCACTCTCACTGACCCCTGTGTGTGCTCTCTTCCCTCTGTGCACTCTCCCTACCCCCTGTGTGCTCTCTCTGTCCCCTATGCACTCTCACTGCCCCCTGTGCACTCTCTTTGTCCCCCTGTGCACTCTCTGTGCCCTCTGTTCTCCCCTTTTGCACTCTCTGTGCCCTTTGTGCACTCTCTGTGCCTTTATGTGTGTTTTTTCTGCCACCCAAGTCCAGTGTGTGCTATCTGTGTACCCTGTGCACTCTTTGCACCCCATTGCATCATGCCACCATCTTTGAACACCTGGTTGTCCAAAAATGGAGGCGGCATTAGTAAGTGCACGTGAATGCACACTTACTGCAGCAGTATTGTGTTTGGAGGTTATGTATGGTGGGCGGCAGGTAGCGGGATGTGTCGACAGGTTTTGGGTGGTGGTTCTTGGTGTCAGTTGCCGGGGTCACAACCACCAGTAAATCCCATATGTGCAAATCCATCACTTAAGTGTGAAAACATGACAGCCACCAGTGTGTGATAGGAGGACATCAGGATGGAAGTGGATGACAGACGGGATAAGGTAATTATATATGGATTAAACATACTTCATCCTGAACTTCTCTGTTCTGTGATGCCTCCATGACCCCAGGCATTTTGTCAATTTTATTGTTTGTCCTTTTGGTATCTGACCTCAACTTAACAATATTTTAATTTCTGATTGTGTCGCAGTTTTGTCCCTTTGAACTGGCTTTGTTTGACTTCTGTCCCCTCTGTTGCAGCACTGTACTGTGGTTTGAATTTGGAAGAATGGGGTTTTTCTGGGATATACCAGAAAGACTAGCTAGTGCTGAGTTTGTCTGAGTAAGCATTTTGAGTTAATGGCCTGTAACAGACAAGTTCAATATTTTTATCCCACAAAAATAGTCTATAATGCAGGTCACAACGAAACTTGTAAAGGAAAATTGTGTCGGTCTAATTGTAGCGCAGGATTGAGGACACAAAAGGTGATATAGTAATCCATCTGAACCTTTATTGCTCCATTGTGGGCAACAACGCGTTTCAACAGTCAATGTGCTGTCTTTCTCAGGTGATAGGTATCATCTGAGAAAAACAGCACATTGACTGTTGAAACGCGTCGTGGCCCACAAGGGAACAATAAAGGTTCAGATGGTTTACTATATCACCTTTTGTGTCCTCACTGATGTGCTCCAATTAGACGGACACTATTTTCCTTTCCTATATGCATTCCCTCTGAGGGAACTCTGGCAGGAGAAGCTCTGGGTGCAGGACTGCTGTAATCAATGCGACCGCAGGACCTGCGGTTGCCTGGTAACTAACAGCAAGAGGACCTGAGGTGACGTATTTCCTGTCCTGGCTGGTCACGTGATCCATACCGGAAGTAACCGCAGTGCAGCCAAGGGAAGGAGCCGGCGCTGCACAAAATATGAACAGGTAACACAGCAATTACGGGCAATCTTCTGGGGTTATACGGAGGCACACAACCTTAACAGGTGAACGGCCCCTCAGCCGCTATAGTACCCCAAACTAACATTAAGTACTCCTCATTGTGCCCTCTTTTGTTTTCTCTTCCACAACTGTACTTGGAGACTCAATTTCAGCAGAACACCTGATGATTTGCCACAGTTCTCTTTGCTTATTCACATAAATTCATGCTCACCACGTAAAATACAGTTATCCTCATTATGTAAAACCATGGTAATACTTAAAGTGTATCCATGATTTACATTTTTATCTATTAATAATGCAGAACAAGTGATTAAAAAAACTTTTAAAAATACTTTATTAATGCAATCTGGAATAAAACCTTTAAAACATCTTCTAGAAGATGTCCCTCCTAGGCTGTGTTTGAACCACATATATGCTCATTGTCAGGGAAATCTGTATTCAGCTCCACAAACTTAATATGACTTTATAAGGGTGAGGGCATGATCTACACAGTGTTCACAATTCTGGCTAAAGCTGATGTGGTGTCAGGTTACCAGAAACTATGGGACAGTGCTGAGTTCGTCATGCTGTCAACATCGCACACAGCTCCTGTGATCTTACCTCTTGCATTCACATTGGCTCTGCTCCATGAAATCAGATGAGGAGCTGTGTGGGGGCCATCAGCTAATTGCATAGAGCAGGGCCAATGTGAATGTAGAGAGATCACGGGAGCTGTATGCACTGCTGACAGCCTGACAAGCTCCACACCCGGCCTTAACCTGAAGTAATCTGATATTTTCTGATCAGCTGTAGCCAGGAGTGTGAATGCTGTGTAGGACCTACCCCCGCCCTTATATGGCCGTATCCAGTGTGTTAAGATGAATACGGATTTAATGGCAATTTCTAATACCCTGTTTCCTCTAAAATGAGACATACTTTTATCTAACTTTTGCTCCAAAAAATCCTACATAGCTAGGGTTCGGCCTTAGGAGGAGCTTCCACTTGCTCTAGTCCTCTGGACACTTATCAGGCGTATATTCTCTAGCTGCACCCCAACTCGACCTTGGTGTTAAAAGGTGTCTCCTCAGCTGTTCTAGCATCTCTCCTCAGCTGTCACTCTCTCTGTTAGCTATCTTTCTTGATCACAGTCGTCTCCTGCATTCTAGATGTTTCTCGCTCTTTGTATACCCTCTGTCACGTGTCCCACGTCATCTACATGTGTTCTTTCTGACCTCACTCCTCCCTCTAACTAAAGGCTGTTACAGGGTACGATATCGTGAACGATATCGCTGAAACGTCACTGGTTTGGAGTAGTTGAAACAACATCGTTAGGACATCGTTGCATGTGACACCGAGATACGACTAGAATAAATCGTTTGAACATTGATCGCAGATTTGAGAACATGTCCTCGTTCAGCCAACCTGCTGCATCATTCTGTGTGACACCGCGATAACGATGTCGTTCACAACTTCGCCCATTCACATCACTGAGGTTGTGCGAACCTGAATCGCTGGGTTGTGCAAACGATAGTGGCTCGCTACATCATTGGTGTGTCGTCCATGATATCTACACGTCTGACAGCTCACCAATGATGTCAAAACGATGTCCTAACGACCGAGCGCCCATGAGTTTGTTAGTGATATCGTTAACGGTACCTTAACTCCCGTCACCACCCAACCTCACTACAATTGTTCCTAGTGTGGTCTGGGTGTCCTGGCACTAGTCTGTACTCCCTTTACCAGTGAGTGGGATACTACACTTAACAGGGATGCAGTACCTCAGTGGTGACTGGATCCGCAGGGGCACCACACTGGTAAAATGGCTTCTAAGAGCAAGGTCATTCCAACTGGTGTCAGTAGCCCACCTATGGAACTCCAAAGAAAAGTCCTCTGAGGGTCAGTTCACATGCTGGAGTTTGCATAGTTTTGACTCAGAAAGAGATAAACCATCAGAATTATAATAGATGAGACCCAGGACTGCAAAAATATTATCTTACGATTGGAGTGACCATGAGTTGGTAGGAAGAAAATAGGCCCAGTATTAAGGATCATCTTGCAGAAGGGAGATAACAATCCTTACAATTATTCCTCACTCTCAAAAGTACATGGACGAAGATTGAAATAAAGTTTGCCTCACAGAAAACCTATCCAGGAGAGCTCCTTAAGTTCTGGTTCAGATTGGCTAGCTGCTGAGAACAACACACCTGAGGACTGCTGCTGACAATGAAAAAACTCAAATTGTGAATCTATCAGATTAAGAGATAGACTCTGCAACTGATCAGCAAAAGCTGAGACAGGATCGATGAAAAAAACGCTGAAAAAATGTGGGCAAGCTATAATGTCATGCCTTAGTGAGGGACCACTCAGTATGCGGTACAAAATGAGGGATAAAACAGAAAAGATGTAAAGGAAAGCTATGGCGATAAAGAAAGGGGTCACCACCTCAACTTACCTGTGGCTGATCTCTGAGTTGTCTAACGTCTCTAGACGATTCCTTCCCCCATGCACGACCACATACCTTGGCCCTGGTGGACTCTGGTCTAGCCCCGTTTAGTGCATAGGTCCGTAAACACCAGTCTTACTACTACATAAAGATAACATAAGGTAAAGGGACAGACAAGAAAAATAGTTTAAAATAAACCATAGACAAGATTTAGTCATTTGCCCATCCAAATTTGTTTGCAGGGCAATTTTTGTGCTCTTACCCCCGTTTTGGTTCCTTTTGCAGTCCCATCACCATTACTACATTTTACAGCACAGAAATGTGTGTCCAGAATGGCTTCTATGTGGTTTGGGATTCTGTTCAAGTTAGAGTGAGATGGGGAAAGATGATGAATTCTGTTTTCTCCATGTTCAGTTTTAGAAATTGAGCAGAAAAGAAAGATGAAATAGTGGACAGACATTGTTCGATTTTGGTTAGTTAGAGATGTAGATCTGACAGTCATGAGTGTAGAGATAATACTGAAAGCCATAGGACTCTATGAGCTGACCCAGGAAAAGGTGTTGATAGAGAAGATTAGGAGTCCTAGAACTGAACTTTGGGAACACCAACAGAAAGGGGCGAGGTGAGGAGATAGTGTTGGAGAGTGGGACACAAAATATCCTGTGTTTTAGATACAAAGATATTCAGCATAGAGCCAAGTCCATGATACCAAGATATGAGAGAATGCATAGCAAGAGGGAGAGGTCTACTTCATCAAAGGTAGAAGACAAGTGCAGGAGGAGCAGGACAGAGTAGTGTTGCTTGCTCTTGGGGGTTAGTAGGTCATTGGTGACTTTAGTTAGGGCAGTTTCGGTTGAGTGATGCCATCAAAAGCCAGATTGTAGTCGATCAAAAAGGGAGCAGGAGGAGAGGTGGAAGGACAGTTCAAGATAGACAGGCTGTTTAAGCAATTTTGAGGCATAGAGGGGAAGTGATATGGGGAGATAGCTAGGCACCGAGGATGGATCAGGGAAGCACTTAATAAAGATGTGTGTGATCAAGGCATGTTTAAAACATAAGGTGAAGAAACTGGTTGTTAGGGATAGGGTGAAGAGACGTGTTATGGTTGGGATGATGACTGTGGTGAGGTTTGGAATGAGGTGAGATGGGAGCAGGTCAAGCACCCAGGTGGTGAGATGTGAGCTAGACAGAAGAGAGGATACCTGTCATGATGGAGAAGCTGGCCTTGAAGAAGAGGGCTGAGCAGTTATGAGGAGGGGTTCTGGGTACTGCAGGCCAAAGAATTCTCTGTTGTTATAAATCTTCTGCTTGAAAAAAGAAGCAAAGTCTTCATCAGAAATATGACGGTAGGGAATAAGTGATGGGGGATGGAGGAGAGAATTGAAGGTGTTGAATAGATGTTAAGGGTTATGAGAAAGGGAGGATATGAGAGATGAGAAGTAGGTTTTTTTTTGCTGAATTGAGCGCGAACTGAAAGTTGTCAATGGACTGCTTGTATTCAATGAAGTGCTCGGTGGAATGGAATCTCTTCCATCTCTGCTCGGCAACCCTGGAGGCCCACCTCAGTTCTTTAGTCTGGTTGGTCTGCCTGGGTTGCCTGTTGATCGTGCCAGGTTTGCTATTCCTGAGGGGGACAGCCGAATCGAGCACTGTTTTTATTGTGGTGTTATATAGAATGGCAGTAGCATATGCCAGTAGCAGTAGTCTGTATCATGCAAGGAATCTATGCCTGTGAAAGAGAGAAGGGAGTTATGAGTGAGGTAAAAGGAGGAAGTTAGTGATAAAAATGAGTAGAAAATATCAATGGGCATGTTAAAGTTGCCCATGAGGATAATGGTGGAGAAGTGGTCAAGAAAGATGGTGATGAAAGCTCTGGAGGGCAATAGATGACAGACAGCTGAAGGTTGGAGCGGGAGTAGGTGCAGACAGAGTTCTCCTCAAATGAGGGAAGAGTAACGGAGGGTGGTAGTGGAATTGGGATCAAGGAGCAGTTATCGGTCAAGAGCAAGCCAACTCCTCCACCATGTTTGTTGCTGGGATGAGGGGGTGTGAGAAAGATAGAATCCACCATATGACAGTGCACCTGGAGAGGCTGTGTCAGAGGGGTGAGCCAAGTTTCAGTGATGCCAGCGAAGAAGAGTTTGTTAGCGATGAAGAGGTTGTGGATGTATGAAAGTATTTTGCAGGCAGAGAGTGCTTTTGACCCACCCCAGGGCCGTGGGGTACTCGATTTCGGTGGTTGATTAACTGGGGATGTCCCTGGCGGCCCTTCCCCGGTCCTGTGGCCTTGGTGGTTGCTGAAAAAGGGGTTAAAAATAGAAAAATAAAGAAAGTTTGTGACACGACCTACGGTATCTGGTAATGATACTGGCGCTACTTGCAGAACTCCTGGGTGATGATGAGGCAGCTTTGTTGGTAATGCTCCCCGTAGGTGGAGCGGGATCCCCAGGACAGTGATGGATGATAGGGATTTTACACAGGGAGGCAGCTCTTCACACAGCCTGGTCCCTTGTGCTGCAGGGGAAGGTGGCTCATCAGATGGAGATGGTGGCAGACAGTCTATGTTAAGGGCAGGATCAGGGGCCGTAATAACAGACACTCACACGCTAGAAGTTGTTTCAGTACCTTTTACTGATGGTGATGGTTGAAGGTAACATCCAGGGTACTGTCCAGGTGGTCAGGTGGCAGTTCAGGATTTCCACACCCGATGAGTTGTGAGATCTCCTTGTTTCTGTGTGTGTGAGTGTGTGTGTGCTTAAGTACTGGCCTGTCTCAAACCTGGCCTTGACCTCTCCTGTGTCCCTCACTTGTATAGCAAGCTGTGAGAACCTTCTGTTGGGCACCACTACTCCTCTACGGTCCCTGGCTCTGTTGATTGCTGTGCTACAAGTTTCTGCCAGGAGACTGAAGTCTCCCTGGTCCTCCGGTATTCTTTGCTGGGCTACCTGGACCCTTGCAGACTCGGACTCCAGTGTCGGGGTTGCTTCGGTTACTTTCCTGGGGTGAACCGGTATGGTTCCTCTCCACCCACTCTGTTACTGGTATGCCTTGCCTCCAACCCTCATTCTTGGGTCTGTTACACTGGCTAGGCTTCCCTCTGGCACGGGCCTAGCCAGGCACCATTCACCAGGATGTCTTCACAGTACTTCTCCGTTCTGCACTGCCTAACTCCTCCCCCGGGCCTGAATTTATAGGGGACCTTGCCTGAAGGCAGCAAGTAGAGCTCCCCTTCAGGTTTGGGGTCGAAGGTGTTGTATTTGCAGGTTTACCTGATGTAATAATCTCTCCCTGCACCAGGTGTTCCTGTGGCAACTGACCCGCAGGGGTGCCACACTTTCCATAGGGCTCCTGTTAGAGGGAGTGGTGAAGCAGGGGCTGGATGAATGGTAATGAGGTTATTAAGGTTGCAAACATTTGTGAGGGATAGTGGATGGGGATTAGAAGCGACAGTGGGGAATTGATAGAGGGGCAGGATTTTGGGATGTCGCAAGCAATGAGAAGAAGCATAATAAAGAACACCAACGACTGTCTAACCACAGTTTCCAATATCATGTCCGATCTCCTTCTGAAACTCAACCTTTCCAAAACTGAAAGGGGTGTTATGTTTGACTCTGATCTTTCCTTCACCCCATATATACAATTTCTTGCCCGCTCTTGCCGCTTGCACCTGAAGAACATCTCTAAAATTTGCCCCTTTCTCACCTTGGAAACCACAAAAACCCTCACTGTGACCCTGATTCACTCCCACCTTGACCATTGTAATTATCTTCTAATTGTCCTCCCCCACACTAGACTCTGCCCTCTTCAGTCTATCCTTAATGCAGCAGCCAGGATCACCTATCTAGCTAATCGTTACTCAGATGCTTCTGCTCTATGCCAGTCATTACACTGACTACCTATACACTATAGGATCCAGTTCAATCTACTTGTTCTCACCCATAAAGCTCTTCACAGTGCAGCAACACCCTACCTCTCTACCCTCATCTATGTCTATTAACCCACCCGCTCTCTTTGCTCTGGAAGTGACTTTAGACTCACTTCTGCATTAATCTAAACCTCCCACTCCCGACTCCAAGACTTCTCCTGACCTGCACTAATTCCCTGGAATGCTCTACCCCAAGAAACTAGGTCTATCCACAACTTACATAGTTTCAGGGGATCCCTAAAAACACATCTTTTTAGGGTGGCCTATCATGATCCCTAGTCAAAGTCACTTAGACATAGCTTATCGGCTCCACTAGTCTCATATGCATCACAAATAATGGTTAGTGGTCACTTATGCTGCTCCTATCTGTTCCCCAGCTCTTCAAGTTGACTATACCATCATTGTAAATAAGCACCTATATTTTGTGTCAACCCCACCTCATTGTTAGATTGTAAGCTCTTATGAGCAGGGCTGCCACTATTTTGCTTTAATTATTGTATTATGCTTTGTATTGTATTTTCTGATAACTGTTTCTTATGATTGTTTGAATATGAACCTCTGAATTGTGAAGTGCTGTGGAATATTTTAACACTATATAAATAAAGATTATTATTATTATTATTATTAGTATTATATGTCCATATTGACGGAAAAATAAAAAAGGTTATGGCTCTTGGAATAAAGGGAGAGGAGAAAACAAAAATGGAAAATCACTAGGTGGTGATGGGTTAAAAGGCAGATGGCTTCTTTTTTTGAAAAAGTCCTTTGATATTAAGTATTTTTTTATCGTCTCACAGTTCGTAGTAAACACTCATTTAAACACAACTATTTGCATGCATTCTACTCTACTATTAAAGTGCTCTAATCTTATTTATAATTAATGGAAAGAATTTGCCTAATGAATGTGTTCAATTAAATTGAATTAGCATTAATAATATACTTATATAAGCAAAGAACTATGAGACTCCACAACTAGTCTTGCATGGTAAGTACAAAATAATCAATGATTAACAGATGCTTCATTTTACAACCATAAAGAAATATATGGCTGGTCACCATTACAACCATTAACATAAATAGCCATTTTGTTTAGAACGGCACTATGAAAGCATTTAATAGATGTAAAAATGCAAAGGATGCTACTTATGTATTGATCAGATATGTGGATGCAGAATTCTGAGAAAATAATTGACATCTGCTTTAATCATGGGTTAATGCATTTTGCTAAATCATCCAACGTATTCAGAAGACAGTACTACTTGCTGGGGCTTTTATTTTTCAATTAAAAGTCTGTTATCTGCTCCTCAGTTATCGATTAGAGTGGTGCTATATGACAGCGAAAATATGCATATCTTTAACATAATGGTAAAGATCTATTTTTGAAAACACATAAATGTTTTGTGCTTTGATAAATTCTAGCAATTTTATCAGTATTGGAAAATACAAAAGTGGGTGTTAGGCTGTGGTCACACATGCCAGCCGTTTTTGGGAATTTTTTTCCCTAAGACCAAAAAACGGTCCGTTAACAGATGGGGCACTTTATGGGTCATTCCGTTTTTGAAGACCTCTTCCCAGGGTCCAAAAAATGTTGCAAGCAACATTTTTGGGTGTTGCAAAAAAGTGAACCTTAAACACACAAAAAAATCAATGGATTTCAATATTAAAAAAAGGCCAGCACACCCTCAGTAATAAATTAATATTTGGATGCTCAAATACCCAGTTTTGGCTAATATACAAGCATATATACATACATTATGCATCAGCACTTTGAAATCAATGTATACATGAATTTCATGTTTGCTATACACATAAAAAAATTTAAGGGAACCAACAGGATTTAACTACCAGTAAATCAGCGCAGCAGTTGATTGATGTGTGCAGCATGACAACACTATTTGTTTATTGTTTTTTATTTCTCCCCTGTGGGCTAGCCTTTCTACTGTAAGCCAAGCCTTCTTCCATCTCCCTCTAATCCAGACTCAATAGGGTGGGGGGTGTCCGTTTACAGCAGGAAGACAAGCTCACAGGTGAAGAATTAAAAAAAAAAAAAAATGTAATGTCATGCTGCACACGTCCATCACCTGCTGGACTAATTTACAGGTGGTTAAATCCTGGTGGTTGGTTCCCGCTAAGGTACCTAGTTCACATATTTTGGTCTAGAAATATAAAAGCTATACAAATACAACAAGGTGACCTTATTTGGATGATCACTAACTATAGTTACTTATCTCCTTGTGTGCTCAGACAAGTCTCAAATGACATGAGGAAGAGCTGGTAATGAGGCTTCGCTTATAATGTAACCATTTGGGGAAAGATGAGTAGACAGTAACACATTTCCAAGAAGCAATATCCATAGTATGATGTTTTCTGACTGTGAACAGACCTATAAGACCATATATGTTAAGCATATATTATAATATATAATTGCTAGCAGATCATTTAGAAGAAGAGGCCTTGCACATTGATGATCCTCTACCACAATAAAGCTTTGCTCTGTAAGCAAACCAGAAAGTAAAAAAAAAATATAAAAACTTAAAACCTCTCTTAAATGTATGTTTAAAGGAGATTTTAAAGTTCCTGTATTTTACAGCTGGTTCCACATCTGGCACTGTTCCAAAAATTCACACCCTGCAGGTGTCAAACACCTGCAAACTCAAGGAAGCTTAAAAATTTTATATTAAAGCTCCATTACATTCTACAGAGTGAAAGATACCAGTAGACCCGTTGGTTGTGTATATCACCTACCCATAGTTAGCGGTGTTCTCAGCCACCGAGTCTACCGGCAAACATTTTGGCCCCAAACCTTCAAGGAAAGTTTTAGGGCAATTTTAAAATGTTTAACTTTTTTCTCGAACAAAGCCTTGTTTGCCTATTTTTTAGTAAATTGCTCAGGTGTTCGATCACAAACCGAATCTGCAATGATCATGCTGAATTTGAAATTGGGGAACATGTTTGGGGAAAGTTTGCTCTTCTCTAATAGTAAATGAGGCTACATATAGGAATAAAAGTTATGTATTCTAAAATGGCTACCCAATCCCTATTTTATGATACTGTTTATATAATTCACAAAAATCACCTGAAAGATTCCCTTTAACTGGTGTATTCTATGATCAGAACAACAAAGCTGTGTAGCTGTTATTTGTTGTGTCCTGCAAGTAAGAGCATGTCCTGTTTAAGGCTGGCTTCACAATGCAGTTTTTTCACTGATCAGTGTCCATCCAGTTTGTGTGCTAAACCAGGGGTTTTTCCAAAATTCAGAACAGGTGTCAATCTTTCAATTATACTTTTTCTCTGCAAGTTCCTCTCCTGGTTCCTCTCTAGAGGAAGGACACTGATCAGTGAAAAAACTGCAGTGTGAAGCCAGCCTAACTCATCCAAGGCAAATGAGGAATTGTAGCTCTAAAGGTCCCGTCACACACATCAATGTCGTCAGTGATCTGATCGCTGGCGACATTGACAGATGATCGCTGGTGAGCCGTCACACAGGCAGACTTACCAGTGATCATTGGACAAGCGACATTGTGGAAATAATTTAAATATTATGTCCACGATGTCTGCAGGCTGGTATCCATGGTAAACTGCAGGTAACTAGGCAGCACGTGCTACCTAGATACCCGATGTATACATTGGTTACCAGCCTTATCCACTCACCGGCTGGTATCCAAGGTGCACAGCGGGTAACTAGAGTCCCTAGTTACCCGCTGTGTACCTTGGATACCAGCCGTTGAGCGGAGAAGGCTGGTAACCAAGGTATGCATCGGGTATCTAGGCAGCGTGCGCTGCCTAGTTACACGCAGTTTACCATGGATACCAGCTCCCAGTGCTTCCTGAGAGGTGTTGGGAGCTGGCTGATCACGCATCCCGGTGTCACACGCAGCGATGCTACGTGTCCAGCAGGCGACCATTGCCAGGTTTTCGGTCCAGTCCGAAAACCTGGCGACCATCAACCAGTGATTTATCACTGGTTGATGCGCCCTGTCACATGCATCAATATCAACATCATGTGTAACAGTGATATTGCACGCGATATTCACGCATGTGACGGCCCCCTAAGGCTATGTCACACAGTGCATTTTTGCTGCAGATTGGGGCTGCAGATTTGCCTTGGTTTTATGTAAATATATGCAAATTATTTCCTGAATTTTTGGTTAACATCAAAATCTATGTGATTCAGAATAAAGGGGTTCATTTGGTGCAGAAAGTAGAAACACCACAGGTTTTGTTTTATTTTTTGAAAGAATGAGAATTTAAATTATTTTCTGCGTTTTTGCTATAGTTTTTATTGTAAATCTGCAGCAAAAACGCAGCAATCAAATCTACAACAAAAACGCGGTAAAAATGCTACTGCCAAGAAAATAACAACACCTAGGATTTCCTGTGGATTTGCTGCATTTTTACCAAACAAAAAACAACGTATGTGGACTTAGTCTAATGCTAGGGTCACACTTGGAGAGTGACCCACGCTGGGCGCATCCGCTTAAAACTTAGAAATCTGCAGCGCATAGCATTAACACTATGTGCTGCCTGACAATACTGCCCTATAGAAACCCGCTGTTTAACTTAACAGAGGCTCCACACAAAGGACCAGGAGGTGCACTTTTCACAAGCGCACAGGAAATGTGTCCAGTAACGTTTTCCTGTGCGGTGTTGAAAAGCACACTTCCTGATGCTTTGTGTGGAGCCGCTGCTAAGGTAAACAGTGGGTTTCTATGGGGCAGCATTGTCAGTCAGCACATAGTGTTAATGCTATGCGCTGCAGATTTCTAAGTTTTAAGTGGATGCGCCAAGCGTGGGTCACCCTCAGTGTGACCCTAGCTTAAGGCTATGTGCAGACGCTGAATATTTAATACAGAAATTTTCTACAGCATAAACACTGCTAAACTGCAGCCTGTGCCAGAAAAACACACCAGATACCCATTTTTGGTGTGTATTTGGTGCATTTATGGTGCAGGTTTTGGCTTTCCGCACCAAGAATTGACATGCTCATCTTTTGTCTGGACAAAAAAATGCTGCAAATCTGCAAGAGAAAAAAAGCATCATTGGCGCAGCACTTTAGAAATCTGACTTTGCTGGGGGAGGTTAAAAAAAAATGCAGCAAAAATGCATTAAAACACACATATAAAAATGCACTGAACATAGTCTAAAGCTAAAGACAAATGTAACTATAGTCCTATAGATATAAAAGCACAAATATGTTATAAGTGTAAACAGTAATATGTTAGAGTCCTCTTGTAGGACACATCCTCTTTCCCTTGTGGGTATTGTAATATCCTGAAGAAACAGAATTACAAGATGATATATTTCATAGAATGACCAGGTGATGGAGGCTGAAAGCAGGTGACTCCCTGTAACTAGTGGGATGACATGTCTACACATAGTGTTGGAGAATACAGCCCTTTGTACACTGCTCTTGATGCTTGATGGTCACTCAGCAGTTACATCTGTATGTCATTCTTCATACATGACCTTTTTTTTGATACTTGGATTTAAAAAAAATCTGAAGCATTTTCAATGTAGATATTTCTTATATCGGTGGTGCAACCAGTTATTCCGCAGTAGAAACTGTTGTCAGTTCTTTAGTAGGGTTTTCTTTTATGGTCCAAAAACAATGAAGCAAATATATAATAAGTAGGAACATCTGAACGGTAAGGGACTGTATTGACAATGTGTAATACATAGATATTTCAAGATTTCTAATAAGAAGATAAATGATATTGATGAAAGAATATGCATGATTTAGAAAAGATGGATAGATTCAGTAGATAGACAGGTTGATAAATTGACCAGATTTGATCATTATGCTGTTGAATAGAAAAGCCAAATATGGAAAGTGCTGAAATGACAAACCAGTAGAGGTAATTGTAAGTGATGAAAGTGGCCATAATGAAATGCAAAGGAAGTGAATCTGTGAAAAAATGCCATTGTAGCAAGCGGAAAATAATGAACACTGGAAATAACGGCGCATAAGGAAGTGTCAGATGAAGCAAATATGAAACATAATCATCAGTGACTGTGAAAGATATATATATAAAGCACGTTCTCTGAACTACCCTTCCACTATTTCTCTTTGAATAACTCTCATTGTGTGACTTAGGGATGTGCTCTATTAGAGTGGAAAACTTTCCTTCTCAGGTAAATGTAAATCTAATTAATTTTACTTATTGAACCTATTACGTTGTCTTTGATTGTCACTGTGCTGAGCTAGTTAATGGTGAACAATTACATTGCTGACAGACACAATATATTTGTTGGAAAGAAAATAGCAGATTTATAGGTATGTTATTGTGAAAGCTATAAAATGTGCAGCTGGAATAGTGTGTAAATAAGTATAGAAGATAGTCATAAACAGTATGTTATAGACAATGGTAATGTAAAGAAGAAGTCCAGCACACTTTGAGATTTAACGAGGACCTGTAAACCCCTGGTGCATTCCAAAGTGAAAGCACCACTGAACGCATCGTGTCTACTGCATTCAGGGAAGGGGTCTCCCATGTCTCTAGCCCCCATGTAACCTGTAATAAAGATTTAGAAGAAACAGACGGCACCATTAGATGAAGGTTCTTTTAATCCAAGTGCTCCGTTAGGAGGTGCGGGTTACAAACATTATGTGGTGGGGAGGGAGGTGCGGGGAGGACAACGGGCGCACGTTTCGCCTTGTTAGACTTCCACGGGTCCAATAGCCTAGGAAAAACACCAAAAGCCCTCTAGTGCCCAGATTCCTTCCGTACAGTCAACCTGTAATAAAGCTCTTTTGAAAGTTTTAAGATAAGAAGTCTGGAGGGACTTACTAATTTCTCACTCCTCCCTGTTCACAGGGTCTTCCCGCCCCTTGCCTCTCTGTTCCACCTCCTGCCTTTCTGTGCCACCTCCTGCCTTTGTGGGTTTCCCCTCCTCGCCTGTGCCTCAGCATCTAAATTCATGCAGGCACAGAGCGAGGAATTGGTAGGAGCGGGTCCCGGCTGCTGGAACGGCGCATGCACGGGAACGTCAGCGCCAGAGCCTGTCCTGCTAAAGATTATGCTCTATGCATGCAGCAGGGTGGCAATCTGGCGCTGACGTTCACATGCATGTGCTGTTCCAACAGCCGAGACTCGCTCCTACCAATTCCTCGCTGTGCGCATGCGTGAATTCAGATGCTGAGACACAGGCAAGGAGGGGAAACCCACACAGAGAGGAGGCAGCACAGAAAGGCAGGTGGCGGAACACAGAGGCAGGGGGTGGGAGGAGCCTGTAAACAGCAAGGAGTGACTTCTTATCTTAATACTTTCAAAAATCAAAAGTGTTTTTTACAGGTTACGGGGGGTAGAGACATGGGAGACACCTTCCCTAAATGCAGAATGCACGCTGCATTCAATGGTGCTTTCACTTTGGAAAGCACCAGGGGGGTGACAGGTCCTCTTTAAATTAATATGTGGATGTGGAGCCCACTGGGACGGGGTACTCGGTACCGGACCAGGGTGCTGCTGGGGATGTCACGGCGGTCCTGGTCCGGACCGTGTCCCGGGCCCGCACAATAAAATGGGGGTTATTTACAGGGTATTTGTCAGTCGTGACGCCACCCATTATATGCGGCCAGTGATGGGGCTGCCGCTGCTGCAGAACCTCCGGGGATGATGGGATAGCAGCTTGGATGGAATAGTTCCAGTGGCCAGAACTGGGTTCCCCGGGGCAGTGGTGATAGTAGTTAAAGTCTGTGAGGATGGTTATTGATGCTGCAGGAGAGTAGGGGTAGCAGTAGAGATGATGAGAGTAGAGGCAATGGCAGTATATGAGGGTAAGTGGGGCTTCAGCATAAGGATCACACACACTCACGGTTTCTGTTGTTTTACAAGTCTTTACTTGCAGATGGTATAACACAGTATTGTCCACGGAGTCTGTACCGGGTTGTTCCCACCCTGACCGGGTCCTTGGCTTCCTACTTATGCGCTGTGTGTGGCCCTGCTGCTGCTTGTAGCTGAACTGCTGGCCCAGTCTCCTCTCACGGGTACCAATCTGCTAGGCAACCTGAGTACTCTGTGTCACTGACCCCTCCGTGTTGCTTTGCTATGGTACAATGAAGATGGTGGACCTTCACTATCCCGGTATTTACTGTCCTGTCTGTGTCAGGCACAGCCTCGGATCCGGTATCTGTCCTAAGCGCCTCTCCGGGGCTGAGTTTAGGGTAACTACTTGTCCCAGGTATGTTCCTCTGTTCCTCTGACTCCTTTCCTCAGACCTCTCAGGACCTCCACTTCTACATGACTCTGCTCCTGCTCCAGACTAAACTGACTAACTGTCACTCCTGCTCTGTGGTAAACAACTTTAGCTCCTCCCACTAGTGCAAGTGCCACCTAAGCTCCTCCCACTTTCTAGTGTAGTGTTCTGTGGGGAGTAAACCTGCGTTGATGTTTCTGTGGCACATTAACCCTTGGGGTGCCACATTGACACCCACATACTCAGTTTTGGCTAAAATACAAGCATATATACATACATTATGCATCAGCACTCTGCAATCAATGTATACAAACAACAAAATTCCTTATCAAATCATGGTATAATATGATTGCATGTAGACATGAGTAAGTAGATAAGTGCACCTTGGCACTAATTGATAGCTCGCTCTACACTGCTGCTCTATTGAGCTGGTTGTCAGTCAGTGCTAGGATGTACTTACAGCAGCCACTCTCAATTCTTTGAGTGATGAATCTAATATATAATTACCCTAAGGCCACTTCCGTCATATTCGGTGACCGTGGCTGCCTCCCAAAGCCTAACTCGCAATGGATTTGCGAGTCAGCACAGAATACGCTCCACAAGCTTCATTTGCAACTCGCAATGGATTTGCGAGTCATCACACAATACGCTCCACTGTCAAGCTTCACTTGCAATCTCCGGAATGTCTATCTCTCTCTCTCATTGTACCCCTCCCCCCCACACACTCATAAGACGGGAACTGCTGGCTGCTCCGGAACCCCGCTCCAAACAACCCGCAGCCCCCTCCACTGCCGGCACCGCTCCCGGACGTCTGCAGCAGCCCGAACCCGAAATCCCCCACACACTGCAGGGCACAGACTGCAGGGGGCACAGTGCCGGCCACACACTGCAGGGGGCACAGTGCACGGCACAACGTTGCTGTAGACTGCTGCAGGGGGCCAGCATGGAGGAGCCAGCACTATCCTGCCCTGTGTGTCCTCCCCCTCCTCTCTCCTAATGCCGGCTCACACACTGCAGAGCTACATTACAAAGGCACCAAGTGTCGTTGTCACGGCCTCATTACTATGTGCAGGGACATCCTGCCTGACACCTCACTGCTGCCCTGGGGCCGGGGAGGAAGACGCCAGCTAAGGGGTTAATGAAACCTCAACTAGGGGGAGATAGGGAGTGAGGCCCGGCAGGGAAGGGGTTACTGACAGTGGGGCCCCTGTGTGACACCTGCGCTATGAGGAGAAATGCCTGCCAGGGAAGGGGTTACTGACACCTGCACTATGGGTAGGGCCCACACCAGAGGGGACCCCTGTGTCTAACACCTGCAATACCACAACTATGAGGGGGACCAGAGGGGAAGCACTGGCCATAACAAAGAGAACACCTGACCACCACTATCACAGGAGGAGGCACAAAAGGGGGGACAGGGGCGCCACAGACAAACCCCTGTGTGTGACACCTGCAGCACCAGCACTATCACAGGAGGAGGCACAAAAGGGGAGACAGGGGCGCCACACAGAGACACCTTGGTGTGACACCTGCAGGACCAGCACTATCACAGGAGGAGGCACAAAAGGGGAGACCCCACTCTGACACCTGCAGGACCGCCACTATGAAAGGAGGCACAAAAGGGGGGACTGGGACGCCACACAGAGACCCCTGTGTGTGACACCTGCAGGACCAGCACTATCACCGGAGGAGGCACAAAAGGGGGGACAGGGGCGCCACAGAGAGACCCCTGTGTGTGACACCTGCAGGACCACCACTATCACAGGAGAAGGCACAAAAGGGGGGACAGGGGCGCCACAGAGAGACCCCTGTGTGTGACACCTACAGGACTGGCACTATGACAGGAGGCACAAAAGGTGCCACAGGGGTGCCACAGAGACACCCCACTGTGACACCTGCAGGACCGGCACTATAAGACGAGGAGGCACAAAAGAGGAGACGGGGCGCCAAAGAGAGACCCCTGTGTGTGACACCTGCAGGACTGACACTATGAGAGGAGGCACAAAAGGGCCGACAGGGGCGCCACAGACAGACCCCTGTGTGTGACACCTGCAGGACCACAACTATGAGAGGAGGAGGCACAAAAGGGGGGACAGGGGCGCCACAGAGAGACCCCTGTGTGTGACACCTGCAGGACCACCACTATCACAGGAGGAGGCACAAAAGGGGGGACAGGGGCGCCACAGAGAGACCCCTGTGTGTGACACCTACAGGACTGGCACTATGACAGGAGGCACAAAAGGTGCCACAGGGGTGCCACAGAGACACCCCACTGTGACACCTGCAGGACCGGCACTATAAGACGAGGAGGCACAAAAGAGGAGACGGGGGCCAAAGAGAGACCCCTGTGTGTGACACCTGCAGGACTGACACTATGAGAGGAGGCACAAAAGGGCCGACAGGGGCGCCACAGACAGACCCCTATGTGTGACACCTGCAGGACCACAACTATGAGAGGAGGAGGCACAAAAGGGGGGACAGGGGCGCCACAGAGAGACCCCTGTGTGTGACACCTGCAGGACCACCACTATCACAGGAGGAGGCACAAAAGGGGGGACAGGGGCGCCACAGACAGACCCCTGTGTGTGACACCTGCAGAACCGCCACTATGAAAGGAGGCACAAAAGGGGGGACAGGGACGCCAAAGAGACCCCTGTGTGTGACACCTACAGGACTGGCACTATGACAGGAGGCACAAAAGGTGCCACAGGGGTGCCACAGAGACACCCCACTGTGACACCTGCAGGACCGGCACTATAAGACGAGGAGGCACAAAAGAGGAGACAGGGGCGCCAAAGAGAGACCCCTGTGTGTGACACCTCCAGGACTGACACTATGAGAGGAGGCCCAAACGGCCGACAGGGGCACCACAGAGAGACCCCTGTGTCTGACACCTGCAGGATCAGCACTATGAGAGGAGGAGGCACAAAAGGGGAGACAGGGGTGCCAAAGAGAGACCCCACCGTGACACCTGCTGGACCGCCACTATGAGAGGAGGCACAAAAGACGGGACAGGGCCGCCACAGACAGATTCGCCAAACACAGACTCCACTGTGACACCTGCACGACCGGCACTATGACAGGAGGCACGAAAGGGAGGACAGGGGCGCCACAGAGAGACCCCTGTGTGTGACACCTACAGGACTGGCACTATGACAGGAGGCACGAAAGGTGCCACAGGGGCGCCACAGAGACACACCACTGTGACACCTGCAGGACCGCCACTATAAGACGAGGAGGCACAAAAGAGGAGATGGGGCGCAAAAGAGAGACCCCTGTGTGTGACACCTGCAGGACTGGCACTATGACAGGAGGCACAAAAGGGCCGACAGGGGCGCCACAGAGAGACCCCTGTGTCTGACACCTGCAGGACCACAACTATGAGAGGAGGAGGCACAAAAGGGGACACAGGGGCACCAAAGAGAGACCCCTGTGTGTCACACCTGCTGGACCGCCACTATGAGAGGAGGCACAAAACACGGGACAGGGCCACCACAGACAGATTCGCCAAAGACAGACTCCACTGTGACACCTGAACGACCGACACTATGACAGGAGGCACGAAAGGGAGGACAGGGGCGCCACAGAGAGACCCCTGTGTGTGACACCTGCAGGACCGGCACTATGACAGGAGGCACAAAAGGGCCGACAGGGGCGACACAGAGAGACCCCTGTGTCTGACACCTGCAGGACCACAACTATGAGAGGAGGAGGCACAAAAGGGGACACAGGGGCACCAAAGAGAGACCCCTGTGTGTCACACCTGCTGGACCGCCACTATGAGAGGAGGCACAAAACACGGGACAGGGCCACCACAGACAGATTCGCCAAAGACAGACTCCACTGTGACACCTGAACGACCGACACTATGACAGGAGGCACAAAAGGGGGGACAGGGTCGCCAAAGAGAGACGCCTGTGTGTGACACCTGCACGACCGTCACTATAACAGGAGGCACAATAGAAAAGACAACATAGGAAATAACAGGACACAGCAGAAGCGATGACAGGGGGCACAATAACGGGACCCTTGGGTCTGACACATGCAGGACCGTCACTATTTGGAGGCAACAGAGGTGACAGGAGGCACAACAGAGGGGATGACAGCATGGTGCCAGAGATAAAAGACATGGATGTAATATTACACACTCGAGAGGGTCTGATATCTATTCTAATAAAACCCTAAGACAGCTTCCGTCAATATGTCATCGAAATGACGTCACATCCTGACTGAAGCCGCCTGTATACCTAACCAACATTGCCAACCGTTAGCGAGAGCGGGGCTAATACTGCCCCACTATCGCCATCCCCGCCCTCTCCTGCGCCCCACACCCTCCTGTCTTACACCCCTGCCTGCCACACACCCCCTCACTTTCACACTACTCAGCACTCACCCCCCCACCCCACGCCACGTCCACACACACGTACACCCCTGGCACAACACTATCGTACCCCTCCCCCACACGCACACTCACTCATACTCTTATGCAGACTACCAGTGTCCGGTATGCTTACCAGACCGAAATCAAATCCTGTCATCCCACTGCACCGCTCCTCGGCCCACTCTCGCCAGCCTCTCCCCACCTTGCCCCACTCTCACCAGGCTCCGCCCACCTTGCCCCGCTCCCGAATGCCTCAGCCCACATCACGCAGCTCCCACCTGGCTCCACCCACCTCGCGCTGCCTCTGCCCACTGTACATCTCTCCCCGCCTGCCTCTGCCCACCGCTCAACACTTCCCCCTGGCTCTGCCCACCTGGCGCCGCTTCTGCTTTGCTCCGCCCACCTCATGGTGCTCCCTCATGGCTCCGCCCACCTTGCAACGCATCCGCCTGGCTCCACACCACCTCGCGCCGCTCCCACCTGCCTCCGCCCATCTCGCGTTCCCCGCCTGCCTCCACACACTTTGCGCCTCTCCTGCTTGGCTCCGCCCACCACTCAACACTTCCCCCTGGCTCCGCCCACCTCTCGCCGATCCCTCATGGCTCCGCCCACCTCGCAACGCATCACCTGGCTCTGCCCACTAAATAAACTATATATGGATTCTAGACTACCCGATTCTTTAGAATCGGGCCGCCATCTAGTTATATTATAATAAAGTACATTTTCTTTCTTTCAGTACAGTGCCTTGGCACCTCCATAGCACTCTCAATCTACAGATTAACACCCTATCTACAGGTTAAGGCTAGGGTCACACTTGTAGATTTTCCATGCAGTTTTCACACTTGTCATTTGTGAAAAACGCATGGAAAAATGCAGCCATAGACCGCCATGTTAAAAATGCATGCCCCAATGCCAAAAACGCATGTCTGAAGTGCCATCCGTTTTTTGGATGTGTTTTTGGCTCAGCACTAAAAAATGCAGCATGCAGCATTTTTTTGTGCTTTTTCAAAAACGCATGCATTTTTTTAACATGGGGCCCTATGGGAAACACATGCGTTTTTGTATGGCACTAAATGGTACCAAGCGTTTTTGCATGCGTTTTTTAAGGGTGCCCGACACCTAACAGCAAAACACAGCCCAAAAACGCAGGCTGCCAAAAAGCACCTTAAAAAACGCATGCAAGTGTGACCCTAGCCTTACAGCATTATTAGACCTGACGGATTTCCCCCCCATATCAATCAGACTAAGTTTGACAATACTTGCCAATATCGATGAGTTTGACCACTATTCTTACTTTTGACAAAATATGTAAGGGTGGATAAGAATCAGACTTGATTACCAATACTTTTTATCTCTGAAGGCCACGTTACACACACAGATATCTGTGACCAACCTCTGAACAGATCTCTGGTTGCAGTGAAATCATGGGCACATTGTTCCATTGTACACGGCCACAAAATGAAACAATGTGTCCATGATTTCACTGCAACCAGAGATCTGTTCAGAAGTTGGTCACAGATATCTGTGTGTGTAACGTGGCTTTAAGAGATAGAAAACCATAGGAGATGCCTTTTAGTGTCTTTCTCACAGACAACACACCGACACTCAAAAGTGCAAATGCTTCTGTGTATGGCAAGGTCTGATTAAATTGTGTACAGTTTAACAATCTACTGAACTGCAGCTCTCTATTGTGTATGCTGCATTTTAGCTATAACAGTGACAAACATAAATTTTGCTAAGATCTAATACTTGTTTTTGACAAATTGCTGGCTTCTGAATCCAAAGTGACCCCAGTTTCCTCTATCTCTACAACGTTTTAAGCTACAGTATAACACCCTCCCTTTGTCTCCAAAACCATACAAAATGTAAATACAATGGAAAGTAACACAAAAAAATGACCTGAAAGTGATTTATGTTATTTTAGTCATAAAAATGATATATTGTCATTGTAAGTCAAATTGTGTGCAAGTAATAATAAAGTTTGGTACTAGTTAATATAAAAAAAACTTTGCTTATAGCTTCTTCAGGAGTGCTCAATTTTTAGACTGTCTCGCATGGAGCTACAACAGTAGTCAGCCATCGTATGTTCATCCCATTTACCCTGATAGCATCCCTCCATGATATTCAAATCTTGGTGGAATTGTTCAACTTGCGCATCACTGAATGCACCAAGGTTTTCTGGGAAGTTGGCAAGAATGCAGGAAATGCACATTGATATTTATGTTACAACAAAGAATTTTATAGCTCTTCATGAGTTTCTGGACAATGTCGAGGTAATAGTTTGGGCTTTTGTTTCCAAGAAAGTCCTTCGCAAGGTCTTTGAATGACAACCAACCATTCTTTTCTTGTTTTGACATTGTCCTGATGAAATGTTCAACTCTAATGAGCAATCTGAGCACCATCAAAAATACTGTCTATTATTTTTAAAACTAGTAAAAAGGCCCGATGCAATTGCATCGGGAGCACGGTGAAATGAATTGTGTGTACACAGGCGGGTGAGTGGCTAGCAGAGTATATATGGGGCTCTGTGGGTAGCAGACTATACAGGCGGGTCTGTGGGTAGCAGAGTATACAGACTGCTCTGAGGGTAGCAGATTATACAGGCGGCTCTCTGGGTAGAAAAGTATACAGGCGGCTCTGTGGGTAGCAGAGTATACAGGCGGGTTTGTGGTTAGCAGATTATACAGGCGGCTCTGTGTGTAGCAGAGTATAGAGAAGGCTTGTGGGTAGCAGAGTATAGAGGCGGCTGCGTGGGTAGCAGAATATAGAAACGGCTCTGTGGGTAGCAGAGAATACAGGCGGGTCTGTGGGTAGGAGAGTATACAGGCGGCTCTGTGGGTAGCAGAGTATAGAGGCGGCTCTGTGGGTAGCAGAGTATAGAGGCAGCTCTGTGGGTAGCAGAGTATACAGGCGGCTGTGTGGGTAGGAGAGTATACAGGCGGCTCTGTGGGTGTCAGAGTATAGGGGGGCTCTGTGGATAGCAGAGTATGATGTGGCGGGAGGCTGGAGGAGTGAGGGGAGCAGAGGCTGGAGGGGTGAGGAGAGCAGAGTCTGGAGTGGTGAGGAGAGGTCCAGCTGGAGGGGTGAGGAGAGATGCGGCTGGAGGGGTGACATCACCGCTCGGCGGCAGGACGTGGCTGCGTGCTGGGGCTGATCGCAGCCCCAGTCACACGGCATTGTCCTCTGCGGCGGGTTGGGTGATGCAGAGAGGGATCAGTTCTTGCCCTTAGGTCACACATGTGACCTGAGCGGAAGGAGCGGATTGGGCGGCGTGTGGTAAAGACAGGACGGTCATCCGATTGGTCTAGGACGCCAAGTCCTGGGCAATGGGATGGGCGTCCTGTGTGTACAACACAGCGCCCAATCCGCTTGCAGGGGCAGGCAATGGGAGTGAGCGGGGCGTGTCAGGCTTTGCAGGCTGACACGGTCCGCTCACTCCCATTGGCTGTTGGCGGCCACAGGACGACGTCCCTGGCTCCCGGCACCCGGCCACAGCCCGTAGACTGCTACTCCACCAGCATGGCGACATTGAGAGCCCAGCGGTGAGAGAGTGGCGAGGGGCGGAAGGCTCCGGCGGCATCCGGGCAGCATGGACCTCGCGGAGGGAGCGAGGGCGGTGGCGATGGTGCAGGGCCGACGGTTGGCAGGATGGCAGCGGTGTCAGGTAGTGCGGCTGAGGATGGAGGAGGGTGAGAGGCTGGAGGAGGCTGTGAGGCTGGAGGAGGCTGTGAGGATGGGGAGGCTGTGAGGCTGGAGGAGGGTGTGAGGCTGGAGGAGGATGTGAGGCTGGAGGAGGCTGTGAGGATGGGGAGGCTGTGAGGCTGGAGGAGGCTGTGAGGCTGGAGGAGGCTGTGAGGATGGGGAGGCTGTGAGGCTGGAGGAGGCTGTGAGGATGGGGAGGCTGTGAGGATGGGGAGGCTGTGAGGCTGGAGGAGGATGTGAGGCTGGAGGAGACTGTGAGGCTGGAGGAGGCAGTGAGGATGGGGAGGCTGTGAGGCTGGAGGAGGCTGTGAGGCTGGAGGAGGGTGTGAGGCTGGAGGAGGCTGTGAGGATGGGGAGGCTGTGAGGCTGGAGGAGGCTGTGAGGCTGTGAGGCTGGAGGAGGCTGTGAGGATGGGGAGGATGTGAGGCTGGAGGAGACTGTGAGGCTGGAGGAGGCAGTGAGGATGGGGAGGCTGTGAGGCTGGAGGAGGCTGTGAGGCTGGAGGAGGGTGTGAGGCTGGAGGAGGCAATGAGGATGGGGAGGCTGTGAGGCTGGAGGAGGCTGTGAGGCTGGAGGAGGGTGTGAGGCTGGAGGAGGCTGTGAGGATGGGGAGGCTGTGAGGCTGGAGGAGGCTGTGAGGCTGTGAGGCTGGAGGAGGCTGTGAGGATGGGGAGGATGTGAGGCTGGAGGAGACTGTGAGGCTGGAGGAGGCAGTGAGGATGGGGAGGCTGTGAGGCTGGAGGAGGCTGTGAGGCTGGAGGAGGGTGTGAGGCTGGAGGAGGCTGTGAGGATGGGGAGGCTGTGAGGCTGTAGGAGGCTGTGAGGCTGTGAGGCTGGAGGAGGCTGTGAGGATGGGGAGGCTGTGAGGCTGGAAGAGGCTGTGAGGCTGGAGGAGGGTGTGAGGCTGGAGGAGGCTGTGAGGATGGGGAGGCTGTGAGGCTGGAGGAGGCTGTGAGGATGGGGAGGCTGTGAGGCTGGAGGAGACTGTGAGGCTGGAGGAGACTGAGGCTGGAGGAGGCAGTGAGGATGGGGAGGCTGTGAGGCTGAAGGAGGCTGTGAGGTTGGAGGAGGGTGTGAGGCTGGAGGAGGCTGTGAGGATGGGGAGGCTGTGAGGCTGGAGGAGGCTGTGAGGCTGAAGGAGGCTGTGAGGATGGGGAGGCTGTGAGGCTGGAGGAGGGTGTGAGGCTGTAGGAGGCTGTGAGGATGGGCAGCCTGTGAGGCTGGAGGAGGCTGTAGGAGACTGTGAGGATGGGGAGGCTGTGAGGCTGGAGGAGACTGTGAGGCTGGAGGAGACTGAGGCTGGAGGAGGCAGTGAGGATGGGGAGGCTGTGAGGCTGGAGGAGACATTTACTGTACTGAGCATGCTCAGTACAGTAAAAGGTCTCCAAACAGGAAGGCAGGGGTTAAAAAAAAAAAAAAAGTTAATGCTCACCTCTCCCCGAGCCCCCAGCGTCTCCTGCCATCTTCCTCCAAGCTTCCGGGCGCTGCCGCAGGCTCCAGTGTGTGCAGAGCTGTTCTAGTGCAGTTCAGGACCTGCGGTGATGTCACAGTCACGTGACACCAGGTTACCATGGAGTAACCTGGTGTCACGTGACTGTGACATCACCACAGGTCCTTGAACTGCAGTAGAAGAGCTCTGCAGACACTCGGAGCCTGCGGCAGCCACCGGAAGCTTGGAGGAAGACGGCAGGAGACGGCAGGGGCTCGGGGAGAGGTGAGCATTAACTTTTTTTTTTTTTTTACAGTAGTGCGGGTCTGCGGCTCGTGATGACGCTGCGCGTCATCACTCGCAGTCCCGCAAAGCATGTTGGGATTCGGCTACAGTGCCCGAATTCCCAACTGCGGATTATATAAGTAGATGACAGGATAGGAAAGGCCAAATGGAGGTTCTTGAAACAATCTCGTTCAGTAGTCAAAGCTTTAAAGAATTGCTCATGAGACCCGGTTACATGTAAAATATTGAGGATATAAAGTTGTTTCTGTCAGCAAGGGGCAAATGTAGAATGTTTTTATATCAAGGTTTGAGATCAGATCTGAAAGGCCAAGTCCTCTACACATAATACTTCTCTAGAGTTCTCTTGTCTCACATTTACAGAAAATAAGGATACTTATCTATGTTGCTGGTCAACAAGCAAGCAGACCATTTTAAGGTCAACACAGATATCCACTGTGTTTGTGATATTTAATAACTCAATGACTCTCTTTTCATCTCCATAGTATTCACAAAGATAATCTGATTAGCCGATTGAGACTGTACCAAATGCATTGCCATTGTGAAGGAAGACACACTTTATTATCTGCTTTGAGCTATCGATGAACAGTCGCCATTCATTTCAGTTACAGATTGGAATTCCTAATTCCTCAATGAAAATACATATTTTACGGTAATCAACAAAGGCACTGACACTTCTAAATTATTTCAAAAATGATTTTTTTTCTGCATAAAAAGTCATATACCTTTACTCCTTTTTCAAGCAAGTTTTTCTCTCGCAGTGTTAAAGCTAAGTGTACCTTTACACATCGCAACATTGCATGCAATTTCACTTGCAACTTAAGGGGCTGTCACACATGTCAATATCGCTGTCAATATCACTGCTGCACGTGACGTTGCAGTAATATTGACGTGTGTGACAGGGCGCATCAACCAGCGATAAATCGCTGAATGATGGTCGCCAGGTTTTCGGACTGGACCGAAATCCTGGCGATGGTCGCCAGGTGTACACGCAGCATCACTGCGTGTGACACCGGGAGATACGATCAGCCAGCTCCCAGCACCTCTCAGGAAGCGCTGGGAGCTGGTATCCAGGGTAAACTGTGGGTAACTAGGCAGCGCAAGCTGCCTAGATACCCGATGTATACCTTAGTTACCAGCCTTCTCCGCTCACCGGCTGGTATCTATGGTACACAGCGGCTAACTGGGGACCCTAGTTACCCGCTGTGTACCTTAGATACCAGCCGGTGAGCGGAGAAGGCTGGTAACCAAGGTATACATCGGGTATCTAGGCAGCGCACGCTGCCTAGTTACCCGCAGTTTGCCCTGGATACCAGCCTGCAGACATCGTGGAAACGATATTTAAATCATTTCCACGATGTCACTGGTCGAATGATCGCTGGTGAGTCTGCCTGTGTGACAGCTCACCAGTGATCATCCGTCAATGTCGCCAGCGATCAGATCGCTGGCGACATTGACGTGTGTGACGTCGGCTTTACTGGTTGCAGTGAAATCATGGATACATTGTTCCATTTGTACACAGCAACAAAATAGAACAATGTGTCCATGATTTCACTTCAACCAGTAAGGTGCAAGTGAAATTGCATGCAATGTTGCAACGTGTAAAGGTACCCTAAAGGTACCTTTACACGCCACCACTTGGTGGTAGCAACTGCCAGGTATTGGGGATTTATGTGTCTGTTGCCATGAAATTGCTACGAAATGGCGGCGTGTAAATTGGGAAGTTGATCGCGTTACCTGCTGTTGATTCGGATACCTGTTTCTGAGCCGTGCTCAAAACCCAAGGCAACACAAAGGCACAATTGCCATGGTAGTGGCATCTAAACGGGGCACAAGGATGGAATTTTTGTCGCCTAGTGAATTCCCAGGGGCGTGACACAGCCTCATGGACACCGCGCCCCATCAGCGATGATTGGTGGGGGCTACTGTGTAACCATTGGCTGTCCCTTCATAGGGCACCATATTTAAAGAGCTGTCCATTCACACTACACAATTGCAATGCTGTCATGTAATAGCCAGCCTTCCTGCGCAGGCTGGCCAATTATGACGCTATTGCTTTGTCCAATCAGCGTATTAGCATCTTGGAATACACAACTCTGTCACGCCTATGTACTTGCGGCGCGAAAGATGTACGCCCATATTCCTTTGTGGATAGCGGCGTGTGAAGCAGCGAAGGTATTCAACAAGAAGTTATCCGCAGGATCTGTCGGAACTTCCGGGGAATAAACATACCTTCAGTTGACAACGCAAAGGCGGCGTGTACATGCGGCATCGGTGATCGGTATCAACCGTCAAAAACGTGCGCTTCCACGTGCGGTTGATAGCTGTTGCTAGGCACTGAGGCGGCATGAAAATTTACCTTAAGAGTTTTAAAGCCTTTTACATAGTTCCTAATCTTGAGCCAAATCATTACATTTAGGGTATGTGCACATCAGTCTTTTTGTGGGCTGTTTTGGAACGTTTTCCGTCGGCGGTTTCCGCTGAGTTTTATGTTAATTTATGTTAATCCTAGCCACCGGTGGGATTAACATGCTAGTCAATGGAGTTTAGAAAACGCTGTCTACATTAGAACGGTTTTTTTCTGGTCGTTTTCAGTTTATTCACCGGTTTTCCACCGGCTTTCAAACATAGAGCAAGTGACTTCTTTTCAGCGTTTTTCCAGTGGTTCCAGCTGAACAAGTACACCAAAGACCAGTCTGGGAATCGCTAAGAAAAACGCCGGGGAAATCGCCAAGAACACGCTGTACAAACGCTAATAAACCGATCGCAAATCGTTAGCAAAACGCTAACAAAACGAGGGACACTGCCGAGTTCAGAAAACTCAGTTTCTGCTATTCTCCACCGGTTCCCGGTCGGTCTGCAAAGATGCAGAACGACTGATGTGCACATACCCTTATGCTGCTCAAATTCCTCACAAATTAAGACATCTTCAATTTCACAATTTTCATCATTGCTTTCAAATATTAAGAACAGCATTATGAAGAAAAACAAGGATACTTCAAGGAAAAATGTCACTGGAATTCCAGTGACATGTGTAGCTGATATTAGACTAGGAAACTATTTTGTTTTACAGGCACTGGACTGATTTCTTGGCTATCACCAAACCTTATGTATACCAAATGGTATCTTATTACATGCTTATCACGCCCACATCTGTAAACTCTAGAAACACTCCTTGCACACCTTTTGAGATGAGAAAAACTTAACTTGATCACCAAGTTTTTCTTTGACGTATGCAAAAATGGCTTGTTTGACAAATGTATTGATGTTTGTCCTTTGAGTGGGAATGGTGAAACTGCCATAGATATAGCTAAAAAAGTCAGAGCTGTTAAGAAATTTATGATAAGAAATAACAGAGACAGATATGATATGAAGGAAATTAAATGTGTGAAAAAAATAAAATAAAAAATTCTGCTAACCACTTCTATAAAGACTTTTGGAATATGTTTTTGTCATGTGTTGACTCCTTTGCAGTTCATGTGAATTGGTTTGCTGCAGTTTAAATCAGAGTAAATTTCCTTTGGTTCCTCCAGGAATAATGTTGAAGCTGCTGTTTCTGTCTATGAGTAGTGTCCAGCTCTGCATGTGGAGGTGTAGGGCTGTCACCTTTAAATAGCCTCCTCTTCCTCCAGCTGATGTCACTGATAGAGTTTCACTCTGCCTTTGACCGTGTAAGCTGAAGATGTCTTTACACTTGCTGAAACTTCTTTGTGCTTTTCCTTTGGAAGTTGCTGTTTATCCCTGTCCCTGGTAGGAGGTGAGAGGGAGTATCACAGGGCTGGCGGAGGAGCAGAGGGCAAGGGTGGTGGCCCAGATCTCCTAACCATCAGAGGTACCTCTGGGTACAGGACTAGCCAGGAGCCCCAGTCCAGGGCCAGACTAGCTACCCAGGTTTCCTTGCCTGCTAGTACCATCCTGCTTTCTTTCCCTCATCCACTATACTACGCGTGTAACAGTTTCATAATATAGAGTGACACACTATCTCTCGCCACACTGTCTCACGTTTAACTGAATAGCATAGACAAATAATAACTAGTGATGAGCGAGTACTAAAATGCTCGGGTGCTCGAAGCTCGGACCGAGCATCCCGAGATACTTGTGTACTCGGCCCGAGTACCGAGCCCAATGTTATCCTATGTAGATTCTTAGACAAAGTGCTTCGGTATCCGCGCTGCTGCTCCGAGACCAAAGAAACACAGACACAGGAATGTCTGGTACAGCTACAGCCTTTAAAGGCTGTAGCTGTACCAGACATTCCTGTGTCTGTGTTTCTTTCGTCTCGGAGCAGCAGCGCGGACACCGAAGCACTTTGTCCAAGAATCTACATCACGACCACGTTCACCGTTGAGAGTGCGGTCCCTGCAGCAGCTGCTTGTATGCTATTCTACCAGTTGTGGGTTTCACAACTGCTAAAGGTGAGCAATTCCACATCGACAAGTGAAAGTGTTTAATTGAGATAAGACCCTATATGCGCATTCTTTCTTTCACAATGTTATCCTATGGGAGACCCGAGTATTTTTATGAAATGACTGCCGGCAGCATGTAGAATCCCTAAAAATGTCACAAAAGTCTCAGAAGAGTGCTCAAATGACATGGCAACATCATGGGGAAGACCCCTGGTAGCATTTCTCACTCATAAATCACAGCTGTGAACAATCTTGTCCCAGTTTCACGCCAATTTTACGGAGTCACCAGAAAACCTTCCAAAATGACACCAAAATGAATATTCTGGGGGGAAATGTTAAGGGCACATACCCAATAGTGAGATACAGCTGGTGTATGTTACTTTTTGTGATTACATGAAAGATTTTACGTGAAAACATTGTGCGGCACTCCAATGTCCCAGAGAAGAGACGTACATGAAGCCCTGTCTTGACATATTGTGCCCATTTTGAGGAACTGGGTCTATTCTAGTATTTTTCTTTGCCAGGGCAGTCTAAAATTGGGAGGTTCACCAATGCCCCTGGATAGAGACGTGCATGAGGGCCTGTAAACCTGAAGTGCCCATTGTAAGGAAGTGGGTGTATTGGAGTATAGCCCTTTGGCAGGGCAGCCAAAAATTGGGAGGCTCCACATTGTCCCATGATAGAGACGTGCAGGAGGGCCTGTAAACCTGAAGTTGGTGTATTGTACTATAGCCCTTTGGCAGGGCAGCCAAAAATTGGGAGGCTCCACATTGTCCCATGATAGAGACGTGCAGGAGGGCCTGTAAACCTGAAGTGGGTGTATTGTAGTATAGCCCTTTGGCAGGGCAGCCAAAAATTGGGAGGCTCCACATTGTCCCATGATAGAGACGCGCAGGAGGGCCTGTAAACCTGAAGTGGGTGTATTGTAGTATAGCCCTTTGGCAGGGCAGCCAAAAATTGGGAGACTCCACATTGTCCCATGATAGAGACGTGCAGGAGGGCCTGTAAACCTGAAGTGGGTGTATTGTAGTATAGCCCTTTGGCAGGGCAGCCAAAAATTGGGAGGTTCAACAATGACCCATGCATACAGACATGCAGTAGGGCCTGTAAACCTCAAGTGGGTGTATTGTAGTATAGCCCTTTGGCAGGGCAGCCAAAAATTGGGAGGCTCCACATTGTCCCATGATAGAGACGTGCAGGAGGGCCTGTAAACCTGAAGTGGGTGTATTATAGTATAGCCCTTTGGCAGGGCAGCCAAAAATTGGGAGGCTCCACATTGTCCCATGATACAGACGTGCAGGAGGGCCTGTAAACCTGAAGTGGGTGTATTGTAGTATAGCCCTTTGGCAGGGCAGCCAAAAATTGGGAGGTTCAACAATGACCCATGCATACAGACATGCAGTAGGGCCTGTAAACCTCAAGTGGGTGTATTGTAGTATAGGCCTTTGGCAGGGCAGCCAAAAATTGGGAGGCTCCACATTGTCCCTGGATAGAGACGTGCAGGAGGGCCTCAAAACATTTTTCCCATTGAAAAGGAGCGGGTCTCCTGTCGTTGTAATGTGGAAAAAATTTACCACTGGGGGTATACCTGAAACAACAGCCTAACTATTGTAATGGTCATCATGGTGGCACATGAGGAGAAGGAGGAGCAGTCCAGCGATTAGCCAAAGTCCAGAACTGTGTACCCATGGGTGAGTGGAGGTACATGGCAAATTCCAATAACAAAATTTAAATTTAGTTGTCATTTGTTGGTGGTGTGGTGAAGTCTGGCCAAATCCAACCCTTGTTCATCTTGATCAGAGTCAGCCTGTCAGCATTTTCAGTTGACAGGTGGGTGCGTTTATCAGTAATGATTCCACCTGCGGTACTGAAAACACGCTCTGACAAAACGCTAGCGGCAGGGCAGGCCAGGACTTCAAAGGCGTAGAGAGTCAATTCATGCCATGTGTCCAGCTTGGAGACCCAATAATTGTAAGGCACAGAGGAATCTCGCAGTACAGTTGTTCGATCTGCAAGGTACTCCTTCAGCATCTGGCCAAACTTTGCATTTCTTGTGGCACTACCCCGCACCTCAGGGGCTGTGGTACGTGAGGGGCTGAGAAAACTGTCCCACATCGTAAAGACTGTTCCCCTACCTCTGGCGGATTGGACTTGTGGCCCTCTCGGCCGTACGCCTTGGTTGTCCACCGATTCCTGACCTATGCCACTAGCGTTTTGTGAGGGGAATGATTTGCCTACTTCCGTGACTATGGCCTTCTGGAACTGCTGCATTTTGGCTGACCTCTCTGCCTCAGGAATGAGAGACATGAAGTTCTCCTTATAGCGTGGGTCTAAGAGTGTTGCCAACCAGTACTGATTGTCGGCCAAGATGTTCTGAACGCGAGGGTCACGAGCCAGGCAGTTTACCATAAAGTCAGCCATGTGCGCCAGACTCTTAACAGCCATCACTTCAGTATCCAGACCAACACGATGACTGAACATACTGTCCTCCTCCTCCTCCTCATCTCCCCTGTCCTCTGGCCAGCCACGCTGAATCGAGGGTATGACTGGTGTGCATGTCATATCCTCAATTTGGCCAGAGAGTTGCTCCATGTCTTCATCCTCCTCCTCCTCGTCATAGTCCTCCACTGCACGTTGTGATGAGATGAGGCTGGGCTGTGTGTTATCACCCACACCCACTACTGTTTCTTGCTCCAAGTCATCGTGCTCCGCCTGCAATGCATCCTCTTTGTTTTTCAGCAGAGACCATTTTAGAAGGCAGAGTAGTGGTATGGTGACGCTAATAATGGCGTCATCGCCGCTCACCATCTTGGTGGAATCCTCAAAGTTTTGGAGGACGGTACATAGGTCAGACATCCATCTCCACTCCTCAGGTGTTATGTGTGGAGTTTGACCCATTTCCCAACGGCTTAGGTGATGCAGGTAGTCAACAACTGCCCTCTTCTGCTCACATATCCTGAACAACATGTGCAGAGTTGAATTCCAACGCGTGGGGACATCGCACACCAGTCTGTGGGCCGGAAGACGCAAACGGCGCTGAAAGCTGGCAAGGCCGGCTGAAGCAGCAGGTGACTTGCGAAAATGTGCAGACAGACGGCGAACTTTTACCAGCAGTTCAGACAGCTCTGTGTATGACTTTAGAAACCTCTGAACAACCAGGTTGAGCACATGGGCCACGCATGGAACATGCGTCAGCTAGCCTCGCCTCAAAGCTGCCACCAGGTTCCGGCCATTGTCACACACGACCTTTCCTGGCTTTAGGTTCAGAGGTGTGAGCCAGTGATCTGCCTGCTGTTTCAGAGCTGTCCACACCTCTTCTGCATTGTGGGGTTTGTCACCTGTGCAGACTAGCTTCAGCACAGCCTGTTGCCGCTTCGCAGAGGCAGTGCTGCAGTGCTTCCAGCTTGGGACTGGTGTGGAGGGTACAGTGGATGAGGATGCGCAGGAGGAGGAGGCTGAGGAGCATGATATTCCGGAGCTGTAGAGTGTCGGTGAAACCCTGACAGAGGTAGGGCCTGCTATCCTTGGTGTGGGAAGGACGTGTTCCGTCCCTCGCTCAGACTGGGTCCCAGCCTCCACAATATTAACCCAGTGTGCCGTCAAGGAGATGTAGCGGCCTTGCCCACAAGCACTTGTCCACGTGTCTGTGGTTAGGTGGACTTTGGCTGAAACAGCGTTGTTCAGGGCACGTGTGATGCTGTTGGACACGTGGTTATGCAATGCGGGGACGGCACATCTGGAGAAATAGTGGCGGCTGGGGACCGAGTAACGTGGGACAGCAGCCGCCATCAGGTCGCGGAATGCTTCCGTCTCCACCAGCCGGAAAGGCAACATTTCTAGCGCTATGAGTCGCGAAATGTGAGAATTTAGGACTGTGGCATGTGGGGCGTTGGCAGCGTATTTAAGCCTGCGTTCAAAGGTTTGCTGAATGGATAATTGAACGCTGCGCTGGGACAAGGACATGCTTGATGGTGGTGTTATTTGTGCGTGGGCAACTTCAGGTGCAGGGCCGGAGCCTTGTTCGCGGCCAGCATGGACAGGGGATTGGCTCGCACGCACAACACGCGAAGACGTAGCAGTGACATCAGCAAGCACCGCTACTCAACTCTGTAGTACTTCCGACAAATTCGGGTGCTTGGCTGACATGTGCCTGATCATGCTGGTGGTGGTCAGGCTGCTAGTTTTCGTACCCCTGCTGATACTGGCATGGCAGGTGTTGCAAATGGCCTTTTTAGAGTCATCTGGAGCCAACTTAAAAAACTCCCAGACTCGGGAAGACCTAACATTTGCACAGGCACCTTGAATCGTTTTGTTGTTCCGGGGAACAGTTGCCTGCCTTCTGACTGCGGACAAGACCCTGCTTCGTACTTCCTGTTGGGATGCTACGCCTCCTTCCCCCTGTGCACTGCTGGCCTCGCTCTCCATATCCTCCTGCCAGGTTGGGTCAGCTACTGGATCATCCACCACGTCGTCTTCCTCTTCCGCACCCTGATCCTCCTCCTGAGTTCCTGGCAATTGTGTCTCATCATCGTCCACCCCATGTTGAGACACGTTGCCAACGTTTCGTTCGTGAGAACGTGGCTGCTCAAATATTTGGGCATCTGTACATACCATCTCCTCATCACCCACTTCAACAGGATCTGGCAAGAGGCCAGATTCTGCGAATGGATACGTGAACAGCTCTTCCGAGTGTCCTAGTGTGGGATCAGTAATGTCCGTGGACGTGTACTCGGCCTGGTGTTAGGAAGGAGGATCAGGTTTGGAAATGTGCGGTGCAGTATCACGGCTACTGACACTTGACCGTGTGGAAGACAAGGTGTTTGTGGAGGTGCCCATCTGACTTGAAGCATTATCCGCTATCCAAGTAACAACCTGTTGACACTGGTCTTGGTTCAAGAGCGGTGTACTGCTGCGGGCCCCAAGAATTTGGGACAGGACGTGCGAGCAAGTAGATGTGCCCCTTTGTTGTTGCGAAATTAGTGCTTGCACACGACCTCGGCCTCTGCCTACACCACCATCACGTCCACTTCCTTGTTCCTTGCCAACGCCTTTTGCCTGTATACAGCGACAACAGTCTGGTGACTGTTCAGGTCACAGGAGAGCAGGATTTTAGTCTCTAACCTGTATCAAGGTAGTAAGTAACAACAGTCTGGTGACTGTTCAGGTCCACAGGCAAGTAGGATTTTAGTCACTTACCTGTATCAAGGTAGTAAGTACAACAGTCTGGTGACTGTTCAGGTCACAGGAGAGTAGGATTTTAGTCCCTAACCTGTATCAAGGTAGTAAGTACAACAGTCTGGTGACTGTTATGGTCACAGGAGAGAAGGATTTTAGTCCCTAACCTGTATCAAGGTAGTAAGTACAACAGTCTGGTGATTGTTCAGGTCACAGGAGAGTAGGAGTTTAGTCCCTAACCTGTATCAATGTAGTAAGTACAACAGTCTGGTGACTGTTCAGGTCACAGGAGAGTAGGATTTTAGTCCCTAACCTGTATCAAGGTAGTAAGTACAACAGTCTGGTGACTGTTCAGGTCACAGGAGAGTAGGATTTTAGTCCCTAACCTGTATCAAGCTAGTAAGTACAACAGTCTGGTGACTGTTATGGTCACAGAAAAGCTTGGATCCCGATCTGGATCACCCTGCCTATATCCTCCTAGATTAGTCCTGAGAAGGACTGTTGTGGTCAGCAGCAGTTTGCAGCCCTGCTCCGGATCTACCTATGAGGGCCGCAAATCTGTCCCTAAGCAGCAGCAGACACTCTCCCTACACTCACTGTCTGCATGGCTGTGTGCAGAGCACAGCGCGGCCGGGTCTTATAAAGGTTCGGTCACGCTGTGCAGGCCAGCCAATCACTGCAATGCCAAAACTAACAGGGCTGTGGCATTGCAGTGGTCTGCCAGCCAATCCCTGCATGTGGGCTGGCTCTCTAAAGAGCGCCAACATGCAGGGATGAGGACCACGAGCACAGCACGAGTATCGCGAGATTACTCGGTGCTTGCCGAGTAGCCCGAGTACAGTGATACTCGTGCGAGTACCGAGCAGCGCAGAGCATACTCGCTCATCACTAATAATAACCTGTTGACGAAAGCTAAGGTTTTCCTCCACCTCTCCTTACTCAAGGATGGTTTGCTCTTGGCAAAAGAAAAGCATTAGTGCAACTTTCAATACTTCTTTGATTAATCACATCAAGACACGCTGTAGAGAAAAAAACTGACATTACAGATGGAAACTAACAGCAGTTTTGGAATCTGCATGCCTATTTTAGTTTAAATCAGGAGAAAAATCGAACTCGACAAAAGTTTTTTCATAGTGTTTCCCAGATTATAATTTTTTACAGTGCATTAAACTTTTTTTTAGACATTTTCTAAATTGGTTTGTGCAAATAAACTGTATTACAAATCCTTCAATAGCATAACAAGAAACAAACAAGCACAAAGATGAGGAGCTTAGCATTGAGGGTTAGTAGAGTAGTCAAAAAAATGAAAACTTGAAAGTGACTGAAGTTTTCTTTTCTCCTATTTGTCCATTTTTAATATATTTAATTATATTATATGAAGAGAGAATATTGTCTTGCATATTGAAATGTTTTTCTTTCTTATGCTGTTAGTGTTATTGAGGGAGTTTTGTGTTTTTCCATTTAAACAAGATTATCTACTTTTCTTATTTTGACCCTATAGCAGCTAAATCCACTACAAACTCATTATTGATTACCTTATTAATTGTTTCCATGCTGCCTCTAGCCATGGTTTTTCGTCATCCAACTTTTAGGTCTTTTTAACCTTTCTTAACTTACGGTTGATTTGATCTGAATTTGTGTAGTTAGAAGTAAGGTAGAATTCCATCTCATATCCATTGGCCTTCAGGAGCTGAAATCAAACATGTTCATTTTAAAACAAAATGTAATGCAAAAATGTAATTACTATGGAAAAGTGAAGTAATTTAAACTTAGTTTCAGGCATTAACCTTCTTATGTATTCAACAGATTTGACTGGCTAAGTGCTGACTTAATTTTTGTTGCCTGTCAGAAGGAAAGTCTCCCATCAATATTCAATAACAAGAAGAAAGAAATTGATGTGCGATGCTGTCGGGCAGAAACAATAGAGATTGCTCTCTCTCTGAATTCCAATTATTGACCAGTTTTTATGTTGTGCTGCCCATTAGCTTATATGAGAGCAGTTTATTATGCCAAATACATAACAATATCACTTTCAGCACTGACTAACTTGTCTTTTTAAACTTTCATATTTTAACATGTGTTAAAATATATTTCTGTAGCTATGGGGGTCTACTGTAAAGACACAAATATACTAAACTTAATAGGCTGAGCCGTAGCTCATGCTATGCATTACATTTTTGTTTTAGTTCCAAAGTGTGAAGAATGACATTGATTTATTTTGTACAACATAATATTAGCCCTCACTTTCTGTAATAGTTTTGCCATCAATATTCTCAAAGCTTGTGGGCTAAGTAAGGAGTTTACAGTTCTCGTCTATAAAAGAGAAATATAATTTATCTGTTCTTTTCTGTTTCAAATCTATTATAGAGATAAATAAAAATATAAATAGTTAAAATAAATAAGAAAACAACAGCACTTGATCAATATGGTTTCAATTCCCCTTGTTGGCCGCAGGTGTGCCATCCCAGGGTCGGACACGGTCCCAGCCTCCTCAGGTTTTGCCCATTGTGTCATCAGGTAAATAAAACACCCCTGTCTACAAGAACTTATCCATGTGTCAACGTTAAGTGAAACCTCACCATAAGTGAAACCTCACCACAACTGCGTTGGTCAGGGCATGGATACTGTTTTAGGACACATGCTATTGTAATGCAGGGATGGCACATTGGGAAACATTAGTGGCGGCCGGGGACCCAGAAATGAATGACAGCTGTCATCAAGTATATACAGGCCTAATTACCTACATTTCCAGGTCAAGCAGTGTGAAAATGTGACAGTTTAGTGTTTGGTCCTTTGGGTGGGTGGCTGGGTTTTTAGGTTTGCATAACTTCCAACTGTCCTGCATGCAGCAGGACTGTCATGACTGGAGAGCTTAGTCCCACTGTCCTGGCAGTCATAGCTTTTGTCTACAAACTCAGATGATGCTATAGAGAAAATGTTGTATATTTGAAGCTGCATTGCAGCCTCTGACTTCTCAGGCAGATTATAATCATTATAACAATTAATTGTGTATGTTCTAAAGGGAGATAATACTTTATAACTAAAAGATAATAAAAAAAAATACAGTGATTACATTTTTAGTGCACTTTTGAAAAAGTAAAAAACATTACAAATCTGCAAATAACATATATGTATTTGGTGTCCCTGTAGTCATAACGACCCACACAACACAGCAATCAGAATATTTATGGGAATCAGTAAGTTGCCATCTTTCCATTCGTCAAAAGTTGCGAAGTTTGCATTCCAAATTCTGGGGTAGGGAGAGCTGAACACTGTGTTGGGACAAGGAATCGGAAGTGGTTGCTAATGGTGCTTGTGAATGTTTACAGACAGGGCAGGAGGCATACGGCACCTGTTTCCTTGACAGTGGAGTGTCAAGCATGTAGCACAGTGGAAGGGGCAGTGGTATCACCCACATACTCTGATTGTGGACCTAGGCATTTGGCCCACCTAGTAAGGTGCTTTTATGACTTGTGGATGCTAGGGGTGTTCAGGCTGGTAGTGGTCATGGCCCTATTGATCTTGGTTCTTGTAGCAAGTGTTGCAAAACACCATTCTTTTATCTTCTGAATGTTCTTTAAACAAGCACCAGACTGAGGACCACCTAGCAATTGGCCTTGGAACTTGGCAGGTGTGGGTATTATAAGGGAGAGTTGCCTGCCTTTTTCTTCTGGCCAGCCCACTGCCTCTTCCTGCCTGTTGCAGTGCTGCAGATCCCTCCCTCTCTGAGTTGCTGTCCTCACTCTGCATGGCATCTCATGGCATGGTCAGTGACCTCATCATCCACTTCTGCACTCTGGTACTACTGACTCATTAACTTAACAACATCACTTTTTGGCAACTATATCTCACCATCATCTTGCTCTTCAGAAACTAATTCCTTTTCCTTACCGTCATCCTCTTCTGATCATGGCTACTCAAATATTTGGGCATCACTACACACAATTGATCTCCTTATGTCCCTCTTGATACATGCAGGAGGAGAGGCCAAAATTAATAAATGAAAAAGTAAAGACCTCCTCAGAGTATCCAAGTGTGGGTTCCCTTGTCTCCTGGAATTTGCCATGATGGGAGGAAAGAGGATGAGGGTGAAGAATATGTGGTCCATAATCTTTGCTAGTGACACTAAACCATGTAGAAGAAAGGGTGATGCTGGGAAACATACTAGAAGCATTATCTGTTATCTAACCGACCACTTGTCTGCACTTTTCACGAATGACAATTTTTTTGATCTTCTATGGCAGCACAATTTTACCTGGCCCAAGGCCTCAAACATTTTTTGCACTATCAGCAGAACGTCCACTTTACATCCCTTACCACATGCCTTGAGCATTTTAAATTAGGTATATAATATATGCCTGCAAACTTTCCAGTATGAATTGGGAAAAGAAAATATGTTATCCTGAAAAGGACTTTTAGATTGTAGCAAGAGTATGCCTATGGAAAGACTGTAATATGTGAACACACTGACTATTTTATGACAAAAAATTGTGAATTTTTGGTAGGAAAACCAAAACAGCAAAAATGTGTGTTTTGCAACGTTTTTGATGCATTTTTGCAAGTGTTTTGACTTACTTCATTGAAGTGAATGGGTGAAAAAGTGTTTCAAAGCAACTTAAACAATTAACATGTTCCAGATTATTTTCGGCAACAAATCTGCAATTCACAAATAAGCAAATAAGCAAAGTGTATATGATACTTCAGGATTTTAATTGTCTTTGCTGGCATCAGGATTCCCTCTAAGTTTTAAAACTAATTTTTACTCAAAAATGCTTGAAAAAAATGTAATAAAAATGCAACAAGTGCACACTGCATAATGCTCTGAAAACGATGTGGGAGCCAGAAATTCACATTCCCATTTCATTTCAGCACTATTTCCATTTATTTTAGTGATCTTCCTGTTCTTCCCACCCTTCCCTCCCACATATTCAATGTTTTCATGTATCTTATTTAATCAATGTAATTATAATCAGCACACATCAACTCTGCAGCCAATCGTTGAGCTCAGAGCCAATGGCAGAGAGCCAGTGCTGCAAAGGTCAAGAGTGAGCACTAAAGATAAGCAGATTTAGGGAGATGTAAATTAGCCCAATGGTGAAGATTTTACTATATTTGATATAGTTATTTAATTCTCAGCATATTAAATGTCTTTTCTCAAGCTAGGGTTTTAGAAGACCAAAGGACATAATAAACGTAAAATGTAGAAAAATAAATATTACGTGACTCCCTGCTCATCTCTATTGGGCACAGTCTCCCAAACGGTCCTTGGTGCCATTTCTTACCACAGCTGTGATCTGAAACCTAGAGCATTTTCATGCTAGGACCGAAGTTCTGGCCATGACTAAACTGAGGTTGTACCTACCCATTTGTCCCTTGTCCTGTTCCAACGTAGAGTGTTTATTGTAAAGTTGTGCTGCTTGTACATCACAACTTTACAGCGCTGGCACAGAGAAAACCTCAGTTTAGCAATACACTTCTGGATGTAGTTGTTGATTTACAATGTAATCTATAATAACTTCCAGCCAAGCCTAGGCCTGGCTTGGACCTGGTCTTACTCAGGGATTTCCTGGACTCGATGTAGCTAGAATTGCTAACCTAGCTTAAAGATGCCAGAGGTTTCAGCACACAGAGGTAATAATGATAAGTTCTGAGGATGATATGGCGGACAAAAAGAAATGGTGGTGGCCAAAGAGGAGAAGGGAATGGTGAGTATTAGATTTCTTTTTAACCTTTTGCCTTTTATGGCTTAGCAAAATAAAAGAAATATGAATTTTTGCAAAAATAAATTTTCCCAACTCTTGTAAAAGTATGTGGTTTTGTTATTTTAAGGTACCGTCACACCAGGCAATTTTGCTAGCAACTTCACTTGCAATTTGCTGCTTGCAGTGAAATCATGGACACATTGTTACATTTGTACACAGCAACAGAATAGAACACTGTGTCCATGATTTCACTGCAACCAGCAAATTGCCAGTGAAATTGCCTAGCAATATTGCCGTGTGTGACGGTACCTTAACAGGACTCTAAAGCCCCCGTCACACGGGGCCACATCACCGCCGATACCAGAGACGATGTAGGGGCGTGGCCTATTGGCGGCGACATTGCCCCTACGTCACCTCATGTAAAGGGGCGATGTCGGCGGTGCCGGGCAGTCGCCTGGTTTCAGAGCAGTGCTCTGAAACCAGGCGACCATCATGGGGCTATGTGTGCACATCGCCCTATGTAACCGGGCGCCAGCAACCTGTCAGGCGATGGGAGACATAGGCTACCATTGTCCTGCATAGCCGCTGGGGTTTCCAGACACCCCGTTGGCGATGCCGCCTGACAGCTCGCCGGCGCGGGGCTGGAGGTGTCGCCCTGTGTAAACGGGGGACGGCGACTCTGGCAGGGTGCCAAAAATGTGCGCGCACCCGCCAGTCGCCGCCAGGTGTGACTGGAGCTTAAGGGTCTGTGATCCAATTTGCTGTAAAGTGGACAACTCCTTTAACTCTAGGGCTATGTAAGAAATACATCTAAAAGATGGAAGGAATTTCTTTTTACCTTTGAATATACTTGTTAGACACAATTTCTTCTTTTACACTCATGACTAGAAAGTGTGGATAAAGTTGCATTAGAGAAAAATATTTAAAAACCCAGTAAAATCTTAATTCTCCCTTAACGAAAAAAATAAAAAATCTACAGAGTGATCTAATACTTGAATGTAAGGTATTTCATGGTTGTCTTATTATTTCACTACTTTATATTTTACAACAGGCAAACTCAGTAACTTTACAATAATTTTCTATGGTATCTGTAAAATATCTTGTCTTAATTTCTTACCTGTCAATGTAAAAAAATGTATTTTGTGATATATCTTTTGCTTGAAGGTCTTTTCAATGTATGGCATAATAGCTATTAGGTTTAATAAAAATGTTAAAGCTCTGTGACATACTTCAAAACAATTAAGATTTAGAATACCTTGATTTATGTCTTCTACACCGAGAAATCATTACTGAAGATCTAGTGCTAGCATATGCATGCTTTATTTTTATTCTTCTCCCATTGTATTTTTAGCCAGCCAACGCACATCCAAGTTGTATAAATGATGTCCCCCAAGTACTGTCTATCATTCTCTTGCAGCACTTGAAAAGAAAAAGGTAATTATCTGGCATTTAATGTGTGGCTTCAATTTTACATCTTCAATCTTCATGTCCTCTAGATGACTACTGTCCTGACATAAGGACGCAAGTAATTAAAGGTGAACATCATTTCAATTTTTTTCATTTCTTTGTAATACCTATCTAGTTATCTCACTATCTCTCTACAAACAATGTACACTAAGATGTATGCAAACATTGAGTATGAAATTTAGACTGCACTACTGCAATATAGAATATACTTATATAATTAAATCATTTAGCACACAAACTGGACAACTCGTGTGTCTGACAGGCATGACAATAAATACTATTTTTGATGAGAACCTACATCTAATATTTATCGAACATTCCTCTTCCAGACTAAAAGCCTACAAATTTAAAGGGAACCTGATGTGGTATCCCGGTACCCGCTCTACTGCTATCGAGTGACACAATTGTTGAGTGGCAGTAGATTTGTTCCAGTGTGCCAGAAATACTATAGGCATTATGAGTTAGGAAATATGTAATGCATTTTGTGATGTGATGTCCGTACACTGAGGACTGATATATGTACATTGCTATCATCTACTGGTCAATGTACACATTTGAAGGTTAGACATTCATTTTCCTTACAAGAATCTGCCATAGAAATGGCTAGGTGGAGCCTCTCAGCTCAGTCCAGACACATTTCCTAAAAACTGAAAAAACAAGTTTTTTACAGTCTAGAGAGAGTGAGAGGGAGATAGCCCTCTCGCCCAGTCCATACTGAGGGGACATTATTCTCTCAATTTATTTGCCTCCACAAAGGAGTGAAGCTTTTTACAGCCGGGAGAGATGACTGAACAAGTGCTTACCTGCCTACTGGTTTTCTATAGCAGGGAATGATAGCGCCAAAGCTGTGAGTATCTCAAAACTACTAGTGTGTCACCATGGGGAGTCAACATTTGAAGGTCCTTCTATCAGCGTATTACAACCTTGACTGTGCACAATATGTCCTAGGATAGCAAGTAAAGAAAACTGTATTCCAGCCTCCCTGACAAACCATAAATTTGCTTGTTACATAAGGAGAAGACCCCTTTTTTTTCATACACAAAATACTAAGTGTATCCTATGTGGTGAAATACCATGATTTTGCCTTTAAGAGACAGACTGTATCTTCCTTCAGTAAAGTGTCATGTTTTTCAAGCTCACTCATCTGTTTGGCTGCTTGTAATTGCAAGAACATCACAAGCACTTCAACACCTGCACCCAGACACCACATACCTAGAAACGCTCCCGGGAAGTCATATACCATCTCTATAAGTGCAACTTCCCACTATTGACAGCTACTGTGACATTATATCTGTTATCAGTGGAACTAGATAGCTGCACCCTCTGCAATAACTGGTGCCTTCCCTTGGCTCCCCACACTTACAGCTTTAAATGCTGCCAAAACTTATCACTGTTTGAGGTTACCTGGCAGGTCCAAAATAAATACCACAACCAGGCTTTGCGCTAGCTACTCTGTTTTCCAGAACCCAGCGGTTACCATTGTCTTCACCCTTTAATCACTGTGTCGTAATCTGGATTTACAAAGAGATCAATAGGCAGGGCCTTAAAGTCATCTGCTCTAAGGCTGTGGAAACGGCCAAGAAGAATCGTCTTGTAGCTGAGTCAGATCCAGGAAGAAATATCAAAATTATCAAGCAGGAGAAACATCATAAAAGTAGACAAGTGCAGGGAACAGGATAAATCTAGATGGAACAACAGATAAACAAAGGTAAAGCAAACAGGATTAACTTTATAGCTTCTGGCCTGGTCAGAGTCACTAATTCCAGGAATAAAAGAAAGGTGATAATATGTCAGCGCTAAGGACACAGCCAGGACATCGCTCTATGAATAATTACCTTTAGGTTTTATTGATTCAATATGGGATTCCCAGTCTCCACAACGCGTTTCGGCGCTAATTGCGCCTTTCTCAAGTGATGAAGAATCACTTGAGAAAGGCGCAATTAGCGCTGAAACGCGTTGTGGAGACTGGGAATCCCATATTGAATCAATAAAACCTAAAGGTAATTATTCACAGAGCGATGTCCTGGCTGTGTCCTTAGCGCTGACATATTATCACCTTTTATTTGAACGGACACATCTCTTCCCCGCGGGAAGCGTGATATCCAGCAGCTTGATCTCCAGCACCTGTCTTACGTCACAATACCACTCCCTCGAGGCTATCACGTGAATCAGCAGTTAGTGAACCACGCGAATCCCCTGTCCCTCGGCTCCGGTCGGCGTGGAGACCTTTCGGGGTCGATACATAGCCTACTAACTAGTTGTGCAGTCAGCACAACTAGACCAGGTGAGCACGGGGGTCAATTAACCGATCCCACATTCTAATGCTAGCAGTGTGGCGCAACCTTGTTTCTTTTTTATTACAGGAATAAAAGAAAGGATTGATGCTGCCAAGCATCATCCACAACAAAGGCTCAGTGCTGGCCTGTATCTAAACAAGAACCATGAACAGATATTACAGATTCATGAGAGCATGAATCTGACCCTGACTGTATGATCTCAGCCAGGTATATTTGACTCTGAAAGCTATAAAAGCTGCCAAGGATGGCACCACGCCAGAGATTAGTCTGACATGTGGGGGAACTTAGTGGCTTCTCTCCAACTGCTGCCCTCGAATAACAGGCTTCTTTTTATTACTTCAGGGCAGCATATAAAAAATACTGCCAGTTATGCACCTGTATGATAAGTTTCTAGTGCAGCTTGGTTCTCTGAAGCTTTTAAAAATACCTTCCTGATATAATGCACCCAGTGTCTGATACTTGTTGACCGTGGAATGGTCAACATGTATCAGCTGCCAAGTTAATTTCAAGGGACAGGTAGGAACCAGCACTAATTTAAAACAGCCTTATACTGATTAAAGGACTGCTCAGCCAATAAAAAGGCAGTCATTACCTTCAATAGTAATGGTATAGTTAATGTTTTATGCCTTGCTTTGATTATCATTTAAGCAATATGTTTGTAATTTTATTTTAAATTACGGTAGCTTTTTAAGTGTTATCCACAAAAGCAATAACATTGGGTGTTATCTCTGTTTAAAGTTAGTCTTTGTTACTGAAGGTATAGGAAAACTAAATAGAACAAGTTTGAATGAATTCAACAGAATCCAGATTTAACAATTTTGGTATTTCCAACTTATATATCCTTTAAAAAAGGAAAAGGCTTGCTGATTGGCTGCTCTATGGCCTTTCAACAAGCTTTATTCTAATTATATGCAAGATAAAAGTAGAGAGGCACACCTTGAAAAGGATGAAAAGGGCCCCTTGTCTAGTGGGGGAACTTTTATAAAGTGTGTGTGGGGGGGTTGCCTCTCACCTACTCCAGTTGTGCACCCTTGCAAACCCTGGTGATTGCATAGTGGTGGAGGACCGTGGGCTACTGCAGGACTGCTCCAAGGAGTCATCCTTCCTGGTGCAGTCACATGTGAGAACCCAGTCACATGATGTCCGTGTCACCGGAACTTCATCACGCAAGGTCCTGTAAAGCTGCTGAGTGCTCTCAGCAGGCTTCAAGCAGCTCCAACCACAATCCCATAAATGGGAACAAAGAATTAAAGATACAAAAACTCAGTGGTCATATGAGGAGCGCTAGATAGTCAAAAGCCTCTCAAAAAGAAATTTTCTTACAGACCTGTTTATTATTATTGTTATAATATTCCGCAACACATTTCGACAACGGCCTGTTGTCTTCCTCAGGTAAGGGTTTCCCCCAAGTGAGGTAGACAACAGGCCATTGTCAAAACGCATAGTGGAATATTATAACAATAATAAACATATTTGTAAGAAAATTCCCTTTTGAGAGTCTTTTGGCTACCTAGCGCTCCTCATACGACCACTGAGTTTTTGTATCTTATATTCTAATTATAAACTTTAATAGAAAGTAGATGTACTATTAGAAGTCAATATTCGGGGTTCAGCATTGCACACTTGATGTACATTACAAACCTTGAGAGTTATTGTTCAGGTTCCTGCATCCCTAATTATTGTCTTGGGTGTTTGTTCTATTGCATGTGAACTTAAGGTAGGACATATTATCATTTCGGTTTAGGTTCTTAACCAGGCAGTAAATCCAGAACTGGAAATATATAGCCAGAGAGGGATGACTTATTGCAGATGTAATTGACAAACTGTGCCCTGTATATGATAATGAAGTGGAACTTTGAGTAGCTAAAATCAGGTATTATGCTCTGATCTAGTTACACCCACCACTTTGTTTGTTATATATAATCTGTTTGAATCATAGAAGGATGAATATTTTTGTAGCAGAATGGCATAATCTCCCATGACATGTAGTAGTGAGTAGTGAGTCCAATGTAAGTCAATGGGAAATGCAAGTAATTGTCTGTTGGACCCAAAAAAGTGGTCTGGGGGCCTGAGGAAAAGATTGAACTGGGTGCATGATTGTTTAAAAGCCAGTGGAAAAAAGCCACAATCTTTTAAACAATCACTCAGCTGATGCGTGCTCCCCCGCCACCTTCCAGACCGATCCTAACTTGTTCTCCTCTGCTCCTCTTCCTCCAACTGTGTGCCCGCTCCCATTCCAGAAGCAAGCCGCCGGCTATTTCAAATGATCAGCTGTTCCCTTTTAAAAAATCAGCTGATTGTTTTACTGGCCTGTTTTAATGCCGGCTTCAGCTGATTTAGGTCCTTGAGCCTGATATTGATAATCTGATTGGTTTTCCATCCAGCAAACCGATCAGATGATATTGGCTCCGGATCCGGATTGGACGTCATGGGACCCTCGAGCCTAGACTACATCGGAGGTTTTTTTTTTTCTTTTCTTTAATAAAGATGAAGTCAATAATTGTGTTGTGTTTTATTTCTAATAAAAATCTTTCTTTGTGTTGTGCTTTTTATTTATCTGATTATGAGAAATTCATGGTGGACTTGTCTAATATTGGTGTGACCCCATGAATTTTGGGTTTAAGGCAAACTGATAATACAAAGCTGGCCCTAACCCCATTATTACCCGGCAAGACATCCAGCACCAGGACCGCTGGACAAGTTGGATACAGCTCCATAAGTTAGTGCTTCTGTGAATGCACCATTTTCTGGGGCCGCTGCAAACTGCAATTTGCAGCGAGGGGGGCCCAGAAAGCTTGGGACACCCTGCACTGCAGATTCCAGTACCCAGCTGCCTAGTTGTAACAGGCTGGATGCAAAAATAAGGCAAAGCCTACGTCCTTTTTTAATTATTTCATGAAATCATGAAATAATTAAAAAAAGGGCTTCCCTATATTTTTGGTTCCCAGCCGGTTACAAATAGGCAGCTGGTGGTGGAGGGCAGCCCATACCTGCCTGCTGTACCTGGCTGGCATACAAAAATATGGAAAAGCCCATGTTGATTTTTTTTAGCTTCTTGTAAAATGCTTAAATAAAAGAATTTCCCTGGATTTTCCATTGCCAGTGAAGGTAACACCAAGCAGCGGGGATTAGCAGCCAGTAGCATATATATATAATGCCAAACTCATAACCCTAACCCTCGGGTTAGGGGTTAAAGAACACATGGACTCAGTTGCATTCTCTATTGCCAGCTAAGGCTATCCCAAGCAGCTACTGGCTGCTAACCCCCGGATGGCAAACCGATCAGATGATCAATAGCAGGCTCAAGGACCTGAATCCACTGAAGCCGGCGTTAAAACAGGCCAGTAAAACAATCAGCTGATTGTTTAAAAGCCGGGCCGGAAAGCCGCTGGTGAAAAGACTTCACCACTGGCTTTCCCGCTGGCTATATATCAGCTATTCATTTGAAATAGCTGGCGGCTTGCTTCCAGGAATGGGACCAGGCATGGGGTTGGGGAAGAGGAGCAGAGGGGAACAGGTTAGTATCGGGCTCGGAGGCAGTAGGTGTGTGATTGTTTAAAAGCCGGCGGCTTTTTACCACCAGCTTTTAACCAATCATGCACCCTTTTCAGCCTTTTCCTCAGCCCTCAGACCACTTTTTTGGGTCCAGCAGCATATTACTCACATATCTAGCAATCTAGGTTTTTTATGTCTCTGTGTCAGTAGTGGGGTCCTCCTGGGTCTTGTTCTATAGCTTTTCATTTCATTTAAATGTTGACAGATATCTTGGGCTGACAATGATGCACCCTGAGCCTGCAGGACATCTTGAATTTCTTTGGAAACTTGATTGGGGATGCTTATCCTACTATCCAGACTATCCTGAGTTGCAATCTTTCATCAATGTTTCTCTGTTATCTACATTCAGTGAGATTAGTTACAATTCTTATGGGTTGTATACTTTTTGATTATGTTGCGCATCATGAACAAAGGAACATTAAGATCTCTTGGAGATGAACTAGTAACCTTAGGACTGTTGATATTTTTTAACAATTTTAGTTTTCAAGACCTTCGATAGTTTTCTTCTTTTTCTGCTCTCCATGCACACACCATCACACAATGCAAAGATTCAGTCAGTGTCTCCTCTTTTTGTTTGGGTTTAGGTCTGAATTTCAATTTGCCCACACCTGCTACTTGCTTCAGGTGAATTTGGAAGCATACTTAAAACAAAACTGTTTAGGTACAATTTTTGAAGGCGCCAAGATTTTTGTCCAGCCCATTTTTGTTTTTATTTGTAAAAAAATATGTTGATTATTTTTTCTTTAATTTATTTTTATGTTGTTCGAACATCCAACAAGGAAGTAAATAAACATATGTTTATACATATATACATCACATATACATGTGTGACTGCAATAATTTCTTGGGAGAAATACTTCATTTTCTCGAATGGCTATACAAGTTTTCTTCTATAGCTAACCTCAGGGACATGTAAAGTATTTATGCATTCAAACAAGTGTATAGTAATTCCTTTAATGAATGTATTTTATATCATATACAAATTTATTGCCATGCATATGTCTCCGAAAACAAGTAAAACCTCTTTCCTATAAAGTGTAGCAAAAAGAAACACAATAAGATAGAAGATAAGTGCATTTTCTAAGGTATACCATGGCAACCTGGACAAAAATATCTGGATTGCTGGTTATTTAAGGGAAAACATTGTACAATGAAAGTAAAGTTTCTATAAGAAAGTAAAGTGGCTTTATTTTTAATCTTTTTATGACTAAGCTCTAATGATAAAAAGTGTAGGATATTTAATTATACGAAAGAAAAACAAACTAAAAATTGGTATCTGTTAGCAGTCATCACATTATTCTTAACTCTGGGATTTATTTGATACCTTTCTGAATGGCCAGTGTCCTACATTTTAAAAGAAGAAAAGACTTCAGTCAAGACATATAATGGCAAACCCATCTGATGAAGATTAGAATGAGATCTATGAATAGACTCCATTATGTCGGACATGATTACTGGTTGTTAAGAAGTACTAGCCTGGGTGTACATGATCTTCACGTAGCTTATTTCTGCCATTTAGAAGTAGCTAACTTACAAATCTAGGAATGGAAACATTTAAGTATTGGATTATTGGTGAATAGATCAGAAACACAAACAGGGTTCCAAATATTCACAATATGGCAGGCTGGGAAATGGTTGAGGCTAAGTGAAAGGTCAGATATAATGGAATTCATTATAGTCATACAACTGGGACAGCAACACCAATCAATAAGGATAACGTTAAATGTGTCAAGTACAAGATGAGTGAACAGTATCCAGCTGGGTTTAAAAAAAATGAATTTCATGTGAAACAAAAGACTGACAACACAATAGGTGCCTGAGAGGCAAGATCACGACTGTGCAACTTTCACAGGCCAAATAATGATGCCATCACAACAGAAATGCTTGATTAATAACTAAAAGAAATTGCCTGGATGTAGTCCAAATGTATTATTCCATGCTCAACAGCAATCATTCTCACTATATACAGTTTAACTAAAGTACATTTAATCCTAAGGATAATTTTAACATTTTTTTAATTATAGTTTTTTTTTTTAGATTATAATGATATTGAAAAGTTAGCATTAGTGATGATCAATTTGTGGAGAATCAAACTTTAGTTGAATTTCCGAAATTAATGGCTTCACGAGAATTCAAACATTTTGGGATTCGATTAAAGGTTCCAAAAGAAAACACCACTGCAGAAGCATCAAAGAGAGCATGCAAATGTAATTTTGCATTGCCCCATAATTCAAAGCAGCTTTGACATCTAGTAGATTATCTTAACTTGTACAGTGGTGATCAGTAGTGATGAGCAAGCCTTAAAATGCTTGGGTGCTTGAAGCTCTGGTTGAGCATCTCAAGATGCTCGGGTGCTCGACCGAGCATGGAGTCCAATGCAAGTCAATGAGTGATAGGCTCCGCCCACAGACATCCGGCTATAAAATGAGTGCTTCTGGGAAAGGGCGGGAGGGTGGGCTTTTTCAAATCGTCACAGCATACAACACCTTGTTGTGCCCCCCAGAGGGACTCTAACAATCAATATTCTCTCTGAGAGGTGCCAGCTCACTGTGTGCACTGAAGGGAGCCGTGTATTTGTGTAACATCGATAATGAATTGTGATGAGTCCGAGCATCTCAGCGGTACTCGGTGCTCGCCGAGCATCCCGAGTATTGTGAAACTTGTGAAAGTACCGAGTAGTGGCGAGCATGCTCGCTCATCACTAGTGATCAGTAGCTGGGATATCACAGTTCAATGGTTCCCAGTCAGTATGGCTGAATCGTTTGCCAGCTCTAGACTCATTGGATAAGTCTCTTTCTTTTGTAGAGTGTAAGCTCTCATAGTCAGCAGGATCCTCTCTATCTCTCCTGTAAAATGTAAGAATTTTATGGTCAGTGGGGTTCACTATTTCTTGTTATCTCAATTCTATATGATTAGTGAGATTCTCTCATCAAGTGTAAGCTCTTATGGTCAGCAAGGTTCTCTCTTTCCTCTCACCCATGTGTATTTATGAGCTTTCTAGTATTAAAATTACCAAATACATTCAATGTGAATTGCATTTTTGAAAACAATTGTCAAAATTGGTGAATTTGTTCATTTCTAGTTTACATATTTGTCTAAAAACTTAACTAAGTCTATAGTTTAGATGTTTCATCATAACAAGCACCTAATCTAGAACTCCTAGGTTTCGATGCCAAGGCATTTGTGCCTAACATACAAGTTATTGATGTAGTAATATAGTAAGACAGCTACAAAACCATTGAACGATTACTGACTAAGAGCTTACACTTTATTGCATGACAAGCTTGATAGGAGACCACCAGACAATGCGAGAACTGAATAGGAGTTTTGTTTTGTGTGAAAATTTAGAAAGTATTTTTAATTTTCCACACAGGTCTGCAGTAAGGTCTCAGGAGAATCCTGAATGTACTGTGGATCTGGTAACAATAGGCAGAAGAATTACCAATCGTAGCTATAAGATAATGAATGGACACATACATAATTTATCAATGATTCTTTTTTAGTTATTAGGTTTCTGGCCCTGCCAACATCTGGCCCTGCTTTTGATGCCGAACATTTGGGAAATTGAGAAAGTAATCAGACTAGAAGAATCCAAAAACCTGATGTAATTCTGAATATTCAATCAAATAAAGAATACATGATCAAAATAAAAAAGGAGAGGAGAAAGGTAAAGAACATTTGTAGAAAGTAAAACCCTATGAAGCTCAGAGCGATGTTGCATTTAGATTGCCGTAATAAGTTTGATGTGTTTTCTTTTAACTGCTGAGCTTTATCACAATGAGAGAACCTTGTTATCACTATGTAGAAGGCTGCTAGCATTAGTCCAGAGAGCAAAGGTCACAGGCAGATACAGAGATGAAATAAATTCTAGCCCTTGCTGGTTTTCCATAGAAACCATTTCACTGCTAATATACTTGATCATTTTCTGTTTATTTCTGGGTTATTAGTTCTTCAATAAAAGGGGAAAAGAATGATGAGCACAACTTGTACGTGCCATTCACAGTGACATTTTCCTTTCAGTTCACTTTAATCATTTAATTGGAAAATGTGCTACAGTAATGTGCGCTAATGTGCTTGTTGATGGATCTTTTTGTCAATTTTGAGCTGCAAAAATATATTGAAAGCTGTCTAATTAGCATGCTGTATTTCTCTCAGAAAGTTGATGGGATGGTAGTTCACATTAAAAGTTCGTATCTGCACCATTTGTTACATTGAGATTTTAAGCAGTCTATGGCTGGGGTCACACATAGAAGTCCGTTTTTGGAAGTGATTTTCATCACCAATCCGTTTTTTATAGGGTGCTTTTTGAGCCTCCTGCACCCCTGAACGTTTTTGGACTTAGTCATTTTTTCATTAAAAACGCTTATGCGTTAACGCATGCGTTAACGCAGGTGCCTATATGTGCCATGCGTTAACGCATGCGTTTCCCATAGGGCCCCATGTTAAAAAAGCGCATGCGTTTTTTAACTGATGCCAAAAACGTTGCTAGCAACGTTTTTAGCTCAAAAACGGACAGAGCAATGTTTTGAGGTCCAGAAAAAAATGGACAGGGTGTTTATTACATCCAATCCGTTTTTCTGTCAGTTTTTGGACTTAGAAAAAAAAAAGACAAAAATGAAGCCAAAAACGGACCAAGGGCTTATGTGTGACCCTAGCCAGAAACACCTTGCAAGAAGTACCAATACGTGGGTCCGGAAATGACGCAGCTGTGGCATCCTAAACACAACGAGATTTGAATTGAGGAGCCAGGAACTCGCCCTGGGAAATCTATAATCACACCCACCGAGTCACAGAGCCCTGGAGAACGCCCAGAGTGACTACATACAGTAGTCAAGATGCCTAAATAGTATACCGAGATGTAAGTGACAAACTCATTTTTTACAACCATTATAGAACAGTTTTAGCTCAGTTAGGGATGGTTAGGGAAGTGCTAGGAAGGTACAGGGACAGATAGTTATAGGTTTGGGTGCAAAAACAAGCTGACAGGTTCCCTTTAAGGGTTGCATGGTTTTCCTCCTTTCATGTTTTCCCATCTGCTGCTATTAAAGTCATCAACTTAGAAATCGCAACATTAGGAAGGAAAAGTCATGAAATTATTAAAATGAGTAGATCTATGGATTTTTTAATAATACGCTAAAAATGAAAAAATAAGAAAGCAAAAATGTCAAAACATCTTAATTTATTCAGCTAAACGTATGAGTAGTGCTGAATGCACTTAGGCATCTGTGTCTGTCAGCTCCTTTTTGCAATAGCCAACCAATTACTTTTCAAATGTGCTTGATTGGTAACAAGTCCAGAGATTTATGGTAGCAAGTTTAGAGCATGTACAGAGTGGGCCATTTATAAGGATGCGCCTAAATAAAATGGGAATGGTTGGTGATATCAACTTTCTGTTTGTGGCACATTAGTATATGGAAGGGGTAAACCTTTCCAGAAGGGTGGTGACCATGGCGTCAATTTTGAAGTTGGCCATTTTGGATCCAACTTTATTTTTTTTAATGGGAAAAAGGTCATGTGACACATAAAATCTATGGAGAATTTCATAAGAAAAACAATGGTGTGCTTGGTTTTAACAGAACTTTATTCTTTAACTAGATGGCGGCCCGACTCTAAAGAATCGGGTAGTCTAGAATCCATATATAGCTTATTTATTAATAGTTAGGGGAGTGTGATGAAATGAATTGTGTGCATACAGGTGGCTCAGTGGTTAGCACTGCGCGGTGGCTCAGTGGTTAGCACTGCGCGGTGGCTCAGTGGTTAGCACTGTGCGGTGGCTCAGTGGTTAGCACTGCGCGGTGGCTCAGTGGTTAGCACTGCGCGGTGGCTCAGTGCTTCGCAGTGAGTGCGGTGGCTCAGTGGTTAGCAGTGAGTGCGGTGGCTCAGTGGTTAGCACTGCGCGGTGGCTCAGTGGTTAGCACTGTGCGGTGGCTCAGTGGTTAGCACTGCGCGTTGGCTCAGTGGTTAGCACTGCGCGGTGGCTCAGTGGTTCGCAGTGAGTGCGGTGGCTCAGTGGTTAGCAGTGAGTGTGGTGGCTCAGTGGTTAGCAGTGAGTATGGTGGCTCAGTGGTTAGCAGTGAGTGCGGAGGCTCAGAGTGGTCATAGTAGCGAGTGCGGTGGCTAAGAGTGGTCATCGCAGAGCCGTGGGCAGAGTAGTCATCGCAGCGCCGTGGGCAGAGTGGTCATTGCAGCGCCATGGGCAGAGTGGTCATTGCAGCGCCATGGGCAGATTGGTCAGCGCAGCGCCATGGGCAGAGTGGTCAGCGCAGCGCCGTGGGCAGAGTGGTCAGCGCAGCACCCTGGGCCGAGTGGTCAGCGCAGCGTCGTGGGCCGAATGGTCAGCACAGCGCCGTGGGCAGAGTGGTCAGTGCAGCGCCGTGGGCAGAGTGGTCAGCGCAGCGCCGTGGGCAGAGTGGTCTGTGCAGCGCTGTGGGCAGAGTGGTGAGCGCAGTGCCGTGGGCAGAGTGGTGAGCGCAGCGCCGTGGGCAGAGTGGTGAGCGCAGTGCCATGGGCAGAGTGGTGAGCGCAGCGCCGTGGGCAGAGTGGTGAGCACAGCGCCGTGGGCAGAGTGGTGAGTGCAGCACCATGGGCAGAGTGGTGAGCGCAGAGCCATGGGCAGAGTGGTGAGCGCAGCGCCGTGGGCAGAGTGGTGAGCGCAGCGCCGTGGGCAGAGTGGTGAGTACAGCTCCGTGGGCAGAGTGGGGAGTGTAGCGCCGTGGGTAGAGTGGTCAGCGCACACATACACACACACACATACACACACTCTGCTATACTTACCACCGGCCCTGCGTCTTCCCCGCCGCCTGGATCCTCAGTCGACATGTCGCCGCCCCCTGACGACTGGATCCAATATGGCGTCTGGGAAGTCTGGCGAGACTTCCCGGACGCCATCTTGGACAAAGTATGTCGCCGCCCCGGATGACTGAATCCAATATGGCGTCCGGGAAGTTTCGCCAGACTTCCTGGACGCCATATTGGATCCAGTAGTTTGGGGGCGGCGACATGTCGACTGAGGATCTAGGCGGCGGACGCAGGGCCGGTGGCTAGTATAGCGGAGTGTGTGTGTGTGTGTATGTGCATGTGTGTGTGTGTGGACAAAGTGACGGAAGTGCGGACAAAGTGACGGAAGTACGGACAAAGTGACGGAAGTGCGGACAAAGTGACGAAGTGCCTTGGGCTTTTATATATTAGATACACACACATTATATGTACACACATGCAAATCTATAAAGATGTAGAAATATATATATCAATCCAGTAGTAGAATAAATGTAGCCGCACTCACCAGAAGTTGATCTTCAAATCTTTTATTTCACGTTCATCCAGACCGGCATGAACAGGGACGGAGAACAACGGCCTGTCGTTTCACGGTCGTGTACCGCTTTGACGGTATATATATATATATATATATATATATACATACACACACATCATTCACAAATTATATTACATACACACACATATATACACATATTGTACATTGCATATGGAGGGGTGAGGAGAGCGGAGGCTGGAGGGCAGAGGAACAGGGGAGGCTGGAGGGCAGAGGAACAGGGGAGGCTAGAGGGCAGAGGAACAGGGGAGGCTGGAGGGGTGAGGAACAGGGGAGGCTGGAGGGCAGAGGAACAGGCGAGGCTGGAGGGCAGAGGAACAGGGAGGCTGGAGGGCAGAGGCACAGGGGTGGCTGGTGGGCAGAGGCACAGGGGAGGCTGGAGGGCATCGGCACAGGGGAGGATGGAGGGCAGAGGCACAGGGGAGGTTGGAGGGCAGAGGCACAGGGGAGGCTGGAGGGCAGAGGCACAGGGGTGGCTGGAGGGCAGAGGCACAGGGGAGGCTGGAGGACAGAGGCACAGGGGAGGCTGGAGGGCAGAGGAACAGGGGAGGCTGGAGGGCAGAGGCACAGGGGAGGCTAGAGGGCAGAGGCACAGGGGACGCTGGAGGGCAGAGGCACAGGGGTGGCTGGTGGGCAGAGGCACAGGGGAGGCTGGAGGGCAGAGGCACAGGGGAGGTTGGAGGGCAGAGGCACAGGGGAGGTTGGAGGGCAGAGGCACAGGGGAGGCTGGAGGGCAGAGGCACAGGGGAGGCTGGAGGACAGAGGCACAGGGGAGGCTGGAGGGCAGAGGAACAGGGGAGGCTGGAGGGCAGAGGCACAGGGGAGGCTGGAGGGCAGAGGAACAGGGGTGGCTGGTGGGCAGAGGCACAGGGGAGGCTGGAGGGCAGAGGCACAGGGGAGGCTGAAGGGCAGAGGCACAGGGGAGACTGGAGGGCAGAGGCACAGGGGAGGCTGGAGGGCAGAGGCACAGGGGAGGCTGGAGGGTAGAGGCACAGGGGTGGCTGGAGGGCAGAGGCACAGGGGAGGCTGGAGGGCAGAGGCACAGGGGAGGCTGGAGGGCAGAGGCACAGGGGAGGCTGGAGGGCAGAGGGGATAGATGCTACTCCCGGATGGAAGAGGATACGGACCGGGCTGTGGGCGGTGAGCGGCAGGGCTGGCGGTGGTGCCGGTGATGGCGGAGGCCGCACACCGGAGAGGAGTGGTGGGGGGCGGCTCCCGGATGGGGGAGGATGCACACCGGGCTATGTGCAGGGCCGCTGCGAGGGGCACACTGGGTATGTGTGGGGCCGCGGCGAGGGGCACACTGGGTATGTGCAGGGCCCGGGTGGCGAGATAGCGGCTCGCGGTGGGCTCGCTGTTTTGACAGCGGCTCGCGGTGGGCGCTAAAGCGCCACCGCTCGCCGCCATCTTGGATCACCCTCAGCGAGTGTAGTGCCCAAGCCACTTCCGTCCGGTGACGTCATTCGGGTTTTATATATTAGATGAGTTATTTGTAAAGTTATGACCACTTATAAAATGTTTTCAAAGTGCTGCCCATTGTGTTGGATTGATGGTGCGTCGCTGTTTGACATCTTACCAGCGATGTGTAAACGACGCACTAGCGATCTCTGCACATTGTTATCGGGATCGGGATCACTGATGCGTCGTTATGTGAGACTGGGTCTTAAACAGTTGGATTACTCATAAGGACTGCCTACAGAGCAATTACATCAAGATACCAATACCATGTTCCCTAAGAACTGTGCATAACAATATCCTTACAAGGGACATCAGTCATGAATGTTTATGACATATTTCAATTAATAAGCCAAGGAACAGATTAATTTACTTTATTAGAAATCTCCAAGCAAGTAAATGAAACTACTATAATTAATAATGATTGGGTATTTTGATAAAGTGAAATATGTTTATAGTGAGAAATAATTATAGCAATTACGGTACATTAAAAAGGAGCTTGTTTTCATGATCTGGCTCTGGGGATAATGTGATTGACATGCCTATTATAAGAACTGAAGTGTACCTAAGTACATATAATTTAATTTTGCATACATGTTTTTTGTTAAAGAAAACATTGTCTGTCCCACATAATCTCTTCCTCACGATATGGTTAAAATGATTCCAAATTTGTTGAATTTTCACACGTATTAAAGAGACTCATACATTATATTGTCTTTAAGCCATGTTAAACCTTTACATGTTGAATCCTAAATACATATTCTAGATGTCTTTCAACTTAATTATGTTATATGTCCATAAATGTCTCTTTTGTTTTCGGATGATATGAACTGAACAGGGAAACAGAGGTTAATGCATTTAATCAGGGTTGCATGTCACACTCAATCATTTGAAGCCTAGACAAAATATGAGTATTGTAGGCATATCTGAATATTCCAAGGTGAATTACAAAACAAGATGGATGCTGACACAACAAAAAACGCTCAAAGAATTATTTTGATATGTCTGTATTTAGCAACAGAATGTCATTGTGTTCCCTGCTGGAAAACCTTGCCAAATCTATTGCAAGTGAAAGACAAAGTAATCAGAAAATAGAAGACTGATTCATTTTTTCAAAACTTGGGATATATCACATTTCAGGTTTGAATTACGTATAGAAAAAAAGTGACGTGTGCCAAACAGAGGAAAGAAAAATAGGTCAATACAAAAAGCTTCCTACCAGTTCTTTGGTTTAGGTTGGGTAAAATAGCCAAATATTGAATTATTATGACACTACAAACTGCTTTGAGGAAATGAGCGTCTATCCGGCTGGTGGCTCTATGGGATCTAACAAAGCTTAAAAAAATAATAACCTAAAGGGCATCTAATAATTTTATAGTTTCTGGTCACTTATGTCTATGTCCTGATATCTTAAACTAAGCTTTTGCTTGTCCTGAAGTGGTGAATGAACCCATAAACATTCTTTACACTAAGCCTAGATAACATTTCGCTCATGCTTGAGTATACGTCGAAAGCTTCTACTCCTTACTTTGTGTGATGGGTGCAAGTCTCAGTACCTGGCCCCCATCTGAAAATCAGTCCTTAATATCCTATAACATATCAAAAATGTGGTTACCACTAAAGGAAATCAGTGAACAGGTTTCCACTAATTAATCTGAGAACAGCATTCTTTAGTGGTTAAAAGAGCAATTTTAGGTATGTTAAAAGAGAGAGGGGAGGGGGACAAGAGGCGCAATAGTGCCCCTATCACTAGACACTAGATTTCAGCGGTGAAAAAGCAATCCACTCACCTACTCCAGTTGTGTGACCCACAACTGGCTTATGAGCATGTAGGATAGTATCCTGCTGGCTGCTGCTGGACCTCCACCGACTCCACGCACGTGGGGTTAGACCAGGAAATTCAGGGAAGAAAGGTGTGTAACGGTCCGCGCTGCCAGAATCATCAAGGAAGACCCAAGACGAAGTTTTGATCCAAGCCTTCTTTATTCTCCTCCCTGATGAAGGTGCCAGATGGGCACTGAAACGCGTAGGAGGAGAATAAAGAAGGCTTGGATCAAAACTTCGTCTTGGGTCTTCCTTGATGATTCTGGCAGCGCGGACCGTTACACACCTTTCTTCCTTGAATTTCCTAATTTTAGGTATGTGTCGCTTATCAAACTACGTGTTGTAGTTTACTTATAATGAAAATTTTATCAATAGGCGATTATTATAGTTGTGATAAACAGTGACGTGAGCCTGTCTGACGATACCCTGTCTTCTGATAAGTATCTAACCTCAAAAAGACAATGCACACAAAGAGCCTGTTGTGGGAAGGGCAGATTTCTCAGCTGTCCTTCATCCTACATCTAACAACTCTGATTATGTCACAACTTGCTGCACCCAGAAAACTAAGTGATACATCCTTGAATTAGTATTTCTATATCTACATTATTTTTATTAAATATAAAGAAAAAATGTAAAAAAAATGAAGTATTATTATAATAAGTAAGTAATAGTATTTTAACATTCTCCTGCCATCAAACATTACAGTACATTGATATAACTTATCAATAAGTGACTTAAATTTAAATTTTCCAAATGTTACACATTTTGCTTGTCTTCTTTCTTAATTTTTTATCAATTTCAATTTTCCACCTTCTCCCAACTCTTCCAGAGATAATAATTATTACTTTTTACCTAGGGATGGGAGAATACAAACTGTAAAGTTTGTGGTCCGTACCGGAAACCTAGTGTTCAGGCACAGACCCCGAACTTCCCTGAGAAGTCTGCGTTACAGTTCGGGATCGCTTTTGGTGGGGAGCAGTATGATTGCAGATTCTGCAGGGAGAGGATGCTTTGTTCCCTTACTGCAGAATCTGGAGGTAGCATAGTCAAGTGAGCTTCTTGGGACATCATTGTGGATTATCGTCAGAGGGGTATGTGTAGAGTAATTGTAAATTGGAGAATGAGGGTTGTCTAATTTAAAATAAAGGATTTTTCTCTGTGTTTTTTAACTATTTTCTCACAGGATTGATAATGAGCATGTCTCAAAGAGGCCTGACATTATCAATATGAGGTTAATGACAAGTTGTTAATCATAAACTGTCACTTCTCCCTTCTATCACCCTGATGCCATCGCAACAGGGCATCGGGAAGAGTCAGGTAAAGCCTGAGGAATGGGTGATTCTAATGATTGCACCAGGGCAGCTGCAAGCTGCTATTCTTTGACCTGGGGGACCCAATAACAATGGGTCTCACTACGCTGAAAATACCAGCCTTGGTAGGCAATCAAAAACATGGCAAATCTCATGTATTTTTTGTAATTATTTATTTAAATAATTTAAGAAAAATAATGGGCTTCCCTATATTTTGACTGCCAGGCAAAGTAAAGTCAGGCAGCTCGGGGTAGCTGTCAGAGCTGTCTGCTTTATCTGTGCCAAGAATCAAAAATACAGATAGCTCAGATTCCTCAAACACTCCCATTATACTTGGAAGTAAAGTATCACAGAATTCCTAATACAAGAAAGGAGACCACCATATGGGGCTTTATTATTTTGTAGGTCACCTAATGCCTCTTCTCATTCCTCTAAAGGTACCGTCAATTTTGCCGGTGATGCACGGGCGTGGCCTAATTGCAGCGAACTCGCCGGTGAGTTGCCCCGTGTGACAGGGTGATATTTGGGCGATATATCGCCTAAAAGTGATCACCAGGTTTCACTGCAATGTAGTGATATCTGACGATCACTCTCAGGCGATGTGTACGCATCGCCCTGTGTAACGTGGCAACGACGATGTTACCGGTGACTTGAGCCATAGGCTCCCATTATAACCATCGCCGCCAGGGTGGATTTTAACACTGGCAGCGATGTCGCCGGTAACATCGTTGTTGCGTTGCGGCAACATCACAGCCAGTGACATCTCCCCGGCGATGTCGGTGGGGATGCGTGCTCCCGCAATTCCCCACCAACATCACCGGCGATGTCTCCCCGTGTGACAGGCCCTTTACAATAGTGGTTGATCTAAAAATGTATGTGAAGTTGCACATAATTTGTGGAGCTTGATATTGTCTAAATGTAAGGGTATATATTCTTCTTGAACCAATGACTTAGGGACTTATAATTCCAGAAAATAGGATCATAGCAATGAGTCCATGTCATCCCTTCAGGTGACTAAATTCCCTTCTGCTGATCCCAATTTACGTATAGTATATATTTAATTATATATGAGGACCCTTTTTGTGCTTTTGTGACTATAGATGCCAATAGATGCCCAGCACTCTCTCCCTTCATAAAATACTTTTGTTTATTGAATACTTTCCTCTTAGACACCATGGTAAGCATTTTGCACATACCATGCTTCACAAGCCAAGATCTCTTGTTATTCTTAGGCTAAGTGCCGACGCAACTTCCTGCCTGTGGAATTTTTCTGCAGCAATAACGCTGCTAAACTGCAACCTGTGGCAGAAAAACTCACCACAAAATGCATGCGTTTTTGGTACTTTTATTGTGCATTTTTATAGTTTTTTTGGTCATGTTTTTTTTTTCACTATTGTCAATGGCAGGGAGGACTGAAAAATACTGCTAATATGCACCAAGAATTGACATACTCTTTTTTTTCTCTTGACCACAAACTGCACCTAAATTGCAAGGAAAAAAAATGGAACGTGGACACAACACTTCAGAATTCTCATAGGCCTATTGCACATCTTAGGGCCCTTTCACATCAGCGTTTTTTTAAATTTGCGGCAGATGCGGTGAAAAAACCGCATCTGCCGCAACTGCCGCATAACGGTTCCACTTGCGGCACGGTTGCGGTTTTTTCCATAGGAAGTATAGGGGGACTTGCGGCAGATGCGGCAAGTGCGGTATTGCACTTGCGGCAGGTGCGGCAGAGAAAAAAACCGCGGCTTACTGCGGTTTTTTTCTCTGCCGCACCTGCCGCAAGTGCAATACCGCACTTGCCGCATCTGCCGCAAGTCCCCCTATACTTCCTATGGAAAAAACCGCAACCGTGCCGCAAGTGGAACCGTTATGCGGCAGTTGCGGCAGATGCGGTTTTTTCACCGCATCTGCCGCAAATTTAAAAAAACGCTGATGTGAAAGGGCCCTAAGGGTAGTTTGCATTTTGAACGTATGCGTTTTTAGCTGTGGAAAACACATGTCTTTTCAGCATGTGTTTTGGTAAAGTTTAGTGCATATAAACGCATGCGTTAATGCGAACGTTGCGTGTTCGTCAAACAGTGATGCCTTTTTGTTTGCTTTGTGGATGCATTTTTCAATTGCCAATTAGGGTGTGTTCAGCCCTATAAATCCTGGTAATTGTGATGTGCTGGGTTGTTGCCATTTCCTACACCGTACCTGTACAGGTTGAAACATGTGTGCTGCAGTTACCACAGGAGTTGCCCAGACAAACTACGTCCTGGATTTCTGAGTGGACACAGGCATCAGGTGATGAATGATGATGAGGATCACATGTGGCCAATTAAACAATTGAACTGCGCACAAAAACGCATGTCAAAAACGCATACAAACACACATGTGCATAACGGCAACAAAAAATGAATTTTGCAAACATGCATTTCAAAGTTAAAAAATGCAACGCATTAGCATTGCATTACACAAAATGCACCTGGAAACGTAGCAGCCTGCGTTTATCATTGCAAGCCAAAAAAACGCAAAGCAAAAACGCAACACCTTTGTAACCATAATAAATAGTTTGTTTGGACGTGTTATTTTCTACGGAATTCTATGGGAGCGATAACGCATTGCGTTTCTGTATCAAAAACGCAATGCATGGAAACGCATAAACGGATAGGTGTGAAACGGCCCATAGACTTTGCAGGGGGAAGGATAGATACGCAGTTTTGTGATGAAGGCTACGTTCACACATTTGCGTATTTTGCTGCGCTTTTTTGCGCACGCTTTTTGCCGCGTTTTTCGGCCGCGCAAAAAAGCGCAACAAAATACGCAGGGGCTTTCACACACTGCGCTTTCTTTACTCCAGAAAGCGCAGTGATGTCACAGAGGGGATGAAAAATCCTGCTTCCTCCTCCCCTCTGTGACAGCCCCATTAGATTTCACAGTGTATTAATATGCACTGTGAAATCTAAATTAAACAGAGGCAAATGTATGGAAAATAAAAAAGAATGAATACTTCACCTGTCCGACGCCTTCTCCCGCTGTCTGGTGCCTTCTGCCGCTCTCCGGTCTCCGGTTCCAATGTGAGAGGTGTACTGAGAAGACCTGTGGTGACGTCAGAGGGGGGCGTTCCAGGGGCGTTCCCAGCGCTGATTGGCTGTTCGCGGTCATGTGATATGTATCACATGACCGCAAGTGCCCAGGAACGACCCTCTGACAACACCACAGGTCTTATCAGAAGAGATCTCACTTAGAACCGGAGACCGGATAGCGGCAGAAGGCACCAGACAGCGGGAGAAGGCGTCGGACAGGTGAAGTATTCATTCTTTTTTATTTTTCATTCACTTGCTTTTGTTTAATTTAGATTTCGCAGTGTATATTAATACACTGTGAAATCTAATGGGTGGCCACAGCTGTCAAAGAGGGGAGGAGGAAGCAGGATTCTTCCTCCCCTCTGGGAGAATATGCAGAAGTAGCTGCGTAAACAATTGACATATCAATTGTTTACGGAGCTGCGCTTTCTCCCGGAAAACGCACTGCGTATTTTTACGCAATGTCTGCACTGCAAAGTGAATTTCCCATTCACTTTGCAGGCAGACAAAAGGCACATTGCGTATTTTGAAAAGCACGCGTAAAAAACGCGGCAAAATACGCAATGTGTGAACGTAGCCGAAAGGTGACAAAAAAAGTATCAAAAACATTGCAAAAATGCATAAACAAACTTAGTGTCAGCACAAAGCCTAATGGTTCCACCTGTAAGTTAGATTTTATTGTTCTAATTTCTTTAATGCAGGTACCTCTTATGCCTTCATAGCATCAAACTCCATTGTTTTTCTTGCTGTTTCATGTTTAAAATTAACGTATTGTGTAATGTTAGATTAGAGAGACCACCTCACAACCTGTATCCAGTATGGATGCAAATAATAAAGACATTTTCCCATGCTATGCCTATCATCTAATTTTAACTGTACCAACAGAAGGGAGTAGTCCAAAATATTTCTGTTTAAAATGTTTATAGATTTGATATAGGCTAACATATGATCATAACCAAAGACCAGATCTATTCGTAACAGCTACCGATGTGAAGCTAAATAACAAGAATACTACTGTATTCCTGCATGCTGCAGGCTCCATATGTCTAAAATTTACATCTCCACTTGTGAGTCGATCATTTTACCGAATGTTTCCCGGATAATGTTTGTCCCAGTAGGGGTGCAGCTATTTATTAAAGTCACCCACCAAAATTATCTGAATAATCAGATAGCCACCTAAATATGCAAATATATTTTGAAAATCCCAGATTAGTAGGGAGGGGGTGTATTCAAGGCCAAAACAATGATCTTAACAATATAGAGTTTACAACCAATTTATATAAAGCTCCTCTCTGCATCAATTTTGGTCGCATGACAGCTGAAATTCTAGAGTCACATTTGCGTTGTGGCTCTCACTAGGGTAAAATTACAGTAGAAAATACTATTTGTGATCCAACATTGAATATGTCTAAAAAATCCTTCATTTAGAGCTGCATCAAAGATAACCAACAATTGAAAAGATACCATAATCCAGGGCATGCAGTGCCTAATCCTTATGCATTTTTGACAGGTGTCCTTACTCAAAGGCATGCTATTGTGCCTATGAGTAAGGATATCTGTCTAATACACGTAAGGATAAGGCACTTCATGCCCTGGATTATGGTATCTTTTTAATTACCAATATTTTTATGTAAATATAAATAAAGGATTTTTCTGTATACAGTTGAAACCAAAGGTTTACATACACTATATAAAGAGATACATATGCATATGTTTAACACTATCGCACATGACATCAGAATAAACCTTTCCAATTTTAGGTCAAATATGAATATCATAATTATTAATATTTGCAAAATGTCAGAATAATGAGAGAAAGAATGTTTTAAGACATTTTTATTACTTTCTGCAAAGTCACAAGTTTACATATATTTGATTAGTATTTAGTACCATTGCTCTTAAACTTTATGACTTGGGTCAAACATTTTGGATATCCTTCCACAAGCTTCTCACAATAGCTGGTAAGAATTTGGGCCCATGCCTCCTGACAGAGCTGCTGTAACTGAGCCATTCTTGTAGTTTGCCTTGCTCGCATCTGCCTTCTCAGCTTTGCCGATAAGTTTTCAATAGGATTGATATTAGGGCTGTGTATTAGCCACTTGAAAACATTGACTTTGTTATCCTTAAGCTGCTTTGTAACCAATTTGGCAGTATGCTTTGGGTCATTGTCCATTTGGAAGACATTTCCAACCGAGCTTTAACCTCCGGGCCGATGTCTTGAGATGTTGCTTCAGTATTTCCACATGATCTCCTTTCCTCATGATGCCATCTATTTTGTGAAATGCATCTGTCCTTTCTGCAGCAAAACAACCCCACAACATAATGCTACCATCGCCGTGTTTCACACTTGGAATAGTGTTCTTAAGCTTCCATGCTTTTACCTTTTTCCTCCAAACGTAACGATGGTCATTGTGGCCAAACAGTTGCATTTTAGTTTTGTCAGACCACAAGACATGTCTCAAAAAGTGTAGATCTTTGTTCCTGTGTCAATTTGCAAAAAATAATATTGTTTTTTATGTTCATTTTGTAGTAATGGCTTCTTCCTGGAAAAGTGGCCTTTCAGTCCATGTTGATACAGTATTCATTTCACTGTGAATAATGACACAATCATACCAGGTACTGCCATCATCTTCACAAGGTCTTTTGATTTTTTTCTTGGGTGGATATGCACATGAAGCACGTTCATCTCTGGGACACAGAATCTGTCTCCTTTCTGAGTGGTATGAAGGCTAGAAATTCCAATCTTGTTTGTACTTGTGTATAATTGATTGTACAGATGAATGAGGCACCTTCAGGTATCTGGAAATTGCACCGAAGAATTAACCAGTCTTGTGCAAGTTTAAATTTCTTTTTCAGAGATCTTGGCTGATTTCTTTAGACTTTTACATGATGCTACACAAAGAGGTAGTATGTTTCAGATGTGGATTCAAATAGATCCACAGGTGTGTCTCTGATTAACTGAGATGTAGCCAATAAACCTATCAGAAGCTTTATAACACATGAAATCATTATATGGGCTGTCACAAATTGTTTAAAGGCATAATTTTTTTTCATAATTGTTTCCTATGACTGTCTGTATATGAACCACTGAATTGTAAAGCGCTGCGGAATATGTTGGCACTATATAAATGAAGATTATTATTATTATAGTAATCTTAGTGTACAGTATGTGAACTTGTAACTTTGCAGAGAGTAATAAAATTGCCTTAAAGCACTCTCTCTCTCTCATTATTCTGGCAACTAATAATGAGTAAGAGAGAGTGCTGTAAGGCAATTTTATTACTGTGCAAAGTTACAAGTTCACATACTGTGCAAATATTAATAATTATGGTAATCCTAATTATACAGTTGTGGCCAAAAGTATTGACACCCCTGCAATTCTGTCAGATAATACTCAGTTTCTTCCTGAAAATGATTGCAATCACAAATTCTTTGGTATTATTATCTTCATTTAATTTGTCTTCAATGAAAAAAACACAAAAAGAATTGTCCTAAAGCCAAATTGGATATAATTCCACACCAAATATAAAAAAGGGGGTGGACAAAAGTATTGGCACTGTTAGAAAAATCATGTGATCCTTCTCTAATTTGAGTAATTAACAGCACCTGTAACTTACCTGTGGCACCTAACAGGTGTTGGCAATAACTACATCACACTTGTAGCCAGTTGACAAGGATTGAAGTTGACTCAACCTCTGTCCTGTGTCCTTGTGTGTACCACATTGAACATGGAGAAAAGAAAGAAGACCAAAGAACTGTCTGAGGACTTGAGAAACCAAATTGTGAGGAAGCATGAGCAATCTCAAGGCTACAAGTCCATCTCCAAAAACCTGAATGTTCCTGTGTCTACCGTGCGCAGTGTCATCAAGAAGTTTAAAGCCCATGATACTGTGGCTAACCTCCCTAGATGTGGACGGAAAAGAAAAATCGACGAAAGATTTCAATGCAAGATTGTGCGGATGGTGGATAAAGAACCTCGACTAACATCCAAGCAAGTTTTAGCTGCCTTGCAGTCCGAGGGTACAACAGTGTCAACCCGTACTATCCATCGGCGTCTGAATGAAAAGGGACTGTATGGTAGGATACCCAGGAAGACCCCACTTCTTACCCCGAGATATAAAAAAGCCAGGCTGGAGTTTGCCAAAACGTACCTGAGAAAGCCTACAACGTTTTGGAAGAATGTTCTCTGGTCAGATGAGACAAAAGTAGAGCTTTTTGGGCAAAGACATCAACATAGAGTTTACAGGAGAAAAAAGGAGGCATTCAAAGAAAAGAACACGGTTCCTACAGTCAAACATGGCCGAGGTTCCCTGATGTTTTGGGGTTGCTTTGCTGCCTCTGGCACTGGACTGCTTGACCGTGTGCATGGCATTATGAAGTCTGAAAACTACCAACCAATTTTGCAGCATAATGTAGGGCCCAGTGTGAGAAAGCTGGGTCTCCTTCAGAGGTCATGGGTCTTCCAGCAGGACAATGACCCAAAACACACTTCAAAAAGCACTAGAAAATGGTTTGAGAGAAAGCACTGGAGACTTCTAAGGTGGCCAGCAATGAGTCCAGACCTGAATCCCATAGAACACCTGTGGAGAGATCTAAAAATGGCAGTTTGGAGAAGGCACCCTTCAAATATCAGGGACCTGGAGCAGTTTGCCAAAGAAGAATGGTCTAAAATTTTAGCAGAGCATTGTAAGAAACTCATTGATGGTTACCGGAAGCGGTTGATCGCAGTTATTTTGGCAAAAGGTTGTACAACCAAGTATTAGGCTGAGGGTGCCAATACTTTTGTCTGGCCCATATTTGGAGTTTTGTGTGAAATGATCAATGTTTTGCTTTTTGCTTCATTCTCTTTTGTGTTTTTTCATTGAAGACTAGTTAAATGAATATAATAATACCAAAGAATTTGTGATTGCAACCATTTTCAGGAAGAAACTGAGTATTATCTGATAGAATTGCAGGGGTGTCAATACTTTTGGCCACAACTGTACATGGTACCTTTGCATACACCATTATGATTCACACATTTGTCACTGGGACCATATCACGACTTGACAGCCAGTCCCAATGGCAGCTACTGCGCCCCCGGCATTATTCACACATGAGTCATCATACATGGCACTTTTCCATAAAACATTATGATTCACACATGAAACAGCATTCATGGCATTTTTACATAAACCAATATGCTACATACTCAGGACCCACCATAGTAACAGGAATCCTTTCACTCTGTACACACGAGACCTCCACGGATGCACCGGAATCCGGGACAGACACACATGGATCAACGGGATCATATCACGACTTGACAGTCAGTCCCAAAGGCCAGGATAACACATGCCATCTGTTTTGCCCTGGATCCATTTTTAGAATGAGCTTTTGGACTTTTTTTTTCTAAGTCCAAAAACGCATATTTGTTAACGGATGGTGCACTGTGTCGCTGTGTTTTTCGAAAACACATGCATTTTTGTTCAGCATCCAAAAAAACTCTGCTAGCAGCATTTTTGGGTGCAGTAAAAAAAGCATGCGTTTTTTTTAACATGGGGCACTATGGGAAACACATGTGTTAACGCATGGTACATATAGGTACCATGTGTTAAACCATGCCTTAAGGCACATGCATTTTTAAGAAAAAATTACAAAGTCCAAAAAATGTCCAGGGACACAGGAGGCACAAAATGCATCCTAGAAAAAACGGATTGGTCATGGAAAGCACTTAGAAAAATGGATTGCCATGTGTGACTCTAGCCAATGGCGGCTATGACCGCCTGGCCCTTGAGCCGTCTTCGGTCTCCAAAAGACACATAGCATGTGCTCCATTATAACACATCCATGGAACACATACATATTCACTTACACATCCGGCATTGGCTATAGCCTTTACAGGCTCACACATACTCGGTCAGAGGGACAGGTGCCTCCTGCATGGATATGGCAAGCCTCCCTCTATGTCCCAAAGGGGAACAGGATTCCTCTGACACATGTCCTCACATCTCAGAGGACTGGATTGCTCTGATTCCCATCCCCAGTGTCTCTCACACAGCATTAGGCAGTTTGTTATCCAGTCTGCCACACCCACACCTGCAATGTAGTGATAATCAGCATTCACACTCAGCCACAGACCTAGCTGCAGTTCTCCCTGTGTGCACTGGTGGGTCCAGCAATCACTCCAACACAAAGGCTCAGATACCCTATGTGCATCACTCAAAACCCATGTGATGTTTACCGGTCATGGGCTCTCATGTCGGTCATACCGCACACCGTTTCATCTGATAGGTAAACTGTGTAATGGAAAAAAAAATTGATAACTCCAGAATTAAGTTTTTTTTGGCATCGCAACAATGCAATAAACGGCAATAAGGGGCAATAAAAACATGGCATATACCATACACCAAAACTATATAATTAAAAGCATCAGCTCAGGCGCAAGAAATAAATTCTAAAATTAATAAAAAAGATGTTACACTGGAGCCAGCTTCTATAGTAGGTGGTAACTAGACAGTTTTCTTAGTTCACCTTCTAATTGGACTAGCAGCTGTGGATCTGAGAGTGAACTACGTGTGTGTGTTCACTCAGGACATTTTGAAAAAATGTTATAAATATAACTAAATGTATGATCACCTTATAATGAAATTACAGCCTTTGGGTTCCTTTAAAATTGATTTAATTCTACGTAGTTAAAAACTTTCTTGTATGCATTAATCATAAATAATAAATAAATAAAATCATGTAGTTAGCTCGTAGATGCAGGAGCTAGTCACGCAATTTTCTCTGAATGATGAAAATTTCTTTATGTATTTTATGGCCAGTTGCTAAGTTGTTTCTCATCTATGAATAAAGTAAACACTATTAATAATAGTTCCAAGGTGTTCTGTGGACTGTAGAACTTTCGTAGATGTCAAATCTTACTTCTCAATTTTATAGCGCTGCCAATAGGTATTTGTTGTGGTATTGTGTTCCTTGCTGCGGGATGTGTCTAGTAAATAATCCCAATATTTAGTTAAAAGGATGAACAGAGAATTTCTAGACTGTATAATCTGTTGTACGCACCTTTGACTTTATTGTGGTTGACTTTGATTGACTTCAACCTGTGTATGACACTAAGATTAGCACTGAATTCCCATATATTGGTGTTCTATCAAATGTGTTGTATCATGAATTTACAGACCTTCCTGTTTTCTGTGTCTGTGTGAGTCACACCAGAACCCTGCACTTTGAATTCAACCTGTCTGAACAAATGATGGACTTCTTTTAGGCTTATATGTTAACTAATTCCGCATTGTATGTTATTCATTATTACTCCTTTATGCACAATAAGCTTGTAAGTCCTCACTCTTAGTTGTATGCAGTATCTAACCACTTCGTTAGTATTTCCCAAAATTGCTGTCACTGCTCCTGTGATGTTCCGCGTCCGGGCAGGTCTGCATACATCGCGGCCGACGGTGATGCGCCCGGCTTCCGGGTCTGGTGACGTCACCGGAAGCCCGCAGTCAGGTGATCTCTTTGCGTTCACGTGGGTACGCTAACTGGTTGTCAAGGAATTAAAGCAGGGTCCGTCAGCGTGCGTTGGTCAGGGGCTGGTTCTCAATGTACATGGTGGGCGGGGTCTACGCATTTTGTAGGTGATGCCCTATTTCATCAGGATACCCGCCCTCCAGTGCTGTAGTTCTATTTATGTGAGCTCACTATAGCATATTGGCTGGATTTGTTTGTACACATTTTTTGATTCTGTGTGTGGTTTGTTCAAATTCTCATATAAGAAGTCCTTTTTAAAAGCAGTCTGCCTAAATAAACTTGTTAATAACCCTAGTAGTTTGGTTATTTATTAGTGTTATTGTTCTCATAATCTTTATTAGCCCATATGTGTTGGGTTTTACTTGAAACAACAGTCAATAATGAAAAATTTCCAATGATTGACATAATCTAATGGTTAGGTTAATGTCTAAGTTTGTACTTTGTTCACTACTTAGCTAAGTTCCTGAAGCATCACTACTCTTCAAATTTTCTTGTATTACTGGTGATATCTTGTTTAAGCATATAACTTATTATAACCATGATGGAGAATGCTTACATTACTTGAAGCCAAAAAATTCTGCATCCTGGTTCAACCCATTAGGGGCTAGTGTATTGAGTGCATAGATCCATTTTGTTTCAATACACGACATTCTTTCCAAATGATTGCCTCCTCTCCAATTTCTTGTTACTTGCTGTACTGCCAGAAATTGTGTCACTAGTATTTGATTGATGTGTATCTTTATAGTGCCTACTTAAAGGGTGGCCCTGGAAGCCTTTTCTTATATTTCTTATATGTTCAGACATTCTCTTCACTAATGTCCTTGAAGTTCTGCCGACATATAGTTTTTTGCAGGGGCAGATGATGATGTATATGACACTTGATGTATGACATGACAAGTATTTTTTCATGGTAAATGTTTGTTTATCTTATTTGTTTTCAATCTGTGTGTATAGGGCTTTTGTTGTATCTGTATTTCTGCACGCTATGCATTGCTTACAGGGTCTAAAACCCTCTCTTAGCTTTGTTCCGTCCATTTTTCTTTGTGTTGGTATCTTGGGTGATTTTGGCTGTTTTATTGTTGGTGCCAATATTATGCTGAAAGGTTGGGCTTTTTTGAAGACCAGTCTTGGTTTCTTTGGCAAAAGATCTCCCACTGTTTTATCCAACTGTAGATAGTGCCAGTATCTGTCGATTATTTTCTAAATTTAGAGGAGTTGTCATGGTACTGCGTGATTATGGGGAGTTGTTCAATTTGTTCCTGTATTGTTGTTGTTATTCTTCTAGGCTTTTTGTGTTTTACTATCTCTTCTCTCTCTATGTCTTTTACCTGTTGAAGGCTTTTTGTTAATACTTCTTCATTGTATCCTTTCATGATAAATTCTTCTTTCAAAATATGTGCCTCATCTTCAAAGTCTTCAGTTTTTGTGCAGTTGTGTTTGAGTCTGTTAAATTGACTCTTTGGTATGCTATTTAACCATCTTCCCAAGTGGCAGCTACCCATTGGCATGTATCTATTGGAGTCATCATACTTTTTTAAGTTCTGGTGCCTAGTTGACTACTGTTGTTATTATAAATCTCTAGGTCTAAAAAATTGACCTTCTGCGTACTAGTTGTGGCCGTAAATTGCAATCCATACTGGTTGTTGCTAATGTCTTGAGTAAATTCTTCCATTTTCTCTTCCGTATCTTTCCAAATGAACAGGATATCATCGATATACCTTGTCCACAGTAGGAGACTATCTCTTAGGTTCGCTTTGGTGTGGATTGTTTCCTCTTCCCATTTTCCGATGAACAAATTAGCATATCCCGCTGCGAACCGTGTGCCCATCGCAGTCCCAACCTCTTGACGATAATATATGTTACCAAACTTGAAATAGCTGTGTGTCACTATAAAATGGATACTTTTCACATTGAATACAATCTGTTCCTCCTTTACTGCAGTCATTATTCGCAGAAAGTGATTTACTGCCTCACATCCTTTTTGATGGTCAATCACTGTGTACAATGACTTTATATCCTGAGTACCCATTATGTATTCTGGTTATTTAGGCTGACTGCTGTAAAAAATGACTTATATGAGAATTTGAACAAACCACACACAGAATCAAAAAAATGTGTACAAACAAATCCAGCCAATACACTATAGTGAGCTCACATAAATAGAACAACAGCACAGGAGGGCGTGTATCCTGATGAAGTAGGGCATCACCTACGAAATGCGTAGACCTCGCCCACCATGTACATTGAGAACCAGCCCCTGACCGACGCACGCTGACGGACGCTGCTCCAATTCCTTGACAAACAATTAGCGTACCCATGTGACCGCAAAGAGACCACCTGAATGCAGGCTTCCGGTGACATCACCAGCCCCGGAAGCTGGGCACATCACCGTCGGCCGCGGTGTATGCAAACCCGCCCAGACGCGGAACATCACAGGAGCAGTGACAGCAATTTGGGGAAATACTAACCAAGTGGTTAGATACTGCATACAACTAAGAGTGAGTACTTACAAGCATATTGCGCATGAAGGAGTAATAATGAATAACATACAATGCAGAATTAGTTAACATATAGGCCTAAAAGAAGTCCATTTGTTCAGACAGGTTGAATTCAAAGTGCAGGGTTCTGGTGTGACTCACACAGACACAGGAAACAGGAAGGTCTGTAAATTCATGATACAACACATTTGATAGAACACTAATATATGGGAATCCAGTGCTAATCTTAGTGTCATACACAGGTTGAAGTCAATCAAAGTCAATCACAATAAAGTCAAAGGTGCGTACAACAGATTATACAGTCTAGAATGTCTCTGTTCATCCTTTTAACTAAATATTGGGATTATTTACTAGACATATCCCGCAGCAAGGAACACAATATCACAACAAATACCTATTGGCAGCGCTATAAAATTGAGAAGTAAGATTTGACATCTACGAAAGTTCTACAATCCACAGAATTACCTTTGAACTATTACACTGGTCAACAGCATTTTTGGTGCCAAAGATATTTCATTGAATTTAGGGTAACTTTGGGGTGCTGATTCTGAATATGTCATCAGTTTTGCCAGATTGGCTCAAGTTTTTGAGATTTTTCGTAAAATGTGTAAAAAAAAAGACGTTTTTTGCTACACGCGCATTAACTTTATTGATATTGTCATGAATACAATAAATTTAACAAAGTAAATGTTGATTTTAGTTTATTTTAACTAGTTTTAGAAAGTAATCTTCAAAAATGAACAAGACATGAAAGATAGACATTTAATCGCTGGAAAAGCGCTTTTTATATGATTTCCTTCTATGTGAGCTATTGGGGCAGTCACGCTGTAGATTCCAGCAGTAATCAGCCATCATATGTCTGTCCCATCTGCCTTGGTACCTTTCCTCCATCACCATAATATCCTGATGAAATCTCTCCCCTTGTTCTTCGCTAAAATCTCCAAGGTTTTCTGGAAATCTGTCCAAGTGACTGTGAAGATAATGCAATTTAATGCTCATGTGTACACCCAGATTTCTAAATCTCAATAGCATGTTTTGTACCAGTTCTTCATAATTGTCTGCCTTTTGATTTCCCAAGAAGTTCTTCACTACCAACACAAAACTACACCATGCAGCAGCTTCAATGTCATTCATTTCCTTAGGAAAATTTGAATCTTTAATGAGTTTCCGAATTTGAGGACCATCAAAGATTCCTGCCTTCAGTTTTTCGCTACTAAGACCAGGGAAAGATCTGCAGATGTACATGAAGCAATTACCATCTTTGTCTAATGCCTTGACGAACTGCTTCATTAATCCTAACTTTATGTGAAGTGGTGGTAGAATGATTTTTTCCCTGTCCACCAAAGGTTCGTTCACTATGTTTGATGCTCCTACTGTCAAGGTGTCCCTTGGAGGCCAATTCAGTTTCTCCCAGTGCTGATGTTTTGCTCTACTATCCCACATGCAGATGAAGCAAGGATACTTTGTGTATCCACTTTGCTGTCCAAGTAAAAAGTTGACCATTTTTAAATCAACACATATCAGCCACGAATGTTCATGGTAGCACAGTTTCTCCAAGACCATTTTGACATTTTGGTATTGTTCTGCAAGTTTAGTTGAGTGAGCTACTGGAAGAGATGCACACTGATTGCCATTGTTCAACAAAACACATTTCAAACTCCTTTTAGAACTATCTATGAAAAGCCTCCAGTCTACAGGACGATATACTTGTAAACCCATTTGCAGCATCAGGCCAGGAATATCCTTACAATATACAAGTAGGTCATCTTCACAGAAAAATGGAAGAAGTGCTTCTTCTCTGGTCCTGTAAGATGTAATTTTAGTTCCAGGCGTCAGACAATTTTTTTCACTTAGCCTTGAAGCTAAAAGTTCGGATGCACTTTTTGAGAGGTTGAGGTCTCTTATTAGATCGTTGAGCTCTCCTTGGGTAAATTGCGTAGGTGTTCTGAAACTTCCTTCATATTCTAGTTCACTTCCAGAACTAATGCTTAGCTCCATACCCTGCATTTCATCATCATCATCAGGTGGGGGAAGGTCAGGTAACATGGTAAAGACAGGTACAGGCACATCTTCACAATGAGGGACAGGCCTTCTTGCAGATTCCATGTTAGGATACTCCCATTTTTGTTTCTTATGCTTATTGAATCCTTGTACTTGCACTGCACAGAAATAACAGTCATCATGATGATTTTTTTGCTCTCTCCACACCATTGGAACACCAAATTTGAAGCTTGTTCTTTGTCCTTTGCTCCATTTTCGTAATAATTCGATACATGCTTTGCACACTATGTGTGGTGCCCAAAACTTGTCTTGGTCCCCAAGCATAACCCCAAAATAGGCAAAATACACTTTTTTAACGAAGTCTGTTATGTTTCTTCTATGTTTTGTCAGTGTATATTCACCACAAATGTAACAGAATGAGTCTGGATCGTTAAGACAACTTCTTCTTGATGAGTTCATGCTTTTCACTGGAAAACAGACAACAACATAAAGTTAGTGCAAAAATCAAGCTATAAACAAACTTTTAGAACACTAATTAACACAAAACTATATTGAGAACTGCTCAGTTCAAGTACTAATCCAAAGAAATTAATGAGATGATGCGTCGCATTTACCAACAAGTGCTATAAATAAGATACCAAAAATCTCAAAAACTTGAGCCAATCTGGCAAAACTGATAGCATATTCAGAATCAGCACCCCAAAAATACCCCAAATTCATTAAAATATTTTGGGCACCAGAAAAAAAATTTTTTTTTGTTGACCTGTGTTATTAATAGTTTTTACTTTATTCATAGATGAGAAACAATTTAGCAACTGGCCATAAAATACCTTATTTTCCGCTTTATAAGACGCACTTTCATTCCCCCCAAATTGAGGGGGAAATGGGGGTGCGTCTTAGAAAGCGGATAGTGCAAAAAATGGGGTGAAAAGTAAAGAAACCCCTCTCTTACCCGGAGGTCAGCGGCAGTAGCGGCGGCTGACGGTGGAGGAGACTGGAAGCAGGCAAGGTCGCCGGTGGGGCAATGCAGCAGTCCTGGAGCGGTGCGGTGATTGGCGGCATTGTGGGAGACGGCGGCGCCATTGCACAGGTCGGCACCATTGCAAATCCAGGCGTCGGTGACGTGTTCCTGCTTGGCAATACGAGTTTCCGGTTGGCAGAAGGAAACTTGTATTGCGCGCTTTTGTCTCCAAATCTGTAGTCTGTGACTACAAGAAAATGGCCGCCGCCGAAGCAGTGCATGCGCAGATAGAGCTTACGGTCACTCCACTCTCGATCTGCACATGCGCTGCAGATACCATATTGAAATAGCCGGCGGCAGGCAGGATTATGGGCTCCCATTGCACAGGGAGACCCAAAGCAGAGGAGGGAGAGAAGAATCAATTCTCCTACTCCTCTGCAGGGATGGATATTGATTGGTGGAGGGAACTGTTGCTAGACTGCCTCCACCAATCAGATATCTATCCCTGCACAATGTACAGTGAAACACTTGTTTACACAATAGTCCAAGAGATCCTAGGGAGAGGTGAGACCACAATAAAGGGAAACACAACCCCCATTATGCTTCAGAATATACTGGGTGTATTCTGATGGATGATGGGGGTTGTAGCCATATTTGGTGTAATTAGGGAGGGATTTTAATGTGGCCAAAGTGTTTATTGCAACTGTGACTACCACCTCCCTCATCTTTCAGAATACACCGATGTATACAGTACATGGGTGTATTCCTAAGGATGAGGGGGATAGTAGTCACAATATATGACACTACTGTAATTCACAGATCTCCCATAGTAGTGTTATCTGCAGATCCCCTCATAAATTTGTAACTTGCAGATCCCCCATAACAGAGCGTCACCACAGATCCCCCATAACAGAGTGTCACCACAGATCCCCCATAACAGAGCGTCACCACAGATCCCCCATAACAGAGCGTCACCACAGATCCCCCATAACAGAGCGTCATCCATAGGTCCCCCATAACAGAGCGTCACCACAGATCCCCCATAACAGAGCGTCACCACAGATCCCCCATAACAGAGCGTCACCACAGATCCCCAATAACAGAGCGTCACCACAGATCCCCCATAACAGAGCGTCACCACAGATCCCCCATAACAGAGCGTCACCACAGATCCCCCATAACAGAGCGTCACCACAGATCCGCCATAAAAGTGCATCACCACAGATACCCTATAACAGAGCGTCACCACAGATCCTCCATAACAGACGGTCATCTGTAGATACCCCCCTAAGTTTGTACCCTGCAGATCCCCCATAACAGTGCACCATTACAGATCCCCCATATAGACGCGTCATCTACAGATCCCCCATAACAATGTTTTTCATTCATCATAGGTGTAGAAAAAGACATGGGCACACTATTTGGCTCAAAATATTATTTTTCTCATTTTCCTCCTCTAAAACCTAGGTGCGTCTTATAATCAGGTGCGTCTTATAAAGCGAAAAATACGGTACATAAAGAAGTTTTCATAATTCAGAGAAAATCGCCTGACTAGCTCCTGCATTTACGAGCTAACTACATGATTTTATTTATTTATTATTTATGATTAATGCATACAAGATTGTTTTAAACTACGTAGAATTAAATCAATTTTAAAGACACCCCGGAGCCCTAGGCAAAAGGGGTACATGATGGTGGCGAGGGGTGGGACCCAGAACTCCTGTAGCCTGGTTGTATGGCAGGGTCTGTGTAGATGTTATCAAGAGATCTTGCTTTAAGAGGAAGGGGTAATGTATGAGAGTGAGGTATGGGTGTGCCTGGTGACTCATTGGTGAGGGGTGGGGTCACTACTTTGAGAAGGACGGCATTCTTTCAAGAGACTTCTTTGAAGAAACATTACCCGCCCTCCCGCCCTGTGATAGTCACTAATCTGGATTGTTATATTTACCCATTACTTGTATGGTTATTAATATCTTATTTATTTGTGGTATGAGCATTGGTTTGTATTATACCATGTTAATTATACAATTTCTACGAAAGTTAATTTTGGCATTAACCTTTTAAGCCCAAGGGAAGGGCAATCCTTCAGCCATGGTTCTCTAGAGGTTTCCTCCACAGGGGATTTTTCCTCTCCTGAGAGCTGTAGGATGACACTTTGTGAGTCAAAGGTGCTAAATTTTGACCCCTTTATGCTTGTGCAGGGGCATCTTTTATAAGGTGTAATTGGAAAACATGTAAAAACGAAAAATTACCAAATGGTGTCACATGTGTAGGAATTTATAACCTGTCACGGCTTGCGGGGTCGGAGTCAGGTGGAAGTTGCAGACAAGTTAAGGTGGACTAATTTTAACTAATAGAGGATGTAAAACCTCATGGTGGTGAGCAGGCTTGGCTTTGGTGGCCAGCCTGAAGGATGTGGTAATGGTAACGTCATCTGGGGCGGGCACAGTGGTTAAGCACGGAAGTGAGGATAATAGGGCATTGGTGCCCTGAAAGTTTACTGGCTCTGCTCGAATAGCAGCCAATACGTGCCGCCCCCTTTATGGCTGTCTGGCCGGATGCTGGATGTCAGACAGCTGGGGATATCACAGTACTTGTGAATCCCAATGTAATAGCACTCCACCTGACTCCTACTGGGATTGGTAATCCTGTGATTTAAATAAAGCTGTGGCCATTTGACATCCAAAATAATGTGTGGCGTGTATTTATTAGAGTGTATGATTTACTATATGTATGGTTGTTAAAAAGTGGAGTGGGGGTCCATCCCCAAGTCCAAACATCAAGGAACCCAAAGTATGTAATTTTATTATAAGGTGATCACTCATTTACGGTAGTTATATTTATAAAAAATTTTCAAAATTCTAAAAATACATGCTCACACAGCCCCAGATCCTGAGAAATGAGAATGTTACGGGTCTAGGAAAATGGGAACAAATGCCCTCTTTTTTTTTTTTTAACAAATTTCTAGATTTTTTTTTTCCATCACTTAAACAATAAAAAAGTACACTTGCTCGGTATCTACAAACTCTTACTGACCTGGAGAATAAAATTGCCAGCTTAGCTTTACCATATAGTGAACATCGTAAATAAAAAATATATAAAAAAAAAACATTGGGGAATTTCACTTTTTTGTAATTACACATCGGAAATGCTTGCCTATTTTCCAGTACACTAAAAGTTAAAATGAATCATATCATTCAAAAGTACAACTCATCATGCAAAAAAAAACAAGCCTTCATAATAGGTCACTGATGACTTTAGTTAGGGCAGTTTTGGCTGAATGATGAGATCAAAAGCCAGATTGTAACTGGTCAAAGAGGAAACAGGAGTAGGGGTGGGAGGACAATTCAAGATGGATATACTGTTCCAGTAGTTTTGAGCCATAAGGAAGAAGTGATATTGTGCGATAGCTAGACAAAGAGGTCTAAGGAGGTCTTTTTGAGGATGGATGTAATCGATGAATGTTTAAATGATGAGGGGAAGACACCAATTGTTAGTGATAAATTGAAAAGATGGATTAGAGTTGGGATGAAAACTCTGGTGAGATTTGGGATGAGGTGGGACAGAAGCAGGTCAAGCGTGCATTTGGTGAGATGTTATCGGCCTTTATTTACAGTTGCCTATCGATCTCCTTGGGAGCTGTTCTGAGATGTTCCAGGTATGTTGTGCTGTTTTATGGCTCTGCTTCTAATGTATATAGGAGGCCACATGGCACAACTTACATAAAATATATATAGTACCAGTGTCCTATTGAGATTTGCCTTGACATAGCTGCGTGGCTCAGAAAAGTGATCAATTATTTGCCAAAGATCTCATTTTACACTATAGTACAGTTAGGGATAAATATGTGCAATGCACTATTTATATTGAATTCTATCCTCAGGTAGTGCTGGTTCCCATCCTTTATTTGTTAGTGCCTAGTGCGGTTTTGCCGTAAATAGCACCTTATGTATGGTACACTACCATAATACAAACCCGAATATAACTTCTACTATGACCGAATAGCTCTACACAGACAGTCTGCAGAGAGTAATCAAGCTGCAGACTATGCAACAGAGCACAGTATTGATGAGATGAAGTCCCAGGCAAGATACATAACAATTAAAGAGGAAATCTGCCAGCTCTCCTGACATGTCTGCTTTTGTATTTTTCATTAAAAACAGTTCTGAATGCCTGTTTTGTTCTGCTCTTCTTACATTTCTTCTGTAAATGTATGAATAAATTGACAATTGTCTGTTTCCACTTTCCTTGTCAAAAAGCTGTGTCCCTGCACAGCCTGATAACATTCCATCATCACTCCAAGGATTAACTATATAGGAACAAGGAGGATGGGAACACCCACTTGTCAGGTAGCTTAGCACTACATGGGGGCTTTTGATAGCAATACTAATTGATTATAACTATTGACTGCAGAGACCTGACAGGAGAGATGACAGATCCTCTATAAATCCAGTGACATAGAGGTTACTTCTTCTCTGATTGAAAATGTTCTCTTTAGTTCTCCACCCAGACCAGCCTGCATTGATGACATTTCCAGATGACTGGAGAATTTGTTGCCAATGCCAAGACCATTTCAGCCTCTCACTGTTGCAGTCATAACCAGCCTCTTTCGCAATAGAAATCAACTTGGATACTGAACCAGGAACCAAAAAACTGTAGACCACCTATAACATAAATTTAGACTAAATCATTAAAATATTAAACTCCAAACCAGAGGAGAAAAATATTCTAACCTCGAGCCAAACACCTAAAAAATATTGTTTATTCAAATTCTGGACTCCTAAGATAATATAGACAATATGGCAGACTATAGGACCTATTAGTCAGGCGGGTCCATTGACATTGCCAATCCCCAGATATCACACTCTTAACTATATCTGTTTTTTTAGATACATTTGAAAACAAAGATAAAAAAAGACGTTGTCAGCTCCCTCCTCCACCACTCAATCTGTGTATCTGAGCTCCAACATCTTAGCACAGTGAGTGCAATGGCAGCACTACGTTGTGCTTTCTCTGCAGAGCTTCATAATACATGCTGCAGAGTCCAGAGCAAGTGGAGGAAGGAGTAGAGATGAGTATTTTTTTTTTTTAAATCAATGAGTACATTGTGGTGGCATTATACTGTTTAAAAGACCACTAGATGCTGGTCCGATTCTAACGCATCGAGTATTCTAGAATACACATGTAGTTTATTTATAAAGATTTAAAAATAATGCAATGAATACATAGGACTTTCCCCAATCAGCGACGTGGCTTCGTTCAATATATCTGCACGTGTGACACCTCACCAGCAATCAGTAAGGTACCGTCACACTTGGCGATGCTCCAGAGATCCTGACAAATGATGCGACCTGGTAGGGATCGCTGGAGCGTCAGTATGTGGTCGCTGTTGCTTGTCATACTGAGCGAGCTCGCTATCGCCAGTCGGGGTACTTCTGCTGTGGGCAGACGGGAGATGAGCTGCTAAAGCCAGTCATCCCCTGGCTGCGTTGTCGCTGACCTCCGTGACAGGTTCAGCGATCTCACAGCGGGGGCCTGGTCGCTGCTGCATGTCACGCAGAGCGAGATCGCTAGCGCCGGTCGGGGTACTTCTGCTGCAGGTGGATGGGAGATGAGCGGCTAAAGCCAGTCATCCCTCGGCTGCATTGCCACTGACCTCCATGACAGGATCAGCGATCTCAAAGCAAGGGCCTGGTTGCTGCTGCGTGTTACAGTGAGCGAGATTGCTAGCGCCGGTCAGGGTACTTCCGCTGTAAACAGCCTGGAGATCTCCTGGCTGCGTTGCCGCTGACCTCCGTGACAGGTTCAGCTATCTCACAGCGGGGGCCTGGTTGCTGCTGCGTGTCACACTGAGCGAGATTGCTAGCGCTGGTCGGGGTACTTCCACTGCGGGCGGACGGGAGATGAGCAACTAAAGCCAGTCATCCCTGGCTGCAGCCCCGCTGACCTCCATGACAGGATCAGCGATCTCAAAGCAGGGGCCTGGTCGCTACTGCGTGTTACACTGCGCGAGATTGCTAGCGCTGGTCAGGGTACTTCCGCTGCGAACAGCCGGGATATCTCCTGGCTGCATCGCCGCTGACCTCCATGCGGCTGGAGATGATCTACGGCTACCGTCGGTTCAAATCCAGCGCTCAGCGGCGACCAATCAGCGACACGGATTTCCGTTATAGAGAGACAGACAGACAGAAACTGTAAGGCGATTATAAAGTAGGATATGAAGGCGATTATACTGTACTGCGGTCACTGTCAGAAATACTGTGCTGGCATTATTGTAGGGGTTCTATACTTTATGAAGAAGAGTACTGTGGAGACAACATACCATGCATGTGAAGGGTACTGGGAGAAAATCACTATGGGGGTATCATTCTGTGTTTAGGGTGTTTAGGGGGCACTTTGCTTGGGATTATATTTTATTTGGACGCTTAAAGGGAATCTGAAAGGTTTCAATAGAAACAAAATTACATTGTAAGGGCTACAAAGTTGTGGGGTGTGCTTTTCTGTGAACCTGCCGAATATTATTTTATGCGGTGGTGGCCCAAATAGGACTTACTCTATGGGCCCCATGATTTCTATGTTTGCCCCTGGCACCACAATAAATTATATTCAAGACTCCAGACCCAAAAAAAATTTAAAGGAGCACTTCAGGGAGTACAACTTTCCATCAGTACATCCTCTATCATACTCTATAAAGTAATGCACATCATTCTTATTTTACTACAGTTTAGTCAACTGTCTGCTTCTGATCAAATGCTATCTTCAGATATTCTTCATTTCCAGCTGTCTTTCCATCTGTGTTAAAACAAATTCAAAACTCAGTTTTCTTTTGAGCACACACAAAAAAAAAACACCCCCACCAAACAGCTGATATCTGTTCTGACTGGTTATGTACAGAGTGTAACATTGCTGTTCTGCCCCACATTTATCTTTGTTTCTTATTGTTGTTCTTCATTATTAGCTGTTTCTTCACTAGGTTGTTTATAGAATGTTAGCTCCTTCTACACTGTGTGCAGAATTATTAGGCAAGTTTTATTGTAAAGGATTATTTTTATTATTGATCAACAACTATGTTCTCAATCAACCCAAAAGACTGAAATATAAAGCTTAATATTTTTGGAAGTTGAAGTGTTTTTTTTTTTTATAGATTTGGCTATCTTAAGTCCCAGTTACACAAACAGATACCGTAATTGTGCGGAGATTGTTTGCAGATCTCTGGTTGCAGTGAAATTCTGGACACATTGTTACACTTGTACACAGCCACAAAATGGAACAATTTGCCCATGATTTCACTGCAATCAGAGATCTGCGAACAATCTCCGCACAATTGTCTGTGTGTGTAACTGGGCCTTTAGGAGGATATTTGTTTGTGCAGGTAACTATTACTGTGCAGAATTATTAGGCAACTTAATAAAAACATAATATATTCCCATCTCACATGTTTATTTTCACCAGGTAAACCAATATAACTGCACAAAATTTAGAAATACACATTTCTGACATGCAAAAACAACCCGAAAAAATTAATGACCAATATAGCCACCTTTCTTTATGATGACACTCAACAGCCTTCCATCCATAGATTCTGTCAGTTGCTTGATCTGTTTACGATCAACATTGCATGCAGCAGCCACCACAGCCTCCCAGACACTGTTCCGAGAGGTGTACTGTTTTCCCTTCCTGTAGATCTCATATTTTCTGAGGGACCACAGGTTCTCTGGGGTTCAGACCAGGTGAACACGGGGACCATGTCATTATTTGTTCTCCTTTTAGATCTCTACTGGCCAGCCACGCTGTGGAGCGGTTGGATGCATGTGATGTAGCACTGTCCTGCATGAAAATCATGTTTTTCTTGAACGATACCAACTTCTTCCTGTACCACTGCTTGAAGAAGTTGTCTTCCAGAAACTGGCAGTAGGTTTGGAAGTTGAGCTTCACTCCATCCTCAACCCGAAAAGGTCCCACAAGTTCATCATTGATAATACTAGCCCATACCAGTACCCCACCTCCACCTTGCTGGTGTCTGAGTCGGAGTGGAGCTCTCTACCCTTTACTGATCCAGCCTCTGGCCCATCCATCTCGCCCATTAAGAGTCACTCTCATTTCATCAGTCCATAAAACCTTTGAAAAATCAGTCTTAAAATATTGTTGGCCCAGTCTTGACGTTTTATCTTATGTTTCTTGTTCAAAGGTGGTCGTTTTTGAGCCTTTCTAACTTGGACCATGTCCCTGAGTATAGCACAACTTGTGCTTTTTGATACTCCAGTAACATTGCAGCTCTGAAATATTGCAAAACTGGTGGCAAATGGCATCTTGGCAGCTTCACGCTTGATTTTCCTAAATTCGTTGTCAGTTATTTTGCGCCTTTTTTCCCCAACACGATTCTTGGGACCCTGTTGGCTATTTGCAATGAAACGCTTGATTGTTCAATGATCACGCTTCAAAGGTTTGGCAATTTCAAGACTGCTCCATCCCTCTGCAAGATATCTCACAATTTTGGACTTTTCAGAGCCCATCAAATCTCTCTTCAGACCCATTTTGCCAAAGAAATGGAAGTTGCCTAATAATTAAGCACACCTTATATAGGGTGTTGATGTCATTAGACCACACTCCTCCTCATTACAGAGATGCACATCACCTGATTTACTTAATTGGTAGTTGGCGCTCAAGCCTATACAGCTTGGAGTAGGACAACATGTATAAAAAGTATCATGTGATCAAAATACTTTGCCTAATAATTCTGCCCACAGTGTAGTGGCTGAACTGTTTATCAGCGACAGTGTTCTTTTTTATGCCCCTCTTTTTTTCTCCCTTCTGAAATGCAGTATAGTTAATTTAGCCACCATTTTCTATATACTTCATACAAGAAGACAGTCTCCATGCCATCGGTTTTGTGATAGCATTGCTGGTAAGACGTTTATGTTGTCTGCAGTCATTATCTGCTCTAAATGTTACTCTAGTCTAGTCAGTTGCATTCTAGGTTACACTCAGGCATATCAGATTGTGTATGCATATTGAATAGCTAGTCTGTGATATGTATTTTTCTTTTGTATCATACCTGCACTGATTGTATGTATTCTAATTGTCCCAAGTTTCATCGAATCATACTACCACATTCAATAAAATACACAGACTACAGCAACAGTCTCCTTATTGGACTCAGTATAGTGATTTAGCTGCCTGATTAGCTTCATTTGCCCATGGCCTGTGTATCGTGAATAAAACAGTGAAAAAGCAGCCCTCCAGCTAGTGTGATTCAAGTCACTGGCTACACAGAGGCTTAGTACAGCCATAGCAATTTCTACACAGCCAAGCATTTCTGTGATTCCCCTGAGGAAGCTGCCCAGAGCAGCGGAACGCGTGGGCCCCCAGACACCCAGGTTACTGCCTTCCACTTGGTATGGACGTTACTACTAATTAATTATGGGTCATGTTGCATGTGAGGAGCAGGTACAATTGTTATAGCATCACTTCCAGTTGATAACATGGGAAGTTCATTATGCTGGTGATTATTTTGATCTGACTCCTTGGAGTGTGTCCTGCTATATATAATAACTGATTTCCTCATTCGACCTCTGTCCCAGTATATTACTTTGGACCTGTTTTATTAGTATAATTTATGTAGCCGGGGTCACAGGACCTACCTGTTTTTAAGTATTTTTATCCTGTGTGTTTTGTTCGACTTGTTTTTGATACAATAAAATTTATATACCTGATCACCAGGGTGTGCATAATTGGTTCTGCATGAGCTTTTCAAATTCTGTGACTTGACTTATGTCATGTGGTTTTTTGCACCCCTCTTACCTGAGAGCTGTGCATCACCATATCTTGTATTGCATTTCTGTTATATATGAGGAGATCTGTTGCAAACTGACACTAAATGAAACTGAACTAGCATAATGACTTCTCCATTACTAACCTGGGCTTGATGTCAGCTGGCATTATAAGGTGACATCAACTCCAACCTCATAACCCCGCTGCCACTACTATAGGGCAGTGTGGCATAGCGAGGCTCAGTGCCAGATTTGGTGCGTCCCATGGATGCGCCATTTCTGGGACAGCTGAGGGCTCTTATTTTTAGCCTCAGAGGGGGCCAATATTCTTGGTCCCTGGCCAGGCTAGAAATACTAGCCCCAGGTGTCTTCTTAGCCTTTGCTAGCTGTTAAAATAGGGTGGACTCCATGCCATTTGTTTTGGGCGAGGATACCTTATTTTAATAGCCAGTAAAGGCTAAATATTCATCTGAGGGCTGATATAAATAGCCTGGGAAGCTCCATGGGTTTTTCCCCCTTCACAGGCTTCTAACATTGGCCCCAGCTGTCTGCTTAGCCCTTGGTAGACTTGAAATTTACAGGGGACCCCATTTTTTTTTTTAAATCTATATACACTATAGGCACCGCAGTCTGCTATACACCCTGCCTGTGTACAGCTGGATTAGTCCTGAAAAGGACTATTTGTTTAGATGGATTGTGTTGTGTACACTAGTTAGTACCTACACTACCTAACAGACATACTAAATCTGTCCCTAGCTCAGCAGCACCTCTCCCTACACTAGCTGACTGTGGATCAGACTGATGAGAACAGCGCCATCAGGCCTGATATAGACCTGATGACGCTCTGCGGCCAGCATATCATTCTAATGCAACAACCAACATGGCTTTGGCATTACAGTGTGTGGCAGCCAATACCTGCATGTGGGCTGGCTCTGTAAAGAGCACCAACATGCAGGGAGGGGGAGCCGAGTATGTGCCCGAGCATCTTGCCGATACTCTGCAAGCACCAAGCATCTCGAGTACTGAGATGCTTGGGTAAGCACCGAGTACCGGCAAGCAGGCTCGCCCATTCCTATTGTTCACCTTTACATTTGGTTTCAGTGTGTCTGTGCTCTCAGTGCTAATAGATTCCTGACTAATCCTACAGTACAGTACATTAAAATTCCCCTTAGATATCATGCCCCAATATTCCTCATACAGGACAAGATCTGTAGCTTCTACTTCCTCAAAGGCATCTTCTACTGGCATCATGGTCACCTTTGCCCATGTAAAGATGCAGTATCCTGACAAGCAGTGCCCACTCCATTAAAAGCCTCACCCTCACTAGAAATGCAAAGCCTTCAGAAAATTATATCTTCTATAAGTGCTGCTTGTCTACAACACATCTCGCCAAAGACTATAAGATCAGTGTAAAAGGCACAAAATATGGCACCACAGATCACAACACAACTCTACAGCCTGGCCCAGCTCCATACAGTACACAAAACAAGACAACGGACAGTGAGCATGGTGAGAGGAAAGGAATACTGCTACAGCTACTCTAGAGTTGACTTCATAATGTACAGAAGTTTTCACAGGCACAAAAGATAGTAGGTCCTGTTCAAAATTCTGCGTTGTCAGAGTCTAACTGAAGGGCCAAAGAGACAAAGCCGTAAAATTGTTTGCTTACGTGGATGATCAAAGTAACCGATCCTTGGCTAGGTCAATGTTCTTTGTCCTATTATAATATCGCTAATATTAGAGAGGCAAGCACTCCCTACTGAAGATTAGCGAACATTCCCTGATAATGTTTAACCAATTTCAAATTTGGCACAGACATTGCAGATTTGGATAGCAATCTGAAACCCTAACTTCTTTAAAAAAAGCATTACTGCATTTAAGTGATGCTTTTTTCCTACCCTCTGACAGTGTAGGGTAATGTGCAGGATGTATCGGTTGAGGGCGGGGGGTGGGGGGTGGGGAGAGGTCTGAGACAGCGGATAGTGTCGGACTACTTTTTTTTTCCCCGTAACTTTCTGTCTGGATGTTACGGACCGGCAGTCAATCAGGGCGCATAAAAAAATACACGAATTAAAGACACAAGAGTTTGTGTCATTGACTGGATTTTTTCATTGGCTGCCAAAGTCACATGTCCTTCGGGATATAAGAAGCGGCCATTTGCTGTTGTTGCCATTTTCAGAGTGTTACTGCTTAGGATCAGTGCTGTTGCTGCTCCGTGCTACTTTATTCGTGTTTTACAAATAGATAGCTTGCTACTCAATTGTTTTTTAGGTAGAATAGGAGAGTGATAGTGTCCATCCAGACATAGGCATTTTTGCTGAGAACAAGTATGATTTCTAAATGTGTGTTTTGCGTAGCCGCATTTTGTGCATACAGCAAGGGATTGCAAAATATTTCAGTTTTCCTTAAAAAGGCAGTGTTAGGCCTCAATCCAGTTCTTGCAAGATCTTTGTTTTCCCTAAAAAAGGCATTTTTCCCTCAAACTAGTGCTTTCAAAATTTTTGTTTCCTCTAAAAAGGCAGTGTTAGGACTCAAGTACTTGCAAAACCTTTGTTTCCCAGAAGAAGGCATTTTTTTCCTCAAACCAATGCTTGCAACTTTGTTTCCCCTAAAAAGGCAGTGTTAGACCTCAAACCAGTTCTTCCAAATCCTTTGTTTCCCCTAAAAGGCAGTATTAGGCCTCAAACCAGTTCTAGAAGCAACTTTGGCTCCACTAAAAAGGGATTTTTTTTGGCCTCAAACCAGTTCTTGCAACATCTTTGTTTTCCTTAAAAGTCATTTTTTTACTTCAAACTAGTTCTTACAAAATCTTTTGCTTCCCCTAAAAGGCAGTGTTAGGCCTCAAACCAGTTCTTGAAGCAGCTTGGTTTCCACTAAAAAAAGGATTTTTTGGCCTCAAGACAGTTCTTTGTTTTTCTTAAAAAGTCTTTTTTTGCTTTAAACCAGTTGTTTCAAAATCTTTGTTTCACCTAAAAAGGCATTTTTTTGCCTCAAACTAGTTATCGCTAAGTGTTTGATTCCCCTAAAAAGGCAGTGTTAGGCCTCAAACCATTTCTTGCAACATCTTTGCTTCCCCTTAAAAGGCAGTGTTAGGCCTTAAACAAGTGCTTCCCAATTCTGTGTGCTTAAAACATTAGTCACAAATTCAGAGGTTATGGTGGTGGAAAGGGGAAGGGAAAAAATGTTGTTAGAAAGGGGGATATGCCTGGTGTTTGAGGTGTACGTGGGGTAGGTGATACTGGTAATGTTACTGAAAGCAGTACTGACCAAACATTGGCTTGTCATTTCACAAGCGCAGTGACAACATCTTTTACAGACAGCCTACTCTTGCCTCTTTGTTTGCCAGCAGCAGAACAATGCAAGTTGTGGATAAGGCCCAGAAGGAGCTTTTGCTCCAGATCATGGCAAACGCTAAAACATGTTGCATGTCCTCCTTTCCCTGCACCTCAATGTCACAAACAGTACAATCCTCAGAGGTGGCGCGCCCCAGTGGGAAACTTATATGGGCTATTCTGCAGAGATGTCCACACTTTCAATTGAATGGGCATCAGACGTCTGCTCCAAAGATTCACATATTTCAGAGGAGGAAAGCATATACACCGATGTTCAAAATCATTTGGATCTGAAGACAGAGAAAATATGGTCCCAGCAGAATCCAGACCCTTGTCACCAGATGTTAGCTCCTGGGATAAGAAGTGATGATGATGATGAGACTCAGATACCTGAGGAGCACCCGCAGTATACAGTGCATTCAGGGCAGCAAGAGGAAGAGGAAGAGGCGAGGAGTGGGACAACAGAGAAGATGATGATGAGGTTCTAGATCCCACTTGGAATCAATCCAGAGTCACTCAGCTGAGTAGCTCAGTAGAGGAGGAGGAAGATGATATTAGTTTGCATGTTCCCACACAGAGAGTGAGGCCTTCAAGCACAACAGACACTGCATACTCAACCACAATTTTGGCTCTGGACAGCAGCTGTAGTGGGTCTGCAGTGGTCCGAGGCAGCAAGGATTGCCTAGCCTGGACTTTTTTTGACACTCAGAAGATGACTCATCTCATGTAATTTGCAAATTGTGTACTGAAAATTGAGCAGAGGCAAAAACTCAGCAATTTCACTACTAAATGAATAAACTGCCACATGGCCCAGCACTAGGGATGGGCGAGTCTACACGCTAGGACTCGTTACTCGGCGAGTAGTAAGGGACTCGCAGGACTCGGTACTCTGCGAGTTTCCCAGGGATTACTCGCACAGCAACGAGTCCAATGCAAATCAATATCAATCCTAGTTTTGTCAGAGACTCTGACAAAACTAGGATTGCCATTGACTTGCATTGGTCTGATTACTGTGCAAGTAATTGCAGGGAAACTTGCAAAGTAACTGCTGTTACTTTGCGAGCCGAGTCCAGCTGTCTGCTCTGTGCAGGCTGCCACAGCTCCAGGGTCCTAGAGCCCGCCTGCTCACAGAGATGATGTAGCAGAGCTGAGATTGTTCTCAGTCTGCTCATTCCCTGTGTATAGACATCTATATCTATGCACAGGGATGTAGCAGAGAGGACATCGCGTTTTGGACTACGTCGGATGGAAGAGGAATTTTAATTAAAGATGGAGTCCCTAATGGCTTTTTTTTTAATTTCTAATAAAAAATTTTCTCTATGTTGTGTTTTTTTAACCCTTTTTTGGAGATTCTTAGTGGCCGGGTCAAACGTGGCCTGACATTAAGAATCTCGGGCTTAATACCAGCTTGTATAACAAAGCTGGTAATAACCCCTTTATTACCCAGCGTGCCACCGCCACCAGGGCCGCTGGAAGAGCGGGGTTTAGCGCCAAGGGATGGCGCTTCAATGAACGTCCCATCTTCTGGGGCGGCTGCGGGCTGCAATTTGCAGCGGGGTGTGCCCAGAAAGCTTGGGCCTCCCTGCGCTGCGGATTCCAGCCCCCAGCTGCTTAGCTGTACCTGGCTAGACATAGAAATTGCGCGGAGCCCCACGCATTTTTTTTTTATTACTTCATGAAATTCATGAAATAATAAAAAAAGAGGGCTCGCCTATATTCTTGTGTCCGGCCAGGTACAAATAGGCACCAGGGGGTTGGGGGCAGCCCATCGCTGCCTGCTGGATCCGGCTGGTTCCACAAATACGCCGAAGCCCACGTGAAATTTTTTTTCTGACAAATCCATAAAACAATGTAAATAAAAGGGACTGCATCTTTATTAACCCCTGGCCCATGGTCCAGGGGTTAATAAAGATACAGTCCCTTTTTTAGGATTGTTTTATTGATTTTTCAGAAAAAAAATTACATGGGCTTCGCCGTATTTCTGGAACCAGCCGGATCCAGCAGGCAGCGATGGGCTGCCCCCAACCCCCAGGTGCCTATTTGCACCTGGCCAGACACAAGAATATAGGGGAGCCCTTTTTTTTTATTATTTCATGAATTTCATGAAATAATAAAAAAAAAAATGCGTGGGGATCCGCACAATTTCTATGTCCAGCCAGGTACAGCTAAGCAGCTGGGGGCTGGAATCCGCAGCGCAGGGATGCCCAAGCTTTCTGGGCACCCCCCGCTGCAAATTGCAGCCCGCAGCCGCCCCAGAAGATGGCACGTTCATTGAAGCGCCTTCTTCTGGCGCTGAACCCCGCTCTTCCAGCAGCCCTGGTGGCGGTGGCACGCTGGGTAATAAAGAGGTTAGGGCCAGCTTTGTATTATCAGCTGGCCCTAAGCCCGAAATTTATGGCGGTCACGCCAATATTAGACATGACCGCCATTAATTTCTATTAAATTGTTTTAAAAAAAACACAACACAGAGAAAATTTTTTATTAGAAATAAAAAAAAAAGCCATTAGGGACTCCATCTTTAATTAAAAAAATCCTCTTCTGTCCGACGTAGTCCAAAACGCGATGTCCTCTCTGCTCATCCCTGTGCATAGATATAGATGTCTATGCACAGGGATGAGCAGACTGAGAACAATCTCAGCTCTGCTACACACAGGAAGAGCAGGCGGGCTTTAGGACCCTGGAGCTGCGGCAGCCTGTACAGAGCAGACAGCCTGACTCCTTACTGTGCGAGTTTCCCAGCGATTACGTGAACAGTAAACGAGTCCAATGCAAGTCAATGCCAATCCTAGTTTTGTCAGAGTTTCTGACAAAACTAGGATTGCTTCAGGCTGAAGCTTCCGAGACACATCTGCGATTTGTAAATCGCACACTACTCGCTATTACTCGCTTCCCCATTCATTAACATTGGACTCGCTAGACTCGCAACGAGTAGCGAGTCCCGGGCTCGGACTCGCTAGAGTCAAGCGATTCCGAGTAATTTAGGACTCGCCCATCACTACCCAGCACCATGCGTTAGTCTGAGAAAAAAAATGCGGTAAAACCATCCATCACATCAACCACATCTGCTGCTTCTTGATGGATAAGCACATCCAGCTGTCTCCAGACACATGTAGATTGCCTAACTTTCATCAAGGTGAACAAGTTGTGACGACACAGCTTTTGACAATGCTTGTCATGGTTTAATGTTCTTAATTTGACCAGACATATAGGTCTTTTGTTTTTTTAAAACCTCTTTTTATTGGTATTTTCAATAATATATAATCACAGAAAAAAAATAAACATTTGGTGTATAAACAAGTATATCATTATGGATTAATGCAACCGCAAGTACAATTTAACAGGTTCTGTTTTAAAAGTATTACATAACAAAACGTAGTTCACTTTCCCCTACCAAGTTAGAGTTGTAAATATCCATCTTTAAGGTTACACTTTCAGACCTGTTTCAAGACATCTTACATTTTCAATTTCCCCAGAGTTCCCCCTAAATCTTCTAATAGGTACCACGAGGTCCCTTTGAGTGGGTATAGTATCTGACGAATCTCTTCAGTTGACATTTGGGATTCCATTAAGCCCCTCCATTTTCCCATGAATGCTGTGGTACCATTTTCCTTGTCCCGAAGCACTTCCCTCCTGTCTACTTCCAACGCTTTCTTTAAACCTGCCATCACCTCTTTTTTCCCCGGCATCTCTGGTTTAATCCAATATGTTAGTAGCAATCGTTTTGCTAGTAATATTAAAGTGTGAGCTAATTTCAGCCCCGCCCCCCTGCCTTGTGGTGCTTCTATATCTTGGAATACCCATATTTTCGGGTCTAAATCAAAGGTGATCTTACATATTTGTGAACATATATCTCCAATCAATTTCCAAAATGCTTGTACCTTCGGACAATTCCAAACGCCATGTATCATGTCCGTCTTTGATTGGTCACACTTAGGACAACTAATTTTCCTGTCAGGGTTGGTTGTTGATGATGGAATATTAAAACCATAGACTAGCCCATGAATTATTCGGAAGTGTGAATCTCTCCACTGCTCATTTATTACATTATGTCGTACCTTGTTCCAACCTGCTAGGATTTGTTCCTCCACCATGTCATGCTCTAGGTATTTACGCCACTGTTGAAAAGGTGTCGTTTTTCCTCTGGGTAATAATATTTCTCTCAGTGTCCCATATATCTCAGATATTGTGAGTTGGTATAAGTCTAGTGTTAGTAGTCTGTCCCAGACATTGCTTTTAGCTTCTTTTGTTAGGTCTTTCAAATTGGCCATGATATGGTGCTTCAGCTGCAGGAACTGTAAATCTTGCGCACCTCCCAAATTATAGGTCTCTATCACTTCATGTTTTGTCATCCACCTGGCTTCTGGCATATAGATCAAATCACTCATTTTATGTATCCCTTTTTGTTTCCATTTGCCAAAGAGAGCATTTTCCCTTCCCATTGGAAAATCCGGAAAGGCCCAAGGGGTTAGGTACTTGGACACCTTCCATGACAGACCACACTTTTTCCTAACTGCCTTCCATGACAAAATAGTGTCTCTGAAGACTGCTGACAATTTTATATGAGTTGGTAGACCTTTCATTGACGTATGGAGTAGTGATCCCCTATCCCAAGGCGCACAATATGCCTTCTCTAACTTTTTATCTGAATACCTTTCTGTGTCTTTAATCCACTCAGTTACATGTCTAAGGAGACATGCCAAGTTGTATCCTCTGATGTCGGGGAAATTTGTACCTCCTCTCTCCTTCCCTCGAGTCATGATTCCCAGTCTCAGTCTTGATCTTTTGCCCTTCCACAGAAAATTAGTGAATGGTCTATTTAACCTGGCTATATCCGCCCTTTTCAAGAGTAGAGGTAGAGTCTGAAGAGGATATAGGAGTCGAGCAAAGCTAATCATTTTCACTAAATGGCTGCGTCCCAACAAAGATATTGGTAGCTCCATCCATTTTTTTAGCTCTTTCTCAATTTTTTCAATGAGCGGGCCGTAATTAAGGGTATATATTTGCTCCGACGTCCTTCCCAGTCTCAGTCCCAGGTACTTGACAAAAGATGGCGCTATTGGTATGCCTATTTTTCCCAAGACACCTCCTCTGTCTTCCCTCCTCTGATTTTTAAAAGTTCACATTTTTTTTTGTTCAACCTGAAGCCCGAGAATCCACCGTAGCACTCTATTGTATTTAGAAGTGTAGGGAGATCCCTAATTGGATTGTTCATGAATAATACTATGTCATCCGCAAATAGAGCAGATCTCAATGTTTGTTCTCCCACTGATATGCCTTCAAAGGGATTACCATTATTTATGTATCGTGCCAGTGGTTCTATAGCCAGATCGAACAAAAGTGGAGATAACGGACACCCCTGTCTTGTGCCCTTCTGCAGTGGAAATGTGGGGGATAGAAAGCCCGGCGTATGAACTCGGGCTGTTGGATTGGAATACAGATATCTCAGATATTGTCGAAATTTCCCCTGTATCCCTATGCGATCCAATACCAGACCCAGCCATGGCCATCTCACATTATCAAATGCTTTTTCTGCGTCTAAAGTGACCATGGCTGGGTCTCCCGCTCCCTCTTTATTTCCGAACCGGACCACATCCAGTGCCAAGAGGACTTTGCGCACATTTGTCACTGCTGATCTTCCTTTTATAAACCCCGTTTGATGGCTTTCAATCAGATCTGGCAATACCTTCGCTAATCTGTCCGCCATTAGTTTGGAGAGTATCTTCAGATCAATGTTAATTAAAGATATGGGTCTAAAATTTGCTGGGTCATCCCCCCCTCCCTCCCCTTTTGGCAATACCTTTATATAGGCCATATTCATAGCATCTGATATGGGTTCTCCCGACAATATGTTATTATACATTCCCGTCAATACCGGTGTTACTTCTTCTCTTAAAATTTTATAAAATTCCCCTGTAAACCCATCCGGTCCTGGAGCTTTCCCATTACCTAAGTTTTTGATTGTATGTGCCACCTCTTCTTCTGTTATTGGCCTATTTAGATCTTCCAGATCAAGTTCTTTGACCTGGGTAAGGGGTATCTTTTCTAGCCATTTATTCCCCTCCTGAGTGGTTATGTCTGAGGCTTCATATAATTTCCTATAGTATTTTTCCAATATGGAATTTATTTCCTTGGGGTTCGTTGTGGTATTTCCTTCTTTTCCGCGTAGTGTTCTGATCGGGTTAGGCAGTCTCCTCCCCTTAGCTAAACCCGCCAATAATTTTCCCGCCTTATCTCCAAACCTGTTGAGATCAGTTTCCAATTGACCTTTTATTAATGTTTCTCTCTTACTGGCCCACATCTCAAATTCCGTTTTGGCTTTGACCCAAGCGTTTTTGTCGCCAGGTTCTTGCGATTGTCTAAACAGCTTATAGGTGTTTAACACCTTTTTGCTTGCCGTTGTGTAGCCTTCTCTTATAGCCTTTTTTTGATTAAAGGTGTGAGCCAGTATGAGGCCCCTCAGAACCGCCTTTCCCGTTTCCCACAACAGACGTTGGTCTTCCTTGTGCTCTATGTTATCGGAGATGAAGCCCTCCCACCATTCTTTCAACTTCACCTTGAATTCACCATCCTTTGCCAAATATGAGGGGAATCTCCATATGAAGTCTGTTCCTCTCGTGTGCGTCTCTGTTAGTTCAATGGATATCGGGCTATGATCAGAAATGACCATACTTTCTATTGTGGCCTCTTCTGTCCTCCGCCACAATTGCTCGGACGCCAAAAATAGATCAATACGCGACCAGGAACTGTGCGGGTGAGAGAAGTGGGTGTAATCTAGTTCTTGTGGGTGCATCACTCTCCACACGTCAATTAGCCCTGTCTCTTCCAAAAGTTCTGCAAGATCCCCACTCTTTTTTGCTGATAGAACTTGATCTCCCCTCAGCCCCCCTTTTTTCCTGTCCATATCTTCTAACACTACTTCATTGAGATCTCCTCCCATTAGGATATTGACTTCTCTATCCCCCAAAATTGAAATGGATAGGTCTGTAAAGAATTGGGTTATTGAGGTGTTGGGTGCATATACATTATATATGCTTAGTTGTTGTTCCTGAAGCTGGAGCACCACCTGCAGCCTTCTGCCATCAGAGTCATGTGATACCGATATTAAGTTGTGGGCCAAATGTTTATTAAGCAATGTCAGCACCCCTGCTTTTTTATCTCTAGCACCTGAAATCCACCCTGCCCCAACCCAAAGCTTCTGCATATATTTTAGCTCGTGCGTCTGAAGGTGGGTCTCCTGGAGAAGGGCTATATCAGCTTTTAATTTTTTTAGATGGCGTAAGATCATATACCGCTTATTTGGGGACCTCAACCCCTTCACATTCCATGATATTATTCGCAACATTGCACTAAAACTCTTTTCCCCACGTACTCTATGTCTTTTTTGTGTAACATTTTCTTCAAGTGAACCCCTCTTAATTGTCTAATATCTTGTGTAATAAAAGTGAACATTTCAAGTATAAAACCTTTTGCTTTTTGTAACGCAAGCTTAACATCCAATAATGAATTCCAACAAGTTTTAATCCCCCCCTGTTTTCCCATTCTCAAGGAGTATCTGTTTCTCCCCCCTCCTCTCCTTGGATGCATAAACCTTCTCGTGACTTCCCTTGTACTGTGGAGGATAACTGCTCCCCGCGCCTTTAGACACAATAGTTACTCATAATCACCTCTGCTTCCCCCCTCTCGCTCTCTAGATATATTTATGAATGGCGTTCTCCTATTCCCCCCCCCCCCATCATCACATTACCAAGATACCTGTCAACATCACGACTTTCTTTGTGTGTAGCTCTTTTCAATTCAAGGATTTTCTGTGGAACATTAACCTTTCTCTCCCTTTTTTTTTTTTTTTTTTTTTTTCTCTTCTTAACCCCTTATGTTCCATCACTTGGCAGAGCCTAGAGTAACACTATTAGTAACCATATCAATTAAACAATCCTATTGATGACCCTTCCCTCCTCCCCCACCCTCTCTCCACACATTGTCTGTTCATTTTGACCAATATTCACGTGTCATTTCATGGTCATCCACTTCCATCTTGTTGTCGTCCTGACTGTCCTCTGTCATCCGCATATGGAAGTCCTGGTCCCTCTTTGTTTGTCGCTACCTTCTCTGCGTAGGTTCGATGTGATGAGGGTATCCGTGAGTCCGGTGCGAAATTAGACGACCTCTCTTTCTGAGGAGATGATGATGGCTCCTGCCGAAGAAAGTCCATGGCCACCTTAGCGTTGATAAACGACATCATCTCGCCCTGTCCGTTCCTGAATCTTAGAGTTGCGGGAAAAGCCAATTGAAATCTTATGTTTCGCTTGTACAAAATGGTGCAAGCCGCGCTGAAATTCTTCCTTTTACGTGCTACTTCTGCCGAATAGTCCTCATATAGTCTAACTCTGTGGCCTTGTAGTACCAACGGGATCCTCCTGGATCGGAATTCTCTCAGAATGGTTTCCTTATCCTTATAATCCAGGAATCTAGCTATAATCTGTCGTGGTCCTTCTTTCGGGTCCTTCGGGGGACCGACCCTATGGGCTCTTTCCACTTTACATTGTCTCTTTAGTCCCATAACTTTGGGTAACTCTGTCTCCCATATCGCATCTAATTGTCCTGGTAAAAAAGTCTCTGGTAGGCCGACCATTCTAAGGTTATTTCTTCTGGATCGGTTTTCCAGATCATCTACCTTTTCTTCGGTGTATGCAGAATGCTTTTGTAAGGCTGCTATGTGTCTCTCCAATATCACAATTCTGTCCTCAGCCTCTCCCAGCCTCCTCTCTGCCTCTTGCAACCTCTCTCCATGCTGCTCTGTGACTTGCTTGAGCCCAAACAGTGCTTCTGTGACAGTGTCTTTCAGGGCTGATGTAATGTCTGCCACTATGTAAGGGGCTATGGCTTTTGCTAGCTGGGCGACATTAATAGGGCCAGTGATGCATTCAGCTTCCTTCCCCTCCAGTGTCTCCTCATCCTGTGGCTCCCCAGGTTGAGCATTTTTCTCCCGCCCTTCCTCCAGTACCTCTGCATAATCCAGCGGCTGGTTCTCTGGTCTTTTGTCTCTACCTGAGGCATTGCACATCTCCTGTGTGTTATGCCGATCGGCTGCCACTTTTCCCTTGTCTGTGGGGGTGCCGCGATCTCTGTTGCGGATGCTGTTCCCCGCTGCGAGTGCTCTGCCTCCTCCTGCGGCCGCCATTTTCCCTGGCGCGTTCTTCCTCCCGCTCTGTGCGGTCGCCGGCTCCTCGCGTCCCGTGCTCCTCAGGACGTAGCGGTCCAGGGTCCCTGATGCTTTGGGAGTCCCCTCCGAGCTTTTGGGAGCGTTTTGGGGCATTAGGTTTGTTATATCCTGCGGGTTAGTGGCGCGGTCTCAGGAGCTTCTCCTTCACGCTGCCATCCTCCTCAGAGCCGGAACCGGAAGTCATAGGTCTTTTGTTATCAGCTACAACAGTCCCCAGTTGCTGCCCTTCTTGAATTTTGGCAGGCTTGGACCTCCCTTGTGATCCAGTTGGTCCAAGTCTTCTTGGACTCTCAATATCGCTGCCCTCCTGTTGATAGTCTTTACAGTGAATTTGGTTTTGAGTATATTAAGGTGTCCAATTTTTAGAATGGTGTCAATTTTGGGTACTTCCTCCCCTCTCAAAATCAAGCTAATGGTACCTTCACACGCCACAATAACGGCTGGCAATCCTAAAGGCGATATGTCGCCCCGGAGCAATTGCCTTGAAATTGCCTCACAGTTGCGGCATGTGATGTGATTGGGGAATTTTGCGGTGATAAATCGCCTCTCGGCTGTCGCCTGATTCCTGAGCACTGCTCTGAAATCAGCCTCAACCATGAAGGCGATATTTCCGTGTTGTGGCGTGTGATAGGGCGATAGTGATGGAATCAGCATTGCCTATGATTTCCCGTAGGTGTACCACAGCGTGTTGTAGTCCGCGTCCCATGTGAACTGATTGGTGTGGGCTACTGTGTTTCAATTGGAGGTCAATTGACCCCGATCCATATTTGAAGAGCTGTCCGTCCAGCACCACACAATGGCAATGGCGTCATGTATTAGCCAGCCGTCGAGCGCAGGCTGACCAATCGTAACGCTGCTGCATTGTCCAATGAGCGCGTATGGGACGTGATGTAAACCACTGCGGCACACCTATCTCTTCACCGCGCTGCACATGTACGCCCACATTGCCTTTCAGATGGCGGCGTGTGAACCAGGGATGGGATTAGGCAGGATTGCTTCCGCTGTACGTGAGGCGATTTACGGAGTGACACATCGCCTTACTTTCAGGGCACAATTGCGGCGTGTGAGGCCTCCATCGACGATCTTAGGCGACCATGAAAAACGTGCACGCGCACGTTAGATCGCCAGCCGTTGTTGCGGCGTGTGAAGGTATCATAAGAGTGCTCTCACACTGTCATATGAAAAATCAATCCATTTTTGCTCCAGAAAACTTTTCTGAGTGAGATATGAGTGACATGCATTTTACAATCTGTATGTTATGCGAGTGCTATCCTGGTGCGATTTTTTTTTCTCCCCTATTGTTCATGTGCAATCCTTCTTCTTCTCCTGCTTTAAACATGGTCTTTTGCAGGCTTTCAAAAGTTAGAATACATACATAGATGTCAAACAGCTATATTACGTCAACCCCCAATGTATTGTAAGCTTGCACCCTTTAGTGAATTTCATGTGGCACCAAGGGGTGTTTAGGGTTGTATTTGTTACGTATTGACTGCTTTGCTGTATGGAAGTGCTGCTCCTGTGGTTTAAATGAAACCTTTTTTTTTTCCTTGCTCTCAGTGTGGATAGAGGAACCTAATGAGCGGGAGCTGAGGGTGCAAGTGTGTGTGATGAATAAGACTCTTGCTTAGGTGAGCTGAGGGGCATGCCTGGGCTGGTTGCTCTCCACCCCTCGACCATAAATAGGTCAGATCACATCCACCTGATGTTTCCAATTCAGTTCACTTCTGGACTGTGATCTGTTGTGAGCAGATGCTGATCTGAAGCTGCTGTTTTTTCTTCCATTGGAAGCTGCTGGGTTCCGTGGTCCGTGGGTAGAGGTAGGGGCTTATGCCTAAGGCTTCTCAGGATTTTTAGGGTCTTAGGCTGGTGGCTTGGACCTCCTCACCTTCAGAGGTACCTCTGAGTACAGGGAGAGTCAGGGACCCCAGTATCAGGGCCATAGGAGACTCCCCTGACTCCCTATGCATAGCTCCGGCCTACTTCTGGGTACCCCGTCTTCCCCCTGCGTGACAGTATTTAGAGCAAAAATAAATAATAAAAAAATATTGTAGGTTTCTCCCTATTTTTGTTTGCCAACTAGGTAAAGCGAAAAGTTGCAGCCTGCAGAACACAGCTGGCAGGTTTTCCTTGGCTGGTGATCCAAAGCAGAGGTCACCGCATGCTATGTGTCACCCTGAGGGGGCAGGGTGCCCTGAAGTAGGATGGAGCTGGGTGTAGGGAGTCAGGGGAGCCTGCTCTGCCCTGATACTGGGGTCCATGACGCGCCCTGATCTCGGAGGTACCTCTAAAGGTGAGGAGGTCCGAGCCACCAGCCTAAATCCCTAACTCCTGAGAAGCCCTAGGTACAAGCCCCTACCTCCACCCATGGATAATGCAACCCAGCAACTTCCAATGGATAGCAAAGCAGCAGCTTCGGATCAGCATCTGCTCACAGCAGGTCACAGTCCAGAAGTGAACTGAATCGACGATATCAAGTGGATGTGAGCTGACCCATTTATGGCCAAGGGGTGGGGAGCATCTATCCCAGGCATGCCCTTCAGCTCATCTAAGCATGAGTCATATCCATCACACACACCTGCAGCAACCTCACCTGTAGAGCCGCACACTGCATAGCAGAGAAAAAAGGGCTTAGTTTAGACCACAGCAGCAGTACTTCTAGACTGTAAGGCAATCAATAAGTGATACTATGTTTTCAAATTATTTTTTTTTTAAATAAATAATTTGAAAAAAATGACGTGGGGTTGCCCCCATTTTGGATCTCCAGCCTAGGTAAACATGGGTGTACCCAGGATCAAAACTAGGGGGGCAAGCCATGGTTGTTCCCGCCTCCTGTGGTACTCTGACACGCCGGCCAGAACATCATATTCAGCCCATTTCACTAGGGCATAGTGTCAGGACCTGGCAGTGGAGGCTCCTTGAAGTGGGTGCCAGACTTGATCCTTAGTGGCTACTAATGAGACTAAGACCTCTGATTTTCATTTTTAGCACAGGGCAGTTTTTGCATTACACATTTGCACAATTCAGTCTGATCTTCTTTTCTCTAGTGCCACTCATTAATTTACATTTCTTATATATACAGTAGTGTCACGGCAGATATCCTATCCTTGTAAGTATTATTATTTTCTGCCAGCACCTACATGTACGGTGATGCCAGTCTTATACTTTTTCACATATTGTCTATTTTGACTGAGCTCCCATTATATATAATTTTCCCTTTCCTTCTTTTCTTAGTCTGGTAACCACTCTTGGACACCAGTGTGAGGTCCTTGCACACACCTGATTCCTGTTTTTAATTACATCCATGGACATATAAGCCTACACACATTTCACCATTTCACTAGGGCATAGTGTCAGGACCTGGCAGTGGAGGCTCCTTGAAGTGGGTGCCAGCCTTGATCCTTAGTGGCTACTAATGAGACTAAGACCTCTGATTTTTATTTTTAGCACAGGGCAGTTTCTGCATTACACATTTGCACAATTCAGTCTGATCTTCTTTTCTCTAGTGCCACTCATTAATTTACATTTCTTATATATACAGTAGTGTCACGGCAGATATCCTATCCTTGTAAGTATTATTATTTTCTGCCAGCACCTACATGTACGGTGATGCCAGTCTTATACTTTTTCACATATTGTCTATTTTGACTGAGCTCCCATTATATATAATTTTCCCTTTCCTTCTTTTCTTAGTCTGGTAACCACTCTTGGACACCAGTGTGAGGTCCTTGCACACACCTGATTCCTGTTTTTAATTACATCCATGGACATATAAGCCTACACACATTTCACCATTTCACTAGGGCATAGTGTCAGGACCTGGCAGTGGAGGCTCCTTGAAGTGGGTGCCAGCCTTGATCCTTAGTGGCTACTAATGAGACTAAGACCTCTGATTTTTATTTTTAGCACAGGGCAGTTTCTGCATTACACATTTGCACAATTCAGTCTGATCTTCTTTTCTCTAGTGCCACTCATTAATTTACATTTCTTATATATACAGTAGTGTCACGGCAGATATCCTATCCTTGTAAGTATTATTATTTTCTGCCAGCACCTACATGTACGGTGATGCCAGTCTTATACTTTTTCACATATTGTCTATTTTGACTGAGCTCCCATTATATATAATTTTCACTTTCCTTCTTTTCTTAGTCTGGTAACCACTCTTGGACACCAGTGTGAGGTCCTAGCACACACCTGATTCCTGTTTTTAATTACATCCATGGACATATAAGCCTACACACATTTCACCATTTCACTAGGCCATAGTGTCAGGACCTGGCAGTGGAGGCTCCTTGAAGTGGGTGTCAGGCTTGATCCTTAGTGGCTACTAATGAGACTAAGACCTCTGATTTTCATTTTTAGCACAGGGCAGTTTCTGCATTACACATTTGCACAATTCAATCTGATCTTCTTTTCTCTAGTGCCACTCATTAATTTACATTTCTTATATATACAGTAGTGTCGTGGCAGATATCCTATTCTTGTAAGTATTATTATTTTCTGCCAGCACCTACATGTACGGTGATGCCAGCCTTATACTTTTTCATGTATTAAATCACAGACATACATAATCAATCATATACACAGATGTACACAATCATATACACACAGACATACACAATCATACACACTGAGACACACAGACACACACAATCATACACACTGAACCACACAGATGCACACAATTATGCACACTGAGTCACACAGATAAACACAATCATACAAACTGAGCCACACAGATGCACATGATCATACACACTCAGCCACACAGATGCACACAATTATACACACTGAGCCAAACAGAGATACACACAAACACACGAACCACACAGGGATACAAACAATCATACACACTGAGCATATTTGGAGTTTTTGTTTTACTTTTGATGATAGGAGAGGACAGCTCGTCTTGCCTCCCGTGCAGCTCGCATAGTTGATAGAAGATCCAGGTGGGAACTTCGGAAGCAGTACGTGCGCGCTGTGTGACATCGGTATTACACATGGCTGCGCACAGCAATCTAAGAGTGTCTCTCTGCCTCACTGTGATGAGTATGGGCTGTTATCAGCGCACTTGTGTCAAAGTGTCTGCCACCAACGGTCTGTATCAAAGTGAGAGTTGTTCTAGTTTGGTGAGTACATCCATGCCTTGCAGCAGGCAGTCGGCCGGCTGGCCGGCCCTGTACAATTGCTGGGGGATCGGCCCAGAGGGAAATGCTTCCTTGCCCCCCCCCCCCCGGCTCTGCCTGCCACTGATAGAGGGGTCTTGCTTCTAGGGGGGGAGCAGCTGCCCCGCAACCCCTCGCTGGGTACGCCCATGAAGGTGACGCCAACAGCTGGGGCCTGGTATTCTTAGGGTGGGAAGGACAATCTTTGATGGGTCCTCCCCACCCTAAAAATAGCCGGCCACATCCGCCTCAGAACTGGCACTATTCCCTCTGCCCTGGAACATTTGGCAAATGGGATGATAGAAGAAACTAATGACAGTGCAGTATGGACAGCTTGTCATTAAGCTCTATATTGGTAATGTCAGGTCTCTATGAGACCCACACATTACCTATCCAGTCAGTAAATAGTTAAAAAACCTCAAACACACTAGCAAAATCCTTTATTTTAAATAAAAACAAAAGCATGCTCTTTGATTGATTTATTAGCTCCCAAACATACCCAGCTCTGACAGTAATCTAAATAATAAGGTCCATAGATGAAGCTTCCCAGCTTTGCTACATCTTTGATGAATGGCACCTTTCTTTTAGTGACCGCTCATCACAAACATCACTCTCTGAATGACTGATCTGCCAGCCAAGGTGTTTGAGAGAATTTAGCTGATGTCACAGCTGAGGTACTATGGGAATGGGGCAGCTGGTGACCTCAGATGAGCACTTGGATGTCACCACTTTCACATCGTGCCTGTCAGATCTGTCAGTGTGATAGTGGCGACATCAGAGATTTAATGTGAGGTGATCAGCTAGTGCCATTCCTACTATAACTTAGCTGTGACATCAGCTGAACTTTCACAGCCACCATGGCTGTCAGAGCAGTCATTCAGAGAGAGCTGCTTGCGAATAGCAGTTACTGAAAGGTGCCATTTTCCCGATGTTAATGTACAATTACTTTGTAATCATACTAGAAGCACTAGGTAGCAAGGAAACTCTCAGAAATGAATACTTATTACAGGTACTGAGGAAGACAACAGGCCATTGTCAAAATGCGTAGCGGAATTATAATAAACAGGTCTGTAATAAGTATTCATTTCTGAGAGTTTCCTTGCTACCTAGCACTCCTAGTATGACCACTAATTAATTGTACATTCATTTTTCTGTTCCCATCCGTGGGATTGTGGCTGAAGCAGCTTGGAGCTGTCAGTGAGCTCTCAACAGACTTCCAGGACCTTGCATGATGTAAATCTGGTGACGTGGACATCAGGTGACCGGAATCCCCCACCAGGTGACCACACCAGGAAGGATGACGGAGGAGCGGTCTCACAGCCAACCGTAATCCTCCACCATCGTACTGGCACCGGTGTTGAGCAAGGGTGCACACCCCAAAAAGGTGAGAAGCTTTCCCGCCACCTCACAATAGATTATCCCATTAGACCACCAGGTATTTTTCAGGGTGTACCCTTCTACTTTTTATTTTATATTCTTCCCGATGTAGCAGAGCTGGGGAGATTTGTTGAGTACCAATGTGATTTGGATTACCATCAGAGCTGGGTATGTTTGGGAGCTAATAAGTAAAGAAAGAAAAATTTTGGCTTAACTGTATTTTTGAGTGCCAGCCAAGGTAGCCACCTGGCAACTGGAGGTGGCAGCCCTTATGTACAGTAAGTATCTGTTGTCTTTCTCCAGCCTAACCACTAGTGGCTGATATTATTCACTTTGCTAAATTGTGCTGCAATTCTACTCCTTACCACTGGAGGATGCTATAATGTTCTGGAAAATCATCCTTTAGTAAGATGACTGCTACTAATCCTGTGAAAGCCATCTTGTTTCCTGTTTGGGCCTACTTATCCACATGTGAACTTCTTAATTTATAGTAACACTGGAGCTAGCTTGGGGTGAATGATGTAGATGATGAGATATAGTTATCATATATCTCTAATCATCGATTGTGTGGCTGCTTATAAACCCTGTACTGAAAAACAGACTTCAAGTGGCTAGTCATTCAAGGTCAGTACACCAAAATGTGGGGTAATTTGTACGATAATATTGGAAGCAAATAATTACTTCATCTATCACATACAGATAGGAGAGAGATAACCTGATTGGAAACCAAGATACACAACAAACATATCAGAATATCTCCCCCACTAAGTACCATTACAAACAATAGGAATAGGTAATAACGTTTATCCAATATAAAGGTTAAATCATTAGCAAATTAATATTATTTATAAAAAATACAAATATATATCCTCCAATTCCCATAGGTACTACTGAAAAGACCTGAAAAATCATGCAGAGCAACAGACGCAACCCATGCCATTAAGTTTAGACCATTTGCTATACCACAACATAGTGCACGGTTATGCATCTTTTTTATGATTTTAATAGCTTGTTTTAATGCCTTATGTTTTTTAACCTTGTTATTTTGAATTTAAATAAACATCGTAGCTAATCATAGGTTAACCTTTTATGAAAGGGTACAAATTTTATATAAGGAAGGGATTGGCGTAGTGCTAGGCCTTCTTCAAAATTCACATGTGAACTTCATTCAGTGCTTGAGTATTGTGTCCAGTTTAGCCTAGCTCCAGTCTCCATCTCCGAGCATTCTTTGCCCAGGTTGTTCTCAACTTGTCCCAATTGCTTCTCCAGAAGTCCACTCCTGTATCCTAGGACTTGTACTACTGTCTGCTGTTCCCTGTTTGCGACCTTCAGCCATCGGATTGCAGAGAGTATTCCACCAGTATCATAATCATAAAACCATAGCTGGCTGCTTTACCTGTACTGAGTATCAAAAATAGAGTGGAACCTTGGAAAAAAAAAAAAATATTTATTTTTACTACCCCTATAATGGCACGTTTATTGCCATTGGTATTATTATTATTATAATTATTTATATAGCGCCATTAGATTCTATGGCGCTTTACATATGGAAAGGGGAGACGTGGACAAGTACAATATGTATGGACAATCAAGTCATACAGGTACATGAATGGAGAAGACCCTGTCCACTAAGGCTCATAGTCTAAGTGGTATCCAATCCAAGTGGTAACCAATCACAGACGCCAACACAATGGGTGGGGGTGCAACAGCCAATCACAGACACTGTCACAGAGAATGGGCATCCGTGATTGGATGTTGAAAGTCAGTGCAGTGAATATGCATGCGCTTAATGAGCATTCTAGAATCGAGTGTGTGCCAGCAGCAGGAGACTGGTAAGATCTATCTATCTATCTATCTATCTATCTATCTATCTATCTATCTATCTATCTATATCTCTAATATTATGGAGTTTGACATCATGTAAAAGATCTTATAAAATCATGCTCTGTGTGCTTGTCCGTGTGGCTTGTTTTTTTCACGCACCCGTAGACTTACATTGGCGAGTCGTATCTGAGACTCGCTGACAATCACAATATATTGCTTTTGTTGTCTCAGTCCAATTGGAGCTGAGGAAACAATCGCAGATATAAAGGGACACAATTATTACCATCGGTTCAGGTGTAGTACGATTTTTTTATCGCACTGCACTGATTAGTTTTAATCACCAGTGTATTTAGCACCCTAAATGGGATGTGGGCCCTAAAAATGGTTTTGTAAATTTTAATGCAAGAATGAGAAATTTATGATAAACATCTACATTTCTAACTTTCTAACAAAAATAGATATGTTGACAAAATGGTGCAGATGTAAAGGAAAAATGTGGGAAATGTTATTTATTAACTATTTTGTGAGGTATAATTATCTGGTGTAAGTTCACAGCCTCCAGACACTATACAGAGATGTGGACTGTTTTCCTTCACCAGAAATTTCCCATTTTTGAAGGGTCTCCATGCTCTCAGTGGGGCTGTCAGGCGAAAAATGGGCTGTCATTATTCTTTCATCTTTAAGGCTATTACTGGCTATTTAAGCTGTGCAGTACTTTAATGCTTGAAGTGGGGCATTGATATCTTTCTCCTGTACCACAATGTGAAGAAAATGACTTCTAAAAGCTGAAAATAGGTTTTGTAGCTAATTTTGAGTCCATCGTCAAGTTAAAAAGGCACAACTAGCTTATCTTCAATACCAGACAATAAGAAGTCCCTCTTTTACATTTTGCTGGCATCTAAGTCAAAATGGAGGTCTGATTCTTGTTAGCCCAGTTTTGACCGTTTTCAGCTTCTCTATCCTTGGCCATGTCCCTAAACACTGAACACCTTAAGGCCGGTTTACACGCTATGATGTCCCAGCGACCCAACCAGGCAGACTCACCAGCAATCAGCAACCAGCGAGAATTCTGGTAACAGGGTAAACATCGGGTAAATAAGCTTAGCGCTGTGCTTAGATACCCGATGTTTACCCTAGTTACCAACATCCCAGCGTGGCCGTGCGGCCCTGGGCACCAGCCGGGAGGTAATTAATCGTTGGTCTCCTGCTGTCACACACGCTGATGCTGGCCGCCCAGCAGGAGACCAACGATCAAAAAACGGCCCTGGCCATTTACCAATGATCAGCGATCAGCGAGCTGATCGCTGGTTGTTGGTACATGTCACACACAGCGGCTTCACTACGAGGTCGCTGCAACATCACAAAACCGGTGATGTTGCAATGATATCGTTAGCGATATTGTTCCGTGTAAACCAGCCTTTAGACTTAAAGTCTATCTTCAACCTTAAAAACTATGAAACTATGACATTTTGTTTTGTGAATGCTGAAGTTGTAGCACTGAAATATGGGAACACTGGAGAATAATTGGTTCCTGGTGATCATTTCCATCAAAACTTTAGATGGTTTTGTAATTACTCTCTAATATCTCAAGAGTGGTGCATAAGTCCGTAGGACCTGTAACAATTTTTGTCTTTTCAGTGTCAGTGAAATCTCTTTTTTGACCTATTTAGAATGAGGGAAACAAGCTGCCTTATAATTCTACACACCGTGATAAAGGGTATTGTTATCCTCCCTCATTACATAACTACCATCTGATATGCTTCATCCAATAAGCATTAAAATGTATATACCTTGGGGTTGGAAAATATGCACAAAATGATGATATGGTCAAAATATTACCTTGTATAATAAATTGTGCATGAAGTAATGTATAGTTCCCACTATCTGTAGGAAAAGCAGAGTAAATGTAACAGACCAGTTTGCTTTATGTAGAATAAATAGAGCATATATTATATATTCATTGACTGACTCATACAATTACGCCAGATGGCAGCATGCTTTATTTGTTATAATGATGTATGATAAATTTGTGTAAAAATATATTTTTTGATACAACCAAGAATATCTGATTTTTATTATCAACAAATTATTGACATGCCACTTTTTATGAAAATACAGCAGTAAAAGTGAAGAATAATTAATATTTTTCTACAATATTTTTGGTTTAAGATATTATGTCCCAGTGCTAGTTAATGCAGCAAAATCAGCATCAGTTTGAAGATGATTATTTCCACCAGTTCATGACATTTGCAGGAGTCTCTTGTGGCCAGAGCTATGACAATCTAACAGTTATTTTCATTTTTACTTCTTGATGATTGGCATACTGTCAAAATGTCACTTCCCAATAAATTATATACAGAAAGCAGTGACTCCTATTTTCCACAGCCAAAAATCAACGGTTGCATTTCTTTTAATGGTTCAGTATGCACTCATACAGTGTTGTTATTATTATTATTATTATTATTATTATATGTATAATTCCATTTATAAAATACAGCACACACTATAGGTGTCTATGGGTTCATGTTTGTGTGTCATAGCTGGCAATGCAAATTTAAATAGCTAAAAAAAATCAATACTTTTAATAGTATCTTGAAATACCGTATGCAAAATGTTTCCAAATTTGCCTTACTAATATAATGTAAAGCTGGTGGAGATAAAGACTTCCACAAGGCAGTTACCTATTTAACGTATGTGTTTTCATTAGGTGAGCCTCCTACGGTGATGACAAGTATAAGCTATAGTTCTGCAGCTGTAGTGCGTGTGATGTAAACCAGGGAGTCTACACATAATGTATACACGTTTCTATTCATGGCATCTACTTGCACAGTTGCAGATTCTCAGCTTGTATGATATAACCATTATAAGTAGTCAGTAAATGCTCTAGATCCTCAGCCAACTCAGCACGACCTGTCATAATGTGCTTTTAATGACTCGGACCGCATACTAAACTTATGTAAAAATGGGAATCAATTGCTCTAGTAGGCAATTTAGTTCATGCATAGGTATTTACAACATATACCATAATAATTCCTCTTTATGTAGTACAATTTTGTACACCTGGTATATATGGTACCATTAGGGCCAAGAATGAACAATAAAATGGATATTATGAAGCGGAAGGCAACTAGTTGAGAATAGGTTTTAAAACTACTGGATGCTTGTCAGAGGTGCAGAAAGGTGTTTTAAGGCAACTGCTCGATAAAGCCCTTTTCTTATGTTTGTGTGTCTGCTGTTTGCGTTTGTGTGAGTTTTGTGTTTTTGTGTGTGTGTGTTTGTATATATGTTTGTTTGTATATATGTGTGTGTAAGGATGCTGAAATGTATTTCTAATATTAAGTTTAGCTGTTAATATAAATAAAAATGATCTGTAGTAACTCAGTTCGGCCGCTGGAGGTCATCAGTGGACACGAGTAGAAAGATCTGGAACCAGGAAGTAATTTTTAGTCAGTCTCCTGAGGTAAATTGACTGAGACAGATGCCTGTGGAGATCCTACACAGAAAAGAAGGCGTGTGGGCTGTTCTGAGGGGCTCGTGGATCTATGGAAGGACGCGCCTGGCTTGAACAGTGTTAGAATCAATCAAGGGTTTGATCTACACTGTGGACTGAAATATAAGCCGTGTGCTGTGAGTACATAAGATTGACCGGTCAATGTATAGGGATAGTCAGAAAGGATGAGATAGCCAGAAACTACAAAGGACTATTTTGTGTGTACTCATGAGGAGAGACTGACCAGGCTTGATCTATATAAGATATTGAATATTGAGACTTGCACGAGTGTGAGATGCACAGAGAAGCCGAATGTGGATGACGCTGTATAACTGAGAGAATTATCACCATTCCTTTTATACTGGGTTGTGCCCAGTGTGAGGAAGATCTTACATACTTCAGTGGCTGATTGTTAGGGTGAAATGACATACACCCTGTAAACTGTCTGTACATTACCAAGTTAAAGAGTTTTCACGTCATGCAGGAGGCAAAATTGCCTTTGCTGTAAATAGGTTGTGGGATAGATTTATATCAGGGAATCAGGGATCTCGAAATATTTTGTTCATAGCGTGGGAGAGGGGTGTAAGATTATATTCTGAGGGGAACATTTGCCGCAGCTGCAGTAAGAGCCTGGGTAGGCCCAGTACGGAGTAAGGGTGGGGTTGATTTAGTCTTGGATAGTTATGCTCCCTCTCTGCAAAAAAGGTATGTGAGTTCCCTCAGGCTGCATAAATTGTACACTGTGATCGGGCTGTTGGGGCCCATATCGTTTTTGCGAAGTTTGAATTTATTATCTTTTTAAAACCATTAAAAAGAGTTAATTTACCACTATTTTTGGAGTCCATGTCATTCATAGCAGCACCGTATCACTCGCACACAAACGACTGGCGTTTCGGTCGTTAACATTTGCATGCATGTGTACTCTGTGTAAAGTGAACGTATGTATGTGTGCATTTGTGCATATTTCTGTTAGTGTGTTTGCATAGGTGTGTTTGTGTAGTTTGTGTATGTGTGTATGTATGATCATTATTATATGTAGCGATAGACATGTTTTTAAGTAATAATGTCAAAGATTTTCAGTGAACTAATATTGTTAAGTATTGGTAAAGTTACAGCCTGTTTCTTCACATTTCTTTCACACTGAATTGACGCTCATGATGTCATTTGTTTTTGGATTTAGTATATATAGGTTGTTGTGGCATGTATATGTAATTTCTGTGTCTCCTGAAGAAGTGAGGGTCACTCGCGAAATGCGTAGAGACGAAATAAAGGATACTGGGATAATACCTTGGATCCATTGCATTTTTGGAGAGGCAGCGCACGAAAAACTCCCATCCCTTCCTTTCCTCGTATCTGATCTACTAGGAGGTGCAGCAGCCGTTTATACGCTAAAAGATGTTGTGACTTGACACAATCGTCAAAGGTGAGCATAACACACATCTAAAGATCCCGTTGTAACACTGATAAGACCCTATTTGCGCTATTTCTTCCCCTAATGTGCATTTTAAAGATGCCTCCTCCATGTAACATGACGCTACGGCTGGATGTCAGTTCCGATCCAGTGAATTGTGGGGGCTTATCTAGTGTATGGGATTATGGAATTAATAATGCTATATAAATGAGTAAATATTATAGGTGTGCAGGCGGCTTCAATGTGTGCACTGCGCGTGCCCTGGAGCCGGACCATACACCTGATAAGCCCCTACAATGCACTGAATGCAATGAATTGACATTCAGCCAGTGGATGAACAGGAGAAGGAATGATCACACCCAGTGGGGCATGCTAACGGCCTGCAAGGAGGGAGAATGGAGACCCGGAGATCGCCCACTCCAGTCTATGGCATAGACTGGATATAATTTATTAAATCATTTTATGCAAGATTTATAGTGCTGCTTTAGGTCAGAGCAAATAGTTAGGGATGTGCTCGTAAGGTGCAGAGACAGGTAGTGATAGAATAGAGGGCTAAATCGAGCTGACAGGGTCCCTTTAACTCCTTAGATGTCATGGTGAACATCAAATGTGGTATTTTGTAGATAAACACTGTCATTTGGCCTTGGCAACATGATCGCAGTAACACAAAATGGGTTGTTTAATGGTAACTGTGGGTCAAGGAGAGGTGTCCATTTTGTACCTTTGCTATGGAGCCCTATTTAATAAATCAATCTTCAGAGTAGATATAAGAGTTTAAACAGTTGGTAATTTTTGGTTCTTTAATAAGAATTTTGATATATGATTTTTCGCCACTTGAATAAATATTAAAATTACATGTTATTCTCCTGCACTTGATACTGCAGCTTTCCTTAAACACTGCATGGCTGCTGTTCCACAAATGGCATAGCATGAAGAAGCAGACCTGTCCATTAGCCTTATAAACTTTGCATTGGTTGTCTTACCATTCCAAATAGAAAATTTAAGGGGAAGGTGGGCATATGAACTGATACCACTGCACAGTGTTTTTTCTTTTCCTCATCTCATACAGGTGTGAAGTGTTTAATATTTTTAAAATGGGAAAAACTTTGAAGCATGAAGTAGGGAATTTAATTTAAGCTTTGGCAAGATGTCTGTCATCCTATTGAAACCTCTAGCTTCCTGCTAAATAAAAACGCTCTTAGACGTAGATAGCAAAATTTAGAGTTCAGTAGATAGAGGATCCAAATCATCAAGACCTGCATGATTCCTGGCCTTCTTGAAAAAGGGAAATGCAGGAGTCAGACTCTACTGATTCATGAAGAGTTGCATACCTCCTCTTGAATCTGAAGCATCTGATGAGTGGCATTCAGGTACTAGTGTGAAATTTCTGGTGTAGATCACCCATTTTGTCAGAGCTGGGGGAAACTGGTGTGAAGCGCCAGATGTCACAAAATTTAGGCTCTAAACGGAATTGTGCTTAAATGTGACTTTGCAAAGCTTTTACATGAGAATTCTAGAATGATAGCTTTGAAAACTGATGAATGTATTTCTGATGTTGGGGTAACCTCTGCTTCTTTGAAGCAGAAGATGCTTCAGGAAAACATTGCCTGTGTTTTTCCTAAATAGAAGAGAAAAAAAGAGTAAAATGGCACCTCGGTCCAAAAATGTCCAAGGTTTATTCACAAAAGCATTATTTTCCTAAAGTGTTTCTTTTCTCATCTTATTCATCGTTTTTGTTTTTTTCCGCCACTGTTTTTTTGGTAGCCTGGTGTTAAGGGCAGTATGAAAGCTTAGTGGTATCATTGTTGCTATGGAGCAATGGGTTCAAATCCCGTCAAAGACAATTTTTGCAAGGAGTTTGTATGTTCTTCCTGTGTGCGTGAATATAAGTAATCATGTATCTCATATAACCTGAAAATCCAAGACTTAACTGACTCCAAAAAGCCCAGTCATTTCATGAGGTCTCTACTGCTCAATGTCTAAATTATGAGTAGTCCTCAGTATTACAGCCTCCCTGAATCAGTGTATAGATCTTGAATTTAGCAAAAACGGCTTTGTCAGTGTTGTCATAGATGAGGCAAGAAGTCAAGAAAAATGCCTTAACAGAGGAAAATGCAAGGAAATCCTTGAGAAAAAAAATGCCCGAGCCTGTGGATCCTCACAGGACAAAGACAATGAAGTTTCTAGTAGTTGACTATCAAACCTAAAACAGAGAGGATGGAGGCAAAAGTACAATTTAAATTAGGCAGGAAGAAAAATGAAATCAAAATCCTAACCCTCACTTACAAAGCCATCCACAACCTGTTTCCCCCTTACATCTCCGACATGGTCTCCCAATACCAACCTGCACGCAACCTACACTCCTCACAAGAACTCCTCCTCTCCTCCCCCCTCATCTCATCCACCCACAACCGCATTCAAGACTTCTCCAGCGCCTCCCCTAGATTCTGGAACTCCCTCTCCCAGCACGTCAGACACATGCCTACCCTCAAGAGCTTCAAAAAGAACCGGAAAACTCATCTATTCCAACAAGCTTACAACCTATGATGAGACCCAGCGCCGCTCCACCAACCGCTTGGCGCTTCCCCCCCTATCGTGTCCTCCCCCACCCCTGTAGACTGTGAGCCCGGATCAACGATCTCCGGCACACTGCACAAAACAATGGATGGGGAGATACTCGGGAGGGGAAATGCAGTGGAGGACACTGCCCATAGAGATTGGGAGAGAGGTGAGCTCCTGCACTCACCTGCAGCTGGGCCCTGGTCTCCCTACTGTCCCTATATGAGTTCTTTCAACTTTTTGCAGAGCAGGATACCTAGGCCCCTGCTGGCACTGATGTTAGCCCTCAATAGGGAATGGCTGGTGGAACACTTGTCCCAACCACTGCAATAATAAAGACAAGAGGAGAAGGGGAGACAGACAATGAGCAAAGACAACTTTCTGTCTTCTGCCACTTCTCCTAGGCAGTAGACTGCTTGGCAATGGTCAGGTTCTCAAGAGAGCTTTTTTCTCCTCTAGCTAGCTAGCTTGCTAACATCAGAAACTGACATTAACACCTGAACTGACAAACGAAAGAAACATGTTCAACATGAAGTCTCAACAGAGACATGAAACAGAGGTCTAAAACTAGTCAAAAGTCTTTCAAGTAAGATAGACCATTGTGACAGTACCCCCCCTTCCTTTAATGAGGGAACTTCAGTCTCTCAAGAGCAGAGTAAGCAGGATAACACATCCGTAACCCCTATCCCTAATGGATATCACCCATTCAGCGAGTTAAAGATGTGGTAAATGTCGACTATGGAGACACAACACATCTCCAGGGCCATCACCTGTGAAACACGTTATGGGTACCAAGTACTGGGTGTAGCTCCAGTCGAATGGCTGAAGGGTTAGCAATGTCCATCATCCGAAGCACACGTCCACTTGATGGCAGTAGTGGACACCCTTACGCAGTCATTCACATGCAAGTGTGGACCTGCATGTTAATTACCAAGCATGCATCTTTTGGAATGTGAACATCCCCTTGAGGGACCAACAAACAAGGCGTCACCTCAAAATCTGCAACTAACACCATCAGAATGGGAAACTTCTGAAGAGGAAAACACCCCCCCACCATCTCTCTTGGAGGGACACATAGGCCTAGAAAGAACGTGGGCAGAGAGAAATAGTGCATCTTCTCTCCGATTGCACCTTATTCACATAAACCAGAGGAGGAGGAAGTACTGAGGAAATGTATATGCCCAGGTTGCCTTCCTCAAAACAACCCAGGGAGGGCAGCTCTTCAGATAGTTCTACTAGAGGTGTCTACTCCCAATACACTGACTTAGGAAACATACATGCAGGAGCTGGGTTCCCAATAAGGACAACTTCTCTCATGGAACTCTGGAGAAAAGACTGAGGCCTAGCATAATCTCGAAGAGTAGGAATGGTATCCCCTCTTTGTCCTGGAAGGATAGCATCAAGAAAAGAGGGGGAAATATACATGCCCTTGTTGCCATCCTCCATATGACCTGGGAGATATGGCTTTTGAGATGTGTATCTGATTATGGACAGACAATCCCCGACGAGGGGACCCTTAAGCTCACAGTAAAAGCATGCCCCCATCCCATAGCGAACTTCAGGTGAACTAATACGAGGGAACACCCCCCATCTGCATAGGTTCCTTCACCTGCACCTGTGGAACCACCTCCATGGAGAGAACAAGGGGATGGGTCTGGGTGGATCTTTCCCTGAGACATCGATCTATTCTGATGACAAGAGACATAACAGCCTCCAGCAACTCTGGAGTAGAGTACTGAGCCATAGAGTCTGGTTGCCTACTAGACAACCCATCAAAGAACTGACTCATAAGGGCCAAGTCATTCCATTGGGTGTCTGTGGCCCAACTCCGGAACTACAAACAGTACTCCTCAGCCGGCCACGTTCCCTGACTGAGTCTACGGATATTCGACTCTGCCAGAGAGACATCATCAGAGTCCCTATAAACAAGGGTCAAAGCCGTAAAATTCTCATCTACCGACCGCATAGATGGAGAGTTGATCGGTAGAGAGAAAGCTCAGGACTGGGGATCTCCTCACCACAGGGAGATAACGATCCTCACTCTCTGTTCTTCGCTCCCCGAAGAATGTGGGCAGAGCCTGAAGTATAACTTACAGGTCTCCTAGAACACCAAAAACGGATCACGCTCCCCCGAAAGCCTATCAAGGAGGGGAATCTTGGTTACGGCTGGGTCTGAGCCTGATCTGAGACCAGAAGACTCGATATATATTGCAGCTACAGCACAACCTGTTCCCACAGATCCTTCACCTGCTGTGAAAGAGTCTACTTGAACTGGGTGAACACTGCCGTAGGATCCATTATGGGTCCAAAAAAAAAAAAGGTATCTGTCTGGAGATTTTCATGCTTGGACTAAGGGAGATGCCGAGCTACTGTGCGTGACAGTGATGCATGGACTAGCAATGCATAAACACAAAACAATGGACGGGGAGACACCGGGGCAGGGAAATACAGTGGAAGACTCTGCTCATAGGGAATGTGGGAGAGATGACCTCCTGCAGTGACATGTTGCTGTCCCTATATAAGTTCTATATACAGCTCCTGTCCAAATAGAGGGTTATGTCATTTGACACACATATCCATCATTTAAATGCAATACATGTGTTAGTTTAATCAAAGTGAGGCTTTGTCAACCACCGTACTACTAAAAAATTACTAAAAATGCTGTTTGAGGAGAATAACTTTTTCTAGATTCATAAATACTGTATAACATTTAAAATACTGAAGATACTGTATAAAATTAAAAACTCTGATCAACTCTGAACATGTGTAGAGAATCATGAAAGTCTGCATGAAGCCTTTAACATTATATTCAGGTATTGTTCTGTAATTCACCCGAGGTATTTCCCAAGAACAAAGTGTATTTTAATCAATAGATGTTGAAACGATATTAGATTCCATAATTGAATGTGTTCAATAAAATGTTCATATGCAGAAATAATTAAATAAAAGTCATGTGCACACATTGAGTATTCGGTGATTTTGTTTACCTCAGTATTTGTAAGCCAAAACCAGGAGTGGAACAATCATAGGAAACACATATTGGAAACGTGTGCATCGCTTCTGCATTTTTTACACACTCTTAGTAGCCTTCTAGACATCCCATAACAGAATGGATTCCTAAAAGCTGGGTCATTTTATTGGGTGTCTGTGGCCCACCTCCTGAACTATGAACATTACTCCTCAGACAGTAGTACTCCCTGTCGAAGTCTACGGAGATTGCAATCAATGTGCATCACTTCTTCATTTTTTACACCCTCTTAATTTTGGCTTACAGATAGTGAGGTTTTTACTCACCAAATACTATGCGTGTGCATGTGGCCTGAATGTGACCATGCTATGTACTGTGTAATCTCACATAAAAACAATAGTACAGCGGTCTCATGGAGCGCCAAAGGAATGCTGGACAAATTAGTGGATAAGAACCAACCTTTATTCTTCCTTCAATACCACTGCCACAACGCGTTTCGACGGTCTAAGCCGTCTTTATCAGGTGGGGTCACCTGATGAAGACGGCTTAGACCGTCGAAACGCGTTGTGGCAGTGGTATTGGAGGAAGAATAAAAGTCGGTTCTTAGCCACTAATTTGTCCAGTATTCCTTTGGCGCTCCCTGAAACCACTGTACTATTGTTTTTATGTGAGATATCTCTCTACGGAGCCAAAGCGTCAGGAGCAGCCTGGCATATCTGGAGGGTTGAGGACCTGCGGTTACCTAATTACTGGTATAAACAACTGAGGACCTGTGGTGACGCGGTATCCGGTCCGGCAGGATCACTTGAATCTTCGAGGAGCAAGGAGTTGCGAATGCATACACCGACAAGACGGCAGCACTAATAGAGAGAGGCGACCCGGAGCCCCAGTAACCACACATTTAATCTTGGTTGTGTAGACGTACACAACCATTGTAGGTGAGTGCACTGGCACTTTTTATTTATACAAATAGCCCTGTGTGTCTACACATGCGCCCTTTTCTTTTTCTTTCTGCATGTACTGTGTAATGGCAGTGACAGTACAGGGACATGGTCAGAATTTACCAAATCTCCTGGGTTAGGGAGGATGCAAAAGAGTGTATACAGATACAACAGCTGTAAAGTTTCCTGAGATTCCATGAATTGCTGTATCTTCTTGCCCTCATCCAAAATGGAGTCTGGTGCTTTGCCTTGCCCTAAAACTTTCAGTCATTCCTGCTTATATGTCTGGTTCCGGGCTTTATTCTTTGTCTGAGTATTTTGCTAGCTGGCTTCTGAGACTCCACCGGCTTTCTTCTGGACTTTTTGCTGCTGATAGTTTGCTCTGTGCTCAGCTTCACTACCTCCCAGCTGCCTTTGGTCTTTAGTGCATTTACGTAATCTTGGCTGTGGTTACTTCCTTTTCAGACTCCCAAGGAGAGGAGCTTTATTCTTCTGGAACTACTTTATCCAAAAGAACTTTGACTTGTTTTTGCTATCAGTCCTTTTAATCCAGGACTTGATCAGTGTGGGCTGCAGTGCTGAACTTGAGTGAGACTTTTCAGCCCAAAGAAGTACGCTGGTAACCATCTGTTTTTCTGTTCAATTTCTGCATATTATTCCCGAACAATTGACATAGGAGTGATGGTCGCACTCTCTTTATATTACGTCTGGACAAGTCCTGGTCTCACTCTCTGCAAATCATTTCTGGACATTTCACGTAAAAGTGCCAGTCGCACTCTTGGCATATGTTTTCTGAACAATTTACGTAAAAGTGCCCGTAACACTCTTGCATATTATTATTTCAGGACATTTACGTATTTTGACGGTCACACACTGCATATAATAATTTCTGGACATTTAAGTATTGTGCTGGAAGCACTCTGCTTATTACTTCAGAATTGACCTACTGTTTATTCCTGTTTGTAAACTACTGGTTTATATGCTAATACAGTTTATTTATCTAAACCCTAATCTCAGTTTCATTATATCCCTTGCGATCAGATTCCAGAGTTCCTACATAATCATTACAACAGCACAGGATCCTGTGCTGATTCTTTGGTGAGGTAAAACATTTCCCTACATGTTTTTAAAAAATGCTATATTTCAAACAAAATAATCATTTGCGATCCCATGCTGTAATGTCTGTATACTTTTTTACTTGATATGTTATGTGTGATCAGACCATGTCCTTGTACAGTTAGAAGTACATACGTTGAGAAAATATGTTTGATACACCTTCGATTTTGCTCATTTTTCCCGCTTTCAAGAATGGAGACGTCTGTAATTTTTATGCTATGATCACTTCAACTGTCAGAAACAGAATTAAACAAATTGTTTGATTTTAAAATATTTAAATTGCATTTTATTGCATGAAAAAAGTATTTGATCATCTATCAGCCAGCAAGAACTCTGGCTATCACAAACCTGTTGGTTTTCCTTTAACCTCTTCACCCCCCAGCCTGCTTTGACCCTAATGACCAAGCAATATTTTACAATTCCGACCAGTGTCAATTTATGAGGTTACAACTCTGGAGTGCTTTAATGTATCCAAGTAATTCTGAGATTTTTTTTTCATGACATATTGGACTTTGGCACACATTTTATATACTGTCAAACTAGATCATCAGCAATTTCTAATATTTCCAACAAAGTTTTCAAAGCCACTTTTTTTAGGGACAACATCTAATTTGAAGTCACTTTGAAGGGCCTACATGACAGAAAACACCCAAAGGTGACACCATTCCAAAAACTGCATCCCTCAAGCTAATTAAAACCACATTCTAGAAGATTATTAACCCTTTAGGTGTTTCACATGAACTGAAGCGATATGGAAGGATAAAATGAACATTTCACTTTTTCCAATAAAAATGTTACTTTAGCCACAAATATTGCATTTTTACAAGGGTAACTGCAGAAAATGGACCCTAAACATTTTTATGCAATTTCTCCCGAGTGCACAGATATCCTATATATGGGGTAAAACCACTGTTCGGGCGCACAGCAGGGCTCAAAATGTAAAGCGCGACATTTGACGTTTCAAGTGGAAAATTAGCTGCAATCGTTAACTGACACCATGTTGTTGGGAGAGCCTCTGTGTGCTGAAACCCCCCAAAAGTAACCCCATTTTGGAAACTAGACCCCTCAAGGAATTTATCTGGATGCATGGTGAGAATTTTAAACCCTCAGGTGTTTCTTTCTTTTAGCCATCAAAAGAAAAAAGTACTTGTTTTTTTCACAAAAATGTTCTTTTAGCCTTAATTTTTTTTATTTTAACAGAGGCAAGAAAATACAATCTTGTGAAAAAAAAAGGAATTTTTAATTTTCACACAGGCAACATGATAAAATGGACTCCAAAATATGTTGGGCAATTTCTCCTGAGTATTCTGATACTCCATGTGAAAACAATCTTTGGGCACAACACCAGACTTGGAAGGGAAGGAGTGATGTTTTTGAGCAGTAACCTGGTACGTGAATTTTAGGCTATGTGCCGACGCTGTGGATTTCCTGTGTTTTTTGCTGCTATTTTCTTGTTTTATTGGCATATTTTTGACAATTCCACAGTACAGAACACTCCCTGCAAAGTGTATGGGAAATTACAAGTGTTGTGCTCATGCTGTGGTTTTCCCAATGTGGGAATGGTGTGCATTCTCCTGTAGAAAAATCTGCAGCATCTCAATTCTTTCAGCGTATTTTGCCATGATTGTCACCCATAGAACACAATGTCAGCTCCAAAATGCTCAGGAATTCCCCAAACTCTTCACACAGTGAGTATTTTTTGTGTATTTAGTGAGGATTTTGCTATGAAGATGTGGGGTTCCGCTGTATTTTTGTTCACCAGCACAGATATAACAGGCAGGTTCAGGCTGCCAATCAGCGACAGCTGCCTAGTTTTACCTAGCTGGTAATCAAAAATACAGTGTAACCCTTTTTTATTTAGAAAAATAATTTAAAAACACGATGTGAGGCTTCTTTGCATTTTTTATTGCCAGCCAGGTACAACTAGGCAGTTACGGGCTGCAGCCCACCCCCAGCTGCCTAATTTTAACTGGTTGGCAACTAAAAGAACGGTATGAGGCTTCACCGTATTTTTGGTTGCCAGCCAGGTACAACTGTGCAGTTGATGAAGCCCCACACCATTTTTTTGGTTGCCAGCCAGGTACAACTAGGCAGCTGGAGGCTAGAATCATCAGCGTGGGAAGACCCGGACATTTATGGCCACCCACACTGTGAATTGCAGCCCGCAGCCACCAGAGAAAAATGGTGCATTCATTGAAGTGTGTGGTGATGTGTCCGGCATGTGACCCATGGGCCCAGGTGCATCACATGGGATTGCAGCACAGATCTTGTTCACATCAGCCTGTTTTACTGTGTGTGTGTGTGCTGTGTGAAACATGTCCGGTACACAGTGGGTTAAGATTTAGGAGGTTTCAGGAGACCAATGAGTGGACGACAGAGAGCAGTGTGTGCTAATTAACCAGGACTTAACCTGCCAGGTGTCTGTGTGTTAGTCAGACTGGAGATGGGAACTAGACCAGACGGATTCTGCATGATGTGAGGATGTGAAGCGAGAAGCCAGGCTCTCCACGCTGGAGATGCCTGCCCCTCTGACTAGAGAGAGTAGTATTCCATGCTGGACTGTGTGTGTTTGTATGGGCCCTGTGACGGGCTGAAGTCCGTATGTGTCGTATGGAGACCGAGCACAGTTCAAGGGCCAGATGGTCATAACCGTCATTGGGACCGACTGGGAAGACGTGATATGGTCCCGTTGACTATGTGTGAAGGTTTATGTGTAATCACAAGGGTGTATGTATAATTACCCTGTATGATATGTGTGATATAACGTGGTACTGGCTAGTATGTCGAGCAGGCTCTCAGTGATAAGCGTTACGGGTGTAATATAGGTATAGACTCCCTAGGGGTAGGTTGAGGATCCCTATAATAGGATGGGGAATGATCCCTATTATATGGCTAGGCGGCCATAACCGCCATTAGAACCAGACACAGGTCTGCAAAGGTCGGTGGGGGATGCCTTGAGGTTCTGTTGACAAAGGTATTAGGTAATGGTAAACATCTTGTAAGGTAAATGTAAAATGTGTTTGACGGTATATGTAATGATGGTTTATGTGATATTGAAACAAAGAATGCTTATGTGCAATGTTTATGTTCTACCCAGATTATGATTTATGTGTGTTACAAAATAAACTGGTGGTCATTTGTTCCATTTAGGCACGTGTTGGTGTTAATTATGTTGCCAAGCGGGTTCCCCAGGGGCGCTACCTCACAAGTGCCATTCTCCGGCGCTGTACCCCAACCCTTCCAGTTACCCTGGTGCCGGTGGCAAACTGGGCAATACAGGGTTAATACCAGCTTTATATTGGCTGCTGTCACTAAGACAGAGATGCATAATGTTGGGTCAATGTTAGACCCAGCCTTTAGGAATCTCTAATAAATAGTAAATAAGACACAACACACAGAGTAAAAATATTTTATTAGTCCAAAAATGCAAACACATATCTTGACTCCATCTTTATTACTTCCACATACCTTCAGATTGTAATCCACAGCCTTGATCCCTTGATGCTCATACACCTCTGCTACATCCAGAGACTACAACAAGTGATCAACGGTCCTCTTGCAGTGGGGTCCCACTGATTGCAGCTGCACTGTATAGCAATAATCTAACTGTGTCTCTTGCACCCATGCTATTCCATGAGATTATTTGTACTCTAGGTAGATTGCTGTATTTTTTCTGGTTTCTGGCACTAATATGAACTGTTTGGCTGCTTTGGACACCTTTGATGGTGGTTTCAATCTGTTTGATATTGCCTGCCATCGATTTCAATGGGGTTAAGTTGTATTCGGTGAACTATTCAACTAACAATTTGACGAACACCCCGCTATTCGGTGAATCAAACCGAACCTGAACACTAAAGTGTTCAATCATCTCTGGTCCAGGTCATGTGGTGACATCACAATCATATTAAGTCACATGATAATGATGTCACCAAAGATCCTCAAGCAGTCCCCATAATGACAGTTAGACTATAGTCTATAGGAGCCTTGTACAATTGCCCAGTTTTCCCATCCCTTATGCCAGTCCTGTGTGCCAGCCCTTAACACCTAATATAGCTGAATACCCTTTATGAATTTGCCACTATTTGCTACCTTTGTGTTATCTAAAACTTTTGCAGCTAGCAATAATTCTTACAGAGTTCTTAAAACTCAATGCAACAACTGAGAGATGCATCAACATAACACTATATATATTATATCGTATCCCTGCAGAATGTAAGCCCCTAAGGGCAGGGTCCTATCCTTTCTGTACTAGTCTGTCATTCTTAATTTGTTCGCTGTAAGTTATATTTGTATTTTGTATGTAACCCATATATGTAACTCATGTACAGCCCCAGGGAATCAATGGTTTCAAAAAAGAAATAATAATAATAATAATAATAATAATTATATGACCTTCAAATGGTGCTGGTCTTTCTTCCACTCTGTTACACATTTACAAATGATATGACTTGATGGGTGCAGCAAATCAATACACACCTAATAAAAGAATGAAGGAATTTAAAAAATTCTGCACGACAGAAGAATATAATAAATGCACATAAAGCTGCAAAAACAATTTAACATTATTCAAACGTTAAGAAGGGACTCGTGAGAGGTGAAATATATTTAACTATTACAGAAAGACAATAAAATGTGAAGGTAGAGTAGACTAACAATTCACCGAAGTGTTTTAATTTTGCTTCTTGGTGAAAATACTTTGATAAATTGTCCCCTTACAATTACATGTTCGCAGAAGTCGCGAAACGTTTGCGCAATGCGGAGTTGTAAAAAGTGTTTTGTCGCTTTAACCCCAAATTCCACCAGCTCTGTCAAAAGGGGTAGAGCTGGAGAAAAAGGACAAAGCAAGGCTATGACCACACATCAAATTTATCAGTAGTCGGGTGTTTCTGACACCTGAAATGTTATGCTAGTCACCACTTGGCTAGATGCCCAAAAGCACACGACACAGTAGGACAATTTCTTCATTAAGGCTGGTTTCACACTACGATTTTGTGAAATCCGATGCTGTCCGATAGAAATCGGACTGCATCGGATCCGAATTTGCCCCCATGTAACCCTATGGGGATCGGACCGATTCGGATGTGCACTAATTGCCATCCGAATCGCATCCGATCCGATTTTGTCCGATTTCTTTCCGGTGCAAAAATCGGAGACTGCTCCGATTTTTACATCTGAATCAAAAAACGGATAGAATCGGATCTGACAGATCGGATGGCAATTATGCCAAATCCGATCCAATCCGATTCCATTAACATGGGGCCCTATGGAGCAGGGTCCAAGGAAACATCTGATGTCTCCTCGGATCCGATTTTAGTGTACTGAGCAGGCTCAGTACACTAAAATTGCTCCAACCCTTCTAATTACACTTCTGCAATGTATAATATACATTGCAGAAGTGTAATTAAGTAAAAGAAAGAGTTAAAAATAAAAAAATCACTATGCTCACCTATCCTCTATCCACTGCTGCCTCCCAGCAAGGTCCGTGTGCTTAGAGGACCTGTGATGATGTCAGAGAGCATCATTGGGTAACATGATCGCAGTTACCGTGGTAACAGCGGTCATGTGACCCGATGATGCTCTGTGACATTATCACAGGTCCTGTAAGCACACGGACCTTGCTGGGAGGCAGCGGTGGATAGAGGATAGGTGAGCATAGTGATTTTTTATTTTTAACGCTTTCTTATATTTCACTTCTGCAATGTATATTATACTGTACATTGCAGAAGTGAAAGTGCCCCACTGTGTCCGGGTCTGTGATAATCACGGACCCGGACACAGAAAAAGCATCTGGAGGTCACCTCCGATGCTTTCCTTTCCTGTCCGTGGGGTCCTACAAAAAGTAGGATCCCACGGACAGGGAAAAAATCGTTATGTGAAAGTAACCTAAGACTGGTTTGAACTATGACAATAATAGCGCTTGAAAATAAATAAGACCCAAAGTGTCCAGTTTGAATTTATTTTATCTAAGGAGTGTAATCTACGAAATCCAGAAATAAAATAACAAGTTTGAAATCCTGTATTAAGTTTAATTTCTTCCTATATTGCATGAATTTAAAAATACATCACAGAGAGAAGGATGCTGGGTTTCAGCAAACAGCCTTAATCGTAATACAGGATTTCAACCTTATTTCTTACTTCTGGATTTCTATGACTTGCCCAGCTGATAAGTGGTTTATCATCTTCAATAGTATAAAGATAATAGAAATATGTCATGGGAAGAGGACTTTCTATACTTAGTTCTATATTTATGTACAGTAATTTATGACCCTCCTCCATCATGTGTAAAATATGTTATGATAAAATATAATGATTTTTTTTTTTATTTGGTCAAGCTTGTAAGGTTATGAAACTTTGCAAAACTCTTTACAAGTGGATTTGTCTTCATTCCTTTAAAAGAAATTACATGGAAGCAGCTTTCAATTCCCTTTTAGTGTATTTGCTTGCATTCAGCTTAAAGAGGACATCCAGGATTTTTTTTTAAATTGTGTCCATGCCCAAGCACCTACAGGCAGCCACCTATCTGCCACCTATCTGTCTGTTGTGCCTGGCACCATTCACCACCGACACAGAGTGGTCTGAGACCACTCCTGTTGGCGATTTTGCCACTTCCCTTGATGTCATGCCTAAAGAGGGACTGCTTCTCCACTCTGTAAGTGGGCGCATAGCCGACGTGACGTAGCGAGGAGCAGGCTGTCAATCAGCATTACGTCTGCTATGTGCCCACTTCCGCAGAGCAAACTGAAAAAGAAGCCTATGCTCTTCCACTTTGCTCTGTTTACCATGCCATTCTGTGCCCAGTAGGAGTGGTCTGGACCACTCTGTGCCAGGGATGAACAGCAAGGACTGGCACTGGGCACAACAGACAGGTAGGTGGCAGCTGCCTGTCTGTTAGTGCTTGGGCACTTTTTTTTAATAAGAAATCCCAGATAATCCCTTTAATTGATTTGAAATGCACTGATTTGGAGCACAGATGATGGCAGTGGAAGGGTTGGCACCTGTGTCCCACTACCTTTGGGAAAAAAAACTCCTGAAGGAGATTGTTCTAATAAGAACAAGATTCAGAGGAGGAGACAGGTGCTGACCTTTCCACTGCCGTCATCTTTACTCCAAATGAGTAGGTTCTGATATCATTTTAGCTGATGTCAGGGAAATAAACTGGGAAAAATTAAGTATATAAAAGACAATTACCTACAATAATTTTTTTATTTTATAGGAATTAAGTCAAATCCCCTCATAAACTGATATGCAAAATTTTATAAATGTCCATGTTAAAACAGGTATGCAAAATTGGGTTTAAAATCTGTTTTGAATCCAATGACTGATATCTTTGTTCTCTTATGCACTCATTTAAAAAACTTACTTGTATTTATAACTAGCACTTATGGATGTTGCAAAAAATGTGTGGAAAATTACGTACAAGTGAGATGAACAATCTTTTTATAGCCAAATTTCTAGTCAACAGTCATTTTGCAGATTTAAAAGAAAAAAGCAAGGTACTATGGACAAAGTATGCTGGGTGCTTAGGTAAGTTTCCAAACCATCATATCAATTAAAAGATAAACAAGGCACTCTTATAGTGGTGAAAAAATGGTATTTTTATTCAGACGTCTGGCTCTTTGTTGCTTTGATGGCAACACTGCTGAGCACAGATCCAACCTTCAAGGAAATCCGGATCCCAGTTCATGTAGCTGATGAACCACATTTTCTGAATATAAATACCGTTTCTTCGCCATTATTGAAGTGCCTTGTTTATCTTGTACATATGAATCTGCTTTCAGAATTGTTGTGTCACTTAAGGTTTTTGTAATATTGTGCTCTCTGTAGCCATTGGTATGCCTGTGATATGATCGCCGGATGCTGATTGGTTGTCATGTCCCCCATGTCTCTCATTATGATTTTATAGTAAAAGCCAGCCCGATCCATGATTTTAGCTATAAATAGCAGTGCTGATGCAGGTTCAAGTGCCCTAAAAGGACAATTAAATACAGTTAAAGGTGAAAAAAGAGTTTTGTTAAATATAAAGTTCAAATCATCCCCCTGCGCTTCACAGAAAATATAGCAATTTTATAAAATCTGGTATTTGCGGAGTTCACAAAAATATTGTTAGTGACAAGATTCTAAAATCAGCTGAAAAAATATATTATGAAACCTTTATATATTGCATCAAATATCTATACTTATATTCTGCTTCATATCCTGCGTAAACCAGTTGTGACCAGTTATGTATGCAAGGAGAATGTCTGAGAAGGAAGTCAGAACCATATAAAAAGAGCTCTAATCGAGCCCTTATCTATGAAAGGACTCGAATACTACTATGGTTGCTCGAATGCTGTAACGCTATACTTTCTTGTCACCTTCCTGTGTGCTGTATAACAGTGCTTGCTTTGATACAATAAAAGCAATTCTTTCTTACTCTTCAAGAGATGTTTTTATATCCGACCCTGTCTTATATCATTACTTTGTGCATGCACTTGATTAAGTTAAATTGACCAGGGTTAAGCAAATAGTTGGGGTCCTTGGTATCTCACCCTCAACAGCTGGCACCTATCAATGTGAGGCCACAATAAGCAGGGTGCCATGTTGGAGCAGACCAAAAGGAATGTGTCCAGCTGCAGATTGTGGATGACTTGACTGGGTCTGATCAACCCTCAGAACATGGTAAGTCTATCATATTACTCTGTTACTGATATGCCTGTATCTTGAGTCACTCATAGATAGGTGGAGGCACAGTTCGGTCTGTTGTGGTAATTCGTAGGTCAGTGTAGGCGCAAACCTGCTAGTGGCCTTCAAACCTACTCACATTCCAATCCACTGTAAACTTTGCTTGTCCCTGTTTATGTTATGTTCGAGACTATGACAGAGTGAAAGAGTGTTGTGTGTAGCTCATGGTAAGAATAGTTTCCTAGTTCTGTGCACAGGCACAGTTTCATATTGCATCTCCATAGATCCCTCATTATTCTTGAAAGACAGAATCGTAACATGGGGGAGTATAGAAAGTGAAATGGCAAAAGAAGGATGGGAAGAGGAACAAAGAACAGATGATAACTGAAAACTGTGTGAATTCCATGTATCATACATGTATCTAATCCTATCCTGTGGGATACTGTCTGCTGGGCTGTGTATCTAATTCTATGGTATGCTATGCTACAAACTGAAAACTGTTTGACCTAACCCTCACCTGATTCTGCATTGTTTGATCTGCAACAAATTGTTTTTTTTCTTCTCTTTATGGTATTGGCTGGTCTTTCCCTGCATGGCTGCTGCATCCAGGCAAGGGGTCCCCCAGCCCTTGAGCCCCCCTTTACCCTGAGTAAATACACTTAGAAAACTTACATCCTGCAACCATAAAAGAGGTGAATAGAGGCTGGAGCCAAAGGCCAGATTCATATCCTCTGCATGTTTAATCTGCCCACCGCTGCATCCCTGATGCCAATCATTGTCTCCCTTGTTTGCAGTATAACACATATTTTAGAAATGGCCACTTAGCTCCGCCCCCTGCATTGACGTCACCGCTTATACCCACCCTGCTCTATGGTTAACATAGAGCAGGGCGGGTATAAGCGGTGATGTCACTGCAGGAGGCGGGGCAGCCGGCCTCCTGCTCTGACATCACCACCTTTCCCCGCCCTGCTCTAGGTGTCATTTTATGTATCAACCTTCTGTGTGGCACCGTATCAAAAGCTTTTGAAAAGTCCATATACACCACGTCCACTGCATTTCTTTGGTCCAGTCGAGAACTTACTTCTTAATAGAAGCTTATCAGATTAGTTTGACAGGAACGGTCCCTCGTAAAACCATGTTGATAATGGGTCATGAGGTTATTTTTCTTCAGATACTCCAGTATAGCATCTCTTAGAAAACCCTCTAGGATTTTTCCCACAGTAGAGGTTAAGCTTACTGACCTATAATTTCCAAGTTCCTTTTTGAATATTGGCACCACATTACTGTTGAAAAAAAGTCATTTAGCATATTGCCTTTTTCCTCATCCTCATCCACCATTTTACCCAGACTATTTTTTAAGGGGCCAACACAATCATTTTTTAGTTTCTTACTATTTATGTAGTTAAAAAATATTTTGGGATTATTTTTACTTTCTTTAGCAATGAGTCTCTCTCTCTCTCTCTCAATCTTTGCTGCCTTGATTTGCTTTTTACAAATGTTATTTGATTTTCTGTATTTATTTAATGCCTCATCACTACCTACTTGCTTTAATTCCCTAAATGCTTTCTTTTTGTCACTTCTTGTGCCCCTTACAGCCTTATTTAGCCATAGTTGTTTCCTCCTATTTCTAGCATGCTTATTCCCATAGGGTATATATTGTGCACAGGCCCTATTCAGGATGCTAATAAACGTCTCCTACTTGCTTTGTGTACTTTTGTGTCTCAGGACATCGTCCCAGTTTATTGCACTAAGATCATCTCTCAACCATTGGAAATTTGCCTTCCTGAAGTTTTGTGTCCTTGTAGCCCCTCTACTACACATCTTATTAAATGACACTTGAAAACTTATTTAGTGCCTCCCACACCCACACTACCTCATCGACCCATCCCTTCTTCTTTTTTTCTCCATCTATACCCTTGGCCTAGGACATCTCATAAAGTGCCATGGATTCCAGTACCACGTGAACACTGATTACACTCAGATCTATCTCTCTGGACCAAACATCACCTCTCTGCTGTACAGAATCCCAGAGTGTCTATCAGCCATATCCTCCTTCTTCCCCTCTCACTTCCTTAAACTAAACATAGACAAAACTGAACTCATCATCTTTCCCCCATCTCGCGCACCTCCCTTACCTGATCTATCACAATAAATGACATCACACTTTTCCCTGTACCTGAAGTCCGCTGCCTCCGAGTAACACTTGACTCTTCCTTATCCTTCAAACCACCCAACTAAGCTCTTGCCACCTCCTGCCACCTCCAACTCAAATATATTTCCAGATTCCGATCTTCCTCAACCCTCAATCTACTAAACCACTAGTGCATGCCCTCATCATCTCCCGTCTCGACTACAGCAACCTCCTCCTCTGTGGCCTTCCTGCTAACACTCTTGCACTTCTCCAATCTGTCCTTATCTCTGCTGCTCGACAAATCCACCTCTCTCCTTGCTGCTCCCCAATTCCTCCCCTCTGAAAATCCCTCCACTGGCTCCCAATTCCCCAGCATATCCAATTGAAACTACTAACATTGACTTACAAAGCTTTCTACAATCTGTCTCCCCTATATATCTCTGAACCAATCTCCTTATATCATCCAACTCGTAATCTTTGATCCTCCCATGAACTCCTTTTTTCCTCCACACTTGTACGTTCCTCATCTAACCCCCTGCAAGGATTCACCCAAGCATCCCCCATCCTCTGGAATTCTGCACCCCAAAACGTCCGACTATCCCCATACACTTGGAACTTTCAAGCGGAACCTGAAAACCCATCTCTTCAATACAGCCTACAGCCTGCAATGACCACACTGCCACCTCACAACCACTGGACCCAGGGCTCCACCACCAGCAGAGCAGACCCAACCTACTGTCTGCCTCCCCATTGTCCTGTATAATCTAAGCCTGCAAGGGCAGAGTCCTCTCTCCTCTTTATACCAGTCTGTCACTGTTAGTTTGTTCATTGTATTTTTAACTTGTTTGGATGTAACCCTTTCTCATGTACAGCACTATGGAATCAATGGTGCTCTATAAATAATAATAATAATAATAATTATAATAATGATGACACATATTCATGAATCTGAAACTAATACAAATTCTTGAGTTTTATTTTAAAACATGCTTTATAGGTGGGAGATGATTCTAGATTGGACACCAGTAGGATCCATGCATGAGGTTATCAGAGTGAACTACTGCTCTACAAGTTAGCCGTGAGCAGATGGGAGTGACTCCTGCACTCGTTGTGAAGGTGGAGAGGCTTCAGGTGCAACTCTTATGACAACGGTAAGCTTATTAAATGCAGTATTGGTAAATCAGTCATGATGAGGTAGTCACGGTGTTACCAGACTAGGATGATATAACTAAGCTGAAAATGCACTAAGGGTGACTCCCTGGAGGTAGAGGGTAACTGAAGGATGGGAAGTTTAGGGAACAGTAGGCAGCAGCGGGAGGTCAACCCATCCAAGCCTTTATAAGTCTGTCTGACCTGAGAGCCCTTTCAGTATCAGACTGCCCAACCTGAACCAAGAAGGTTCCCAGGGGATAATGGGAGATGTGCTGGAGGATGGGATAAGGACAAGCCATGATGAGCCTTGTCAACAAAAGTCAAAACTCTCTGCTTGGCCCCACTTACCCTCAACCGGTCACAAGTGTAATCAGATGAATACCTCTGGGATCGCTACTGGTTATAGGTAAGCCGTGTGTACAATCCTGCATTATTCTTGCACACAACACAAATTAGAAAGATAACAGTTTAAAGCAGCAGCCAGGCCAGTCCACCCATTTCAAGGTTCACTAATAGTGTGCAGACAAGAAGAAGGTGAGTAAATGCATGTCCTAGTAGGTATGGATATTTCTATCCTATACAAAATAGCATAAGATGTCAGATACAGTTTGGTTAAATTGTTCTGATTTATAATAAGTAGATAAATGAGTAAATAATATAATTTTTCCTGTTTAATTATGTTTAAATAATAATAATATGGTAGTTGTATGATAAATAATTGGATATTTTTCCAGACACACCTCTTTTTGGCCTGTTTTTCAGGAAAGCAGGGAGACCACTGATGATAAATATCTTTATACCCTGAATACTATACCTGTTTAACTCTACCCCTTGCATCATTTCACTTTTACTTGTGCTCAGATCAGGGATAAGTTAGGGATAGGTAGTGTGAGTCGATGTGGAGCTGGGGCACCAAATGCATTTCAAGAGGGTGTCAACCTCCGTTGTGTAGGTAGGTTGCCAGCTTTAAGAATATTGCTAGTGGTTTTATCATTTATCAAATTTTGTAAATTCCATATCTTTGTCCTTTTGCACTGTTTTGGGTGACAATTTAATCATTTTGGTATTTTAATAAATTAGAATTAGTAATCTGTTTTTCAGGAATCCAAAGAATCTAATGTTTCCTGGATACATTGCATATCTCTTTTCTTAAGGATAATTGTTTCTATTTTTAGGTAATCCAAGAATTGATACCATATCCTTTTTTTTATCCTTTCCTTAAAAGGTAATATGTATATGTTGTATAAGATGATGTGATGCTCAAGGGGGTGACAGGTACTTTTAATACAATGTCAAGGGTCGGATCCCAGTGCTTGATGTGAGCTCCGGTGTAGTGCTCACACCAAACACCTGACATCTCAGTTGAACTCATCAGTTGAGATGTCGGGCTCCCAGCAGCAATTGGGTCCTGGATCCGATCAGTGTTGTTAATCCCTTGAATCCCGCTGTCATTCACTGACAGCAGGATCTAAAACCGCCGCAGCGGGGAATGCCTTGTCCCCTTCCTGCACCGGAGATCCTGTGATAATATCGCGAGATTTCCATTGCTCACATAATAGCCCGGGGTACTGCTGAGATCCTGGAAGCTATCACTAATCGCTTCCTGCGAGTGCTTGGCAAGTGTTTCCAACCACTCACAGTGCGCATTTGTGACAGGTCCCAATGTGCTGCAGCTCATTGAGACTTGTCACAAGTGATCGTACTGTGCAGCATTGTGCCACCCTATGGGGCTGTGTAAAATAAAGGATGAACTAATAAATAAAGTTGTTAGAAACATGAAAAAAAAACATAAAAGTTCAGCTCACCCCCCTTTTCCCCCATTCAAAATAAAAGTATTAAAAAAAATAACAAAAATACACATATTTGATATCACCGCATTCAGAAACATCCGATCAAGATATACAACCAATTAATGAGAGCCATAAACTGCATAACGGAAAAAAAGGTCTAAAGTCCAAAATTATGCTTTTTTGGTCGCTGCAACATTGCTATAAAATGCAATAACGGACGATTAAAACAGCGCTATGGGTTGCAGATCTTGTGCAAAAAGTGTGAATCTTTTTTTTTTCAAACTTCTGAATTTTCTTTGACCACCTAGATACCAGTAAAAGTATACATGTTTGGTATCTGCAAACTCGTACCGACCTGAGGCATCACAATGTTATTACTATTTTACCATATTTACATTATAGTGAATATGGAGACTAAAAAACCCAAAAAACAAAGGTGTAATTGCACTTTTTTTCAATTTCAATGCTCTTGGAATTTTTTTCCCATTTCCCTGTACAGTATATGGTAAAATAAAGGATTGCATCTGAAAGTACAACTTGTCCCACAAAACCAAGCCCTCATATGTCTATGTTGATAGAAAAATTAAAAAGTTATGGCTTTTGGAAGTCAAAGTCAAAGGGAAGGCCACTTGGATCCATGACCCACACTACAAGACAGATGAGCACAGGAGAGCCACCAAATGATGTGGACGTACGCCCTGTGCCTTATCCTTTAATGCTGATAAACGGGGGCTCACCGAGGGCTATGTCCAAAATGAAAAAGAATGACGAACAAGGTATAATTTTCTGGTCCAATACATCGGTTAGTTATAAATTGCATACACTATTGTTTAAAAGTTTAGGGTCATCCAGACAATTTTGTGTTTGCTATGAAAACTCATACTTTTATTTACCCAATGAGTTGCAAAATTAATCTAAAATATAGTCCACACATTGACAAGGTTAGAAATAATTATTTGTATTTGAAATAATAATTTTCTCTTCAGTTGTTCTGCGTCTCACAAATGATCTTCTGTGTGATCCAAACACCTCAAACTTTGAATCGTCTGTCCATAACACCTTTTTCCAATCTTCCTCTGTCCAATGTCTGTATTGTTTTGCCTATATTAATATTTCCTTTTATTAACCAGTCTCAGATAAGGCTTTTTCTTTGCCGCTCTGCACTGAAGGCCAGCTTCCTGGAGTCGCCTCTTCACTGTAGACGTTGACACTGGCATTTTGCGGGTACTATTTAATAAAACTGCTAGTTGAGGAACTGAGGCCTCAATTTAATAAACTAAAGACCCTAACGTACTTGTCTTGTTGCTCAGTTGTGCAGCGGGGCATCACACTTCTCTTTCTACTCTGGTTAGAGCCTGTTTGTGCTCTCCTCTGAAGGGAGTAGTACCCACTGTTGTTGGAAATCTTCAGTTTCTTGGCAACCTCTCAAATGGAATAGCCTTCATATCTAAGAACAAGAATAGACTGTTGTGTTTCACATGAAAGTTCTATTTTTCTGACCATTTTAAGAGTTTCGTAGAACAAACAGATGTATTGCTCCAGATTCTCAACTAGCTCTAAGGAAGGTCAATTTTATAACTTCTCTAATCAGCCAAACCATTTCCAGCTGTGCTAACATACAGTACTTGTACAGGGGTTTTCTAAACATCCATTAGCCTTCTTACACAGTTACCAAACACAATGTACCATTAAAACACTGAAGTGATGGTTGTTGGAAATGGGCCTCTATACACCTATGCAGATATTGCATTAAAAACCAGACATTTACAGCTAGAATAGTCATTTACCACATTAACAATGTACAGAGTGTATTTCTGATTCATTTAATGTTAGCTTCATTGAAAAAAAATGTGCTTCTCTTTCAAAAATAAGGAACTTTCTAAGTGATCCCAAACTTTTGAAGAGTAATATATGTGTCACCACCACTGACATTGACTGTGGGTGTAATTGTGAGTCTTGGAACACGCTGGGATGGAAAACGGGGAAAGACTGGACCTAGGTACAAAAACTACTGAGAAAGCAGCATCAGAAAAAACTTACTATCGATGCCAAAAACAAAAACCAACACTGCACTTGCAGGATGCAGTCAAACCCCACTATGTAGAGCAAGGGAGGCGACTTGCCATGCACATAATGGGCTTGCATAGGACACCATTCACACTGATATATATGATGCAGAGTGTCTGAAAGCTACACACTTGTACTGCTGCCTGACCAAATGGGCCACACAGTACGATGCCTCTGCACCACTAGATGAATGGCGCCCCATGGGGCCTAACTGCACCCCGAAAATGATAAAAAAGTGCAAAAAAGTTTTTCATATGATAAACAAAAAACCTTTGAAATGGGGTATTGGTTCATGCATTGGCCAAGACACTTAAGCTCATGATCCACGTCACGGATCCGCATGCTCATGAGTCCTAACAAAATATGTACAAAAACTACTGAGAAAGGAGAATCAGAAAAAACTTACCATCGATGCCAGAAACAAAGACTGGACCTAGGAAACTAAAGTGGTGTGAGAGAAGACAGACAGTAAGTGTAGAAACCTCCTTACTAGAATGACTCTGTTACAGACAGAATACATGGCCAAACACTGCACTGTAGGGTCCTGTCTTACTTGTAAGTCTGGCAACTGTCTTCCCCTATACTTGACAAAAGAAAATTATTTTACCTCAGACGCTGGCCTTTAAGTGATGGACACAAATATCTCAGGAGACACTGTCTGCTTAAAACACATATCTTAAGGGTGTCAGGGAGCAACCTACAGTCTGCAGCGTTTTCCTGTGCGCTCAGCTAAAGTGCACATCCTGCAGCTTTATGTGTGGCTGGTTGTCAAGGTAAACAACGAGTTTCTATGGGGCCCCGCAGTTCCCGGAAATTACACATTCGGCGTCCTACCAGGAAGGCTGCAGAGCTGAGAGGCAGGCTCGGGTGCGTGCAATTTGATTTCAATATTACGCTTATCAGGGCGTGAAAAAGACAGCAGGAGGCGGCGAGAGGGACAAAAGAGGACGCTCAGGGGGGCTAGCAATGGTAGCCCTCTTGTTCATCAACATACGCCCCAGTAAGTTTTAAATACATTTTATTAAACAGTCACAGGGCACATTTAGTACAGAAAGGGACAGTTAGAGTAGTAATAGGAAGGTGCAGGTACAGGTAGTGATAGCCTGGGGACTTTACCTAGATGACTGGTTCCCTTTAAGTTTATTTGACCAAGGTTAAGCAAATAGTTGAGGTCCTTGGTATCTCACCCTCAACAATACAATCTATCAAAATAGTAAATAAATTAATCTGACTGGTTAACAACGTAATGAGAAAAAGTTTGAACTGCCAGAATTACGTTCTTTTGGCCACTTCAACATTGCAGGAAAATGCAATAAAATGCAAACAAAACATCATATCTACCCATAAACTGAATCAGTAAAAATGGCAGTTTAAGGCACAAAAATAAGTCCTCACACGGCTTAACATCTCAAAAAATGAAAATGTTACGGTTCGAGGAAAATCTAAACACGAGCAATTTTTTGGTTTTTTTAACTTTCAGAAGTTTTTTCACCGCTTTAGTAAACAAAACAAAATATGTTTGGTATGTTTCTCATACAGACCTGTAGAATCATATTGTTTTGTCAATTTAATCATATAGTGGAATCACAAATTTTTTGCAATTTCAATGCACTTGGAATTTTTTGCCTGTTTTCCAGTACACTATGTTATTGAATGAGTGGTGTCAAAAACTTGTCCTACAAAAAACAAGCCCTCAATATGCCTATGTAGATGTAAAAAAAAAGTTATGGCTCATGGAATAAGGGGAGGAAAAAACAAACATGAAAAATCAAACAAATCACCTGGTCAAGAAGGGGTTAAACTCTTATGTGTGAAGGAGGACTAAAACAGAGCTTCCAGCTTTTCCAAGCTGTTTATATCAGGGCATGTGCACATTACAACTTGCCATGACTTCTTGTTGTCAATCTAGAACACGTTTTATGACCTTGCCCAGGACTCAGCGGTCACAGCATCTTTTTATGTTGCAACATTTAAATGTGCTGAATTGTTGGAAGTCTGGTTACGCCCAGAAGTCCTGTTCTACAGTTAGCCAAAATGAGCACAAAGAAAATTTGTGTATACGATCCACGCTGCTGTGTAATGAAGGAACCATTGAAGTATATCAAACAATGGTGGCTTTATTCATTCTATGCATTTCATAGCATTGTCCTCGCTCCTTCTTCAGGAAACCAACCATATCACATACATTAGCACAAGGCACCAATTAAATAGACAGTAAGCACACTAAACAAAGCACAGGATTGTGAATTAGGATTGGGAGGTTACAATTCTGTCATATGTAACCCGATCCTCAACTAGACTGCATTGAATTCACCAAAAGCAAGAAAATGGAATGGCTGTTATGGTTGTGTGAGATGCAACCACTGTAATTAGCAATGGCGACTGCTGCAGGCCCTGAAGCAATGATCCTTTGTTAGGCCAGGGTCACACATGACCTCTGTTTTGCCCTGGATCTGTTTTTTTTAATCAGTTTTTGGACTTTTTTTTCTAAGTCCAAAAACGCATATCCGTTAACGGATGGTTCACTTAAGTGTCACTGTGTTTTTCAAAAACACATGCGATTTTGTTCAGCATCCAAAAAACACTGCTAGCAGCGTTTTTGGGTGCAGTAACAAAAGCATGCGTTTTTTTAACATGGGTCCCTATGGTAAACGCATGTATTAATGCATATGCGTTTTTAAGATACAATGACTAAGTCCAAAAAACCTTCCAGGGGCACGGGAAGCACAAAATGCAGCCTAGGAAAAATGAATTTGGCATGGAAAACACTTAGAAAAGTGGATTGCATGTGTGACCCTAGCCTTAGGTGAAGAGAATGGAGAATCAGATTGTGCTGCTTGTCTGTCAGAATGATGTACCAGAGGAGTCCAAGTAGATGTAATAAAGAAATAGACTTTATTTTGATGTGTTTCGTGGTGTTCATACAACTTGCCTAGGACAGTCTATCAGAAAGTGGTGTGAACACCACAAAACGTGTTGAAATAAAGTATTTTTCTCGATTACATCAACTTGGTCTCCTCTGGTACAACATTCTAATAAGTGAGCAGCGCAGTCTGATTCTCCATTCTCTTCACCTAACATAGGATCATCGCTTCGGGGCCTGCAGCAGTCACCATTGCTAATTACAGTGGTTGTGTCTCACACAACCATAAAAGCAATTCCATTTTTTTTTCTTTTGTTGAATTCAATGCAGTCTGGTTGAGGATTGGGTTACACATGATGTAATTGTAACCTCCCTGCGCCACAATCATGTGCTTTGTTTAGTGTGCTTACTATCTATTTAATCAGTGCCTCGTGCTAATGTATGTGATATGGTTGGTTTTCTAAAGGAGTAAGGGCCACGTCACACGCTTCAATTTTCAGAACGATATCGCTTGAGCGATCTCCTTTTTTGATCGCTTAAGCGATATCGTCTGTGCGTCGCTGCGTGTAATCAAGCGATTTTATAATGTAAAATCGCTTGATTGTTTGATCGCAGATTTGTGAACATGTTCACAAATCTGTCGTTGGTCGGCCGGTGGACACACAGCATCGCTGCGTGTGACACCGGCAGGTGACCGATAAGCCAACTCCCAGCGCCTCTCACAAGCTCTGGGAGCTGGTAACCAAGGTAAACTGCAGGTATCTAGGCAGCGCGCGCTGCCTAGATACACGATGTGTACCTTAGTTACCAGCCTCCTCCGCTCACCGGCTGGCATCTAAGGTACACAGCGGGTAACTAGGGTCCTTAGTTACCCGCTGTGTACCTTAGATACCAGCCAGTGAGCAGAGGAGGCTGGTAACTAAGGTACACATCTGGTATCTAGGCAGCGCGCGCTGCCTAGATACCCGCAGTTTACCTTGGAGACCAGCCTGCTCCCGCTTACCGCAGGCTGGCAGCGGGAGCAAGACATCGTGGAAACGATATTTAAATCGTTTCCACGATGTCTCTGGTCAATTGATCGCTGGTGAGTCTGTCTGTGTGACAGCTCACCAAAGATCTTAACGATATTGTTAGCGATCGCGCGTGCATGTGATCGCTAACAATATCGTTCACAAAATTGATGTGTGTGACGGCACCCTAAGAATAATGCTCCGAAATGCGTACAATGAATAAAGCTATTATTGTTTGATATAGTCCAGTGGTTCCTTCATCACAAGGTAGCGCGGATTGTATACGCAAATTTCCTTTGGGCTCATTTTGTCTACGAAATAGTACACGTCGATTGTGGATCCTGCTATTTCATGTGCTATAAACTAGTTGTAGTGGCCACATGGCTATGAAATGCGTCGGCTTCCTTTTGTTTGGTGTATGGACGAATAAAGAATAAAATCAAAATTGTCTCCTGAGGTCAGCGTGGAGGAATCCCCATAATACAAAAACCTTCCATAACCTAGTTGTGTGTCACACATCCAATCCAGGTGAGCAGTAACATTTGTCTCAACATTAGTGTGTTATAAAGAGAAGACCCTATAGGCCGCTTTACACGTCGCAATATCGTTCCAATATTGCATACAACTTCACGGGAGCGCGCACGTTTTTGGCACTTGTCCAAGATCGCATAGGAGATGTTACACAGGGAGATATCGGCAGGCAACGCAACTACGATGTAGTACGCCCCTTTTTCACACTGTGTCTGAGCAACTCAGGGAACGACCAACTAACATTGTAGAGAATAAGGGAAGTTGCACTCCAAATCGTAGTTGCACTGTCACACAACACGATCCTGCCACATCGCCTAGCCAATATCGTACGGTTGAAGAGCATGCACAATCCAAAAACGATATCGTAGTTGCATCGTTTTTGAGTCACGTTGCCCATTTACACGACACAGCATACGAACGATATCAACTGCAACGCCTGTACCACGTGACTTTTTATTGTAGTTGCGTTGCGATATCGTGACGTGTAAAGCGGCCTTATGTGCTTTTCAATCCTTTGCAGTTGTTCCAATTATGGAGTGAAGACACCAACACTCTTCTTTGGAAAGAAGGCGCCTTCAGGACTGGATGGCGGGAAGCAGGTACTGGAAGCAGTGGGGTTTTCAGGTCAGGTGATCACTTATGTGAGTACTATGCTTTTTTTTAACCTTTTGCCGTTCCATTACAGTTCAACAATATCGGTGGCCACAGCTAGCCACCATTTTATTTAATTGGCAGAAAGAAAATTACATCAAGCTTGTACTCTCGAGAATATGATTTTTTGTAGAATTCAATTAGAATAAAATTCCACTTGAAAAAATGTGCCCATCTTTGTTGCTGAAGAAACATGACACTACATAAATAGTTAAACATATATTATATTTCTCATTTAATTTCTAGAGAATGGAAAACATGCAGCATTATACCTAATTTTATTGCATAGGAAATGCACAAAATTGAACATTAAATTGAAGAGCACATTTTATCTTTTTCTTCCATAAGTGCTGACAGATCAAGCACAACATCTTTTCATGGTACATTTTCATGTGTTCTATTTTCTGCCTTAAAGTAATGAAGTTATCTTTTTTTATTTCATGCACAATTTATTCCTCTGTGCTACCCTTAAATATATAGGCACCACCGTGACATTTCCATTTTTACACATGACTCTAAAGATGTATCAACACAGCTCATTGTTCCACTAGACATGAAACTGAAGATGTGAATACAAAGAAAGGCGCGCGTTCTAATGAATAGAATCAATTATGAAAGCGAACTTGTCATTGTTATCATGATATAAGAAATAAGTAAAGAATACATAATGAACTTTAAAACTATTACAATTCATTGGCAGCAGCGAATCTCAGAAATAATATGCAATAAAATAAATTCTGTGCTGAGGTTGGAAAAAATGTCATAAAATGTCTCCAAAATATTCAATTGTTGTTTGAAGCACAGTGTATTAAAATGAGAAAGATATTTTAGATTTTTGCATGCAGAAGAAGAGAGGATAAATAAATATAGACAGACTTCACAACTAGAATAGACATTGCATAAGACTGGTACTCCAATGTCGGTGTCAGGCTGAGCATAGGGAGACGCCCACCGCAGTACGACGAGAGGAGGAAGCGTCCCTGACGTTAAGGGCAAGGGGGGAGATGGTGACCCCTTGAAACACAAGAGCTGATACTTGGCTGGCCTAACAACCCTATACAGTCTCTAAAGCTGTCGCCGAGCAGGATACCTCTTCCCTGTCAATCTCTCAACAAACCTTATGTAGGGATGAGACAGGGTTTTCACTGGTCTACCCAGTTAACAATTAAAGGAAAATACCAAGGAGACAAAAATCGGGGAGAGGTAGGGACACTTAGCTCATCAAAGAGAAAGACAGCAAACTACACCGGAAATCTATAATGCACTGCAAAGCCAGGAAGCAGCACCACCTTCAAACATGCTATCACCAGCAATGCATCATGGGAGCCAAAGGGTATAAATAGGGACAGCTGAAAGGTTGGCAGGTAGGAGACTGATGGGACCTAATGACTTCCAGCTATCACCAAGCAGTAATGCCACTTAAAGGTACAGGAAAACAGTTCAGGATTTTGGCTGTTTGACTAGAAGCTGCGACCTTCTGCGAGTGGCCCCAACAGCCTCGACCATGGCTCCCAATATACCCATCAGGATCTTAGCCTGGATCATACCCCTGAAATGCTGTTTTATATAGCCTACATATGTTTTTAATAGCAGTGAGCCAAGTTGAGTTTTACCCTCGTCTGTTAATCTCCTACATGCTGATGTCAATTTTAGGGGCATACAAAGCACATGTTCCAGTCGGAACATCATTCCATAAGCTCATCACCTGTCCCTTTTCCACCTGCCATACTAGATCATTGGGTGCAAATGGGCTGCTGTGACAGATGGTTGCCTGTTGAAGTCCCCTTGGCTACTATGTTGGCTCTCTGATAAATATAATTCTGTGGCTGTTCTTCATTTGTGACTGTGATTTTTACTATATACTTCTAGTATATACTACCTATAAATATATTTATAGCAGTATGTAATAAAAGTGGTTGAATGATCATGAGATCAAGCCCTCTAAAGTAACAGAGTATTAAAGTGAAACAATGTTTCTTTTTAAATGTGAAAAAAATAACAATTTTAAACACTCTCCATTGTCCCTATCAAAACCAAAACAGAAATAATGAAAAAAGGGACATGTGGGGTATTGCTGTGTCGGTTAAAATCATATTTCTTAAACTATAAAATGTATTAACCAGATCGACAAATGTAAACAAAAAAATGGAAATGCCAAAATTGCATTTATTCAGACACTGCAAAACTGCTAAAAATTGCTATAAGAAGTGACAAAAAACATCTCTTCCCCCTAAATGATATTAATCAGATCACCATGGAAAAAATCAAGCCCTCATGCATCTACATAGATGTAAAAATTAAAAAAAATCACAGATATTGGAAAACTATATCAGACGCAAAACATTTTACAAATTTTAGATTTTTTTTTCACTACTGAAGTTAAAAAAATAAAACCTATGCAAGTATCACCATAATCAGGCTGACCTGGAGAATCATACCCACAGGCATTTTTGCATCACACAACAAACAGTGTAAAAACATAACTCCCCAAAAATTATTGTGAAATTTAGTTTTTCCCAATTTCACGGTTTTTACATATTTTTTTCCAGTTTCCAAATACATTGTACTTCATGAAGGAGAGTCAGAATAGAGATCTGTTCTGACAAACTCAGTCTATCCATCCATTTCTTTAGTTGGACACTACTGTACAGTATATAAAGCTACATTTGACCTGCGGTGGCCATGGCAAATAAAATGCATGTGAAACACAGTTTCCAACAATGAAACCTGACATGTACAGCAGCTCCAGATTTACTGCAGACAGCTTCCTCATAGCTGCTGGCAGGGGTTGCTCATTCATTTGGTCATCTTCTGTGCAGTTGTCATATTTTTTTCGTCATCTTATTTTGTATCCTCTATCATATTAATCAGGCAATTGTTTTGTACCTAGGCTTAGAGATTCCTTCTCCAAGGTGCATGCTTTTAGAAATGCACTCCAAGCTAGGACAAAGGAAACCCATTGACAGGTTAAACTGGCCAGTAATACAAAGTCTGCTAAATCTGCTAAGGATTGATACAGTCCAAAGAGTCCAGTACTTTATATGGCCAGTTACTTTTAAAAAATGTAGTATTTGTGCAGAAATTTCATCACTTTTAGTGCATTCCATGGGAGGAAAAAATGCAGCAGCAAAAGCACCGATTTTTTGCTATGTTGGTGCATTTTTGGAGCATTTTAGCCATGTATTCTTGATGAAGATTTTTCCCATCCATTAGTGTAGATTTGTAGGATTTGATGCAGAATTAGATTCTGCATCTCTTGACAGTAAAAACGTTGTTTTCAGTGCACTTTTGTAATGCATTTTTGCTGCAATTTAGTTCTGCACCAAATCTTTAAAGGTATTAATGAGTGAGCATGCCGGTACTCGGTGCTCGCCCGAGCATCTCAGTACTCGAGATGCTTGGAGCACGCCGACTACCGGCGAGATGCTCATGCTCGGGTCCAATTTCCTGCATGTTGGTGCTCTTTACGGAGCCAGCCGAAATACAGGGATTGGCTGCCTCACACTGTAATGCCATAGCCATGTTGGTTGTGGCATTACAGTGATTGGCTGGCCGCACAGCGTCATCAGGTCTATATCAGACTTGACCGCGCTATGCTCGTTCCAGTGGCTGGCTAACAAACAGCTGATTTGACTGCTGTTAAAATTTCCAATAAGGGATTTCTGCGCAGGAGATTTAAATAGCTGTCAGACCAGCTGTGTTTAAATTTCCCGCTCATACACCGCCGGGAGATCAGCATCGCCCAATGCCGGGAGATGAGCGGCACCCGCCACACTTCTCCCGGCGACGGGCGATGCTGATCTCTCGACGACTAGTGTCGCTCATCTCCTGGTGGTGGCTGCTACTGATCTCACGGCGATGTCAGTGCGGGAGATTTAAACACAGTTGATCTGACAGCTATTTAAATCTCCCGAGCAGACAAAAATGGGGGATGACGGCGCGGAAGATTTAAACAGCTGTCAGACCAGCTGTGTTTAAATTTCCCATGCGGACACCGCTGGAAGATCAGCGGTGCCCGTTGCACATCTCCCGGCGATGGGCGACGCTGATCTCCAGGCTGTGTCGGCGCGGGAGATTTAAACACAGCTGATATGACAGCTATTTAAATCTCCCGCACCGACACCAATAAGTAATGTCGGCGCGGGAGATTTAAATAGCTGTCAGACCAGCTGTGTTTAAATTTCCCACGCGAACACCGCCGGGAGATCAGCAGCTGCTGCTGCCGGGAGATCAGTGGTGCCCGTCGCCAGGAGATCAGTGGCACCCGTCGCTCATCCCCCGGCAATGGGCACCGCTGATCTCCCATCGGTTAGCACCGTTGATCTCCCGGCAGTGTCCGCATAGGAGATTTAAACACAGCTGATTTGACAGCTGATTCAGGTCCTTGAACCTGATATTGATCATCTCATCAGTTTGTTAGCCAGAAAACTGATGAGATGATATTGGATCCGGATTGGACGTCATGGGACCCTCGAGCCTGTACTACGTTGGAGGGGGCGTTCTTTAATAAAGATGTAGTCACTGATTGTGTTTGTTTTTTATTTGTAATAAAAATATTTTCTCTGTGTTGTGTTTTTTTTATCTGATTACTATTAAAAAAAATTTAATGTTGGCTTCGTCATATTTTTTTATACTTTCTGGGCCCCCCCAGCTGTGAATTGCAGTCCGCGGCCACCCCAGAAAATGGTGCATTTATAGAAGCGCCATCTTCTGGTGCTGTATCCAGCTTTTCCAGTGGCCCTGGTGCCTGGCTGCTTGCTGGATAATAATGGGGTTAGGGCCAGCTGTGTATGATCAGCTGGCCCTAAACCTGAAATTCATGGGGTCAAGCCAATATTAGACATATCCACCATTAATTTCTAGTAATCAAATTAAAAAAACACAACAGAAAATATTTTTATTAGAAATAAAACAAAAACACAATTAGTGACTCCATCTTTATTAAAGAATCCCCCCCCCTCCGACATAATCTAGGGTCCCGCGACAACCAATGCAGATCCAATATCATCTGATCAGTTTGATAGCCTGCAAACAGATGAGATGATAAATATCAGGTTCAAGGACCTGAATCAGCTGTCAGAACAGCTGTGTTTAAATCTCCCGCACCGACACCAAACAGGTGATGTTGGTGCGGGCTATTTAGACACAGGTGATTTGAGAACTGATTAAATTATATACACACATGCACATATGCATACATGCACACGTGCGCACACACACATATACACACACATACACACACTCACATACACACACACTCACATACACACACACACACTCACATGCATACACACTCACATGCATACACACTCACATGCATACACACTCACATATATACACACACTCACATAAACACACTCACATACACACACACACACACACATACTCACACACATACAGTGTTGGCCAAAAGTATTGACACCCCTGCAATAAGGTCAGATAATACCCAGTTTCTTCCTGAAAATGATTGCAATCACAAATTCTTTGGTATTATTATCTTCATTTAATTTGTCTTCAATGAAAAAACGCAAAAGAGAATTAAGCAAAAAGCAAAACATTGATCATTTCACACAAAACTCCAAAAATGGTCCGGACAAAAGTATTGGCACCCTCAGCCTAATACTTGGTTCCACAACCTTTAGCCAAAATAACTGAGATCAACCGCTTCCAGTACCGATCAATGAGTTTCTTACAATGCTCTGCTGGAATTTTAGACCATTCTTCTTTGGCAAACTGCTCCAGGTCCCTGATATTTGAAGGGTGCCTTCTCCAAACTGCCATTTTTAAATCTCTACACAGGTGTTCTATGGGATTCAGGTCTGGACTCATTGCTGGCCACCTTAGAAGTCTCCAGTGCTTTCTCTCAAACCATTTTCTAGTGCTTTTTGAAGTGTGTTTTGAGTCATTGTCCTGCTGGAAGACCCATGACCTCTGAGGGAGACTCAGCTTTCTCACACTGGGCCCTACATTATGCTGCAAAATGTGTTGGTAGTCTTCAGACTTCATAATGCCATGCAGACGGTCAAGCAGTCCAGTGCCAGAGGCAGCAAAGCAACCCCAAAACATCAGGGAACCTCCGCCATGTTTGTCTGTAGGGACCATGTTCTTTTCTTTGAATGCCTCTTTTTTTCTCCTCCAAAATCTATGTTGATGCCTTTGCCCAAAAAGAGAGAACATTCTTCCAAAACGTTTTAGGCTTTCTCAGGTAGGTTTTGGCAAACTCCAGCATGGCTTTTTTTATGTCTCGGGATAAGAAGTGGGGTCTTCCTGGGACTCCTACCATACTGTCCCTTTTCATTCAGACGCCAATGGATAGTACGGGTTGACACTGTTGTACCATCGGACTGCAGGGCAGCTTGAACTTGTTTGGATGTTAGTCGAGGTTCTTTATCCACCATCCGCACAATCTTGCGTTGAAATCTCTTGTCAATTTTTCTTTTCCGTCCACATCTAGGGAGGTTAGCCACAGTGCCATGGGCTTTAAACTTCTTGATGACACTGCACACGGTAGACACAGGAACATTCAGGTCTTTGGAGATGGACTTGTAGCCTTGAGATTGCTCATGCTTCCTCACAATTTTGTTTCTCAAGTCCTCAGACAGTTCTTTGGTCTTCTTTCTTTTCTCCATGCTCAATGTGGTATACACAAGGACACAGGACAGAGGTTGAGTCACCTTTAATCCATGCCAACTGGCTGCAAGTGTGATTTAGTTATTGCCAACACCTGTAGGTGCCACAGGTAAGTTACAGGTGCTGTTAATTACATAAATTAGAGAAGCATCACATGATTTTTCTAAGGGTGCCAATACTTTTGTCCACCCCCTTTTTATGTTTGGTGTGGAATTATATCCAATTTGGCTTTAGGACAATTCTTTTTGTGTTTTTTCATTGAAGACAAATTAAATGAAGATAATAATACCAAAGAATTTGTGATTGCAATCATTTTCAGGAAGAAACTGAGTATTATCTGACAGAATGGCAGGGGTGTCAATACTTTTGGCCAACACTGTACACATACACACTCACTCACCACATACACACTCACTCACATACACACTTACATACACACTCACTTATATACTCACTCATATGCACACTCACTCACATACACACTCACTCACATACACACTCACATACACTCACTTGCACAGACTCACTCACATACACATATAGTCACAGACATTCAGTCACACACATACACACACTCACTCACACATACTCACTCACACACACACACAAACATCCACACACACTCACATACACGCACACTCACATAAACACAGCTGCTGCGAACAGGGAGTGATCGGCGGGCATTTATGCAGGCGCCGTACTGAGGTGTCTCAGCAGCAGTATATATACGCCAAGCAGCGGTCTAACAGACGCCGGCAGCCGCTTGCTTCTGATTGGCCACTGCTTGGCATACATGTACTGCTGCTGAGACACCTCAGTACGGCGGCGGCATAAACGCCCGCCGAATTGCCAGTCTCTCCCTGCTCTCCCCGTAACTTGTGATCCTACTGTCGCCGACTCCTGCAGCCCCCTGGTGCCATGCAATCACCCCCTGTCCCCCATGCCTGCCGTCTGTGCAGCAGGGAACATTGGGTGATCGGATGGCACCAGGGGGCTGCAGGAGCCGGCGGCAGTGGGATCGTAAGTTACGCTGTTAAGGTGACATTTTTGCTTTCTGCAGCGTGTCGGGGGTGCCGCCGGCAAAATGCTTTTTGTTTCTCCATAGGTTAACATTGGGCTCGGTGTTCAGGTCCAGCACCCAAGCATCTCTATATGATCGACCCGAGCATTGAGCACCCGAGCATTTTACTTTTCGTCCATCACTATTTAAAGCGAACATGTCAGCTCGTTCTACCCCCCTAACGAATCACTACCTGTCCCTACACCTTGGTAGCTGATTCCTAACCATCCCTCTCTGAGCTAAACGTGCCCTATAAAGCTTAAGAAAAAAGATTTATAACTTACATCTAATCTCCATCCGTAGACTGGAAATGCGGGCTCCGGGGCTCCATTCTCCCCCCATGCTGGCCTTTAGCACGCCCCTCTGGGCATCATCAGTTGTTTTGTTGTTCCACCTCTTTTTGAAATTCCCGCCTCCTCTGCTGCTATCATGAGCAGGCCAGAACATCATATCCTGTGCATTGTGGTAGCTTATGACGTATATGGCTCGGCTACAATATGCTCATTGCACATACGCTAGAGCTGGGCCGCACACGTGATCAGCCCCCACAATTCCGGATATGACGTTCCAGCCGGCTCATGATAACAGCAGAGGAGGCGTGAATTTCAAAAAGAGATGGAACAACAGAACTACCGATGACACCCAGCGGGGCGTGCTGAAAGCCAGCAAGTGAGGGGGAAGGGGGTGGAAAGGAGCCCGCCTTTCCAGTCTCCAGATTTAGACTACATGTAAGCTATAAATAATTTTTCTTAAGCTTTATAGGGCACATTTAGCTCAGAGGGGGATGGTTAGGAATCAGCTACCAAGATGCAGGTAGTGACAGGTTAGGGGGGTAGAACAAGCTGACATGTTCCCTTTGAATAGTGATGGGCGAGTAGTAAAATGCTTGGGTGCTCGATGCTCAGGTCATTTTGAATGTGCTTAACACACATCGTAAAAGTATTATGTAGTACCTGTTAGCGATAACAATGAATTAGTAATAAGTCAATGACCATACATAGGTCATTTTTTAAATTTATTTTAAGAATGTAAGATACCGTGTTTCCCCGAAAGTAAGCCCCCCCCGATTGTAAGGCCGCCTAGGGGTAAAGGGGGGGCCTGCTAATGTAAGGCCTCCCCCGAATATAGGGCCTTACAACCGGGGGGGGGCTAATGTAAGGCCCCTAGTGGAGGGGGGGGAGCGGGAGCGGGTCGCACGTCACGTGCGCCCGCTCATTACATATGCACTGCATCCCCCTGTCAATCAGCGGCAGGGGGAGCAGTGCATTATATATATGGGCCCCCTCCTGCTGGCACACTACCCCCCTGTTCTGAGGCCCCCCCTGCTGCTGCTGCACACATCTTACCCTCCAGGGTCTTCTTGCAGCAGCCAGCGTGTCGGTCCTCCGTCCTCGGCTGTCTCCCGGATCATGTGACCGGCCGGTCGCAGTCGCGATGACGTCATGCGCTGCGACGGGTCACAGGCGAGGACGGAGGACCGAAGCGCTGGCTGCTGCAAGAAGACCCTGGAGGGTAAGATGTGTGCAGCAGCAGCAGGGATGGCCTCTCTACACCAACTGGGGGGGGTAGTGTGCCAGCAGGAGGGGGGCCCATATACATAATGCACTGCTCCCCCTGCCGCTGATTGACAGGGGGATGCAGTGCATATCTAATGAGCGGGCGCACGTGACGTCGACCCGCTCCCGCAGTGTCCCAGCAGGAGGGGGCCTGTAGGCCACACTGCTGGGGCACACAATATAAGACCCCCCCCCCGAAAGTAAGACCGGGGGCCACTTTTGGCCCCCAAAAAAATGTAAGACAGGGTCTTACTTTAGGTGAAACACGGTATGATCTTGCGGAGTTAAGATGCCCCACACTGTACATTAAACAGTGGAAATAATATGGTCTACAGCAATATCTCATGACTCTACTTGCACATGAACATTTAGCTTTGCCAAATGTTCCTGTGCTTTCAAAAGAAAGAGTAGAAAGCTGATGCCAGATAATTCTGTCTGTGGCTTATTTACCCAATAACAAGAAGGTAAAGTCTTAATTTTCATACTTTCTGGCCCTTTTTTCATAGACATCATTTGTCAGGAAAAAATCCAGGATGCCGCCATACACATTAGACTATCACACAATCCAGCTAATATCCGTAGGTTTGGTCTACCTATTGGTAGTGTCACACCTGTGTTCAGCATTACGTTCAGGAGGTTCCATCTAAAACTTAGAATTTGGCAGCATTAGCGCAGTGTTACCAGAAAGGTAAAACTGCGTTAACGCTGTCTATTCATCCCTATGGCAGATGGAACCCGAGCGCACTGCAAATGCCAGCTTCACACTGTCTGAATTTCAAATCTCGCACTTTTTCAAAGCGCATCACATGATTCAGGCTCCTGCCTCATGTGATGTGCTTGAAAACAGCGAGAGATTTGAAACTCCGGCAGTGTGAAGTCGGCGTTTGCAGTGCGCTCGGGTTCCATCTGCCATAGGGATGAATAGACAGCGTTAACGCAGTTTTACCTTTCTGGTAACACTGCGCTAATGCTGAAAATGTCTACGTTTCAGACAGAACCCCCTGAACGCAGGGAGTAACACTAATCTGATCCTAGCTTTAGTCTGTTGTTTATGGGGATCTTTGGCGCCTTTCCACTAATCATAGCCTTGTGTATGGAGCCTTTACTGCTCTGTGATGGACCTCTTTGGCAGGCCACTGTTTTTTTCTCTGATTTCATAAAGTTGTCATGTTATACAGTTGTATTGTCAGCACTGTAACCAGATCTGCTGCTTCATTACCCAACATCAGATATAAATATCTTTTAGGGGGAATGAGAAGACAGTTGACTATGTAGGTATCCTTTAACTGTTAATGGTATCCTTTAATATTGTTTATTGTGACTTGTAATGTACATGCCAAAGGGAAAGTGGGACATTAAAAGTTACCTATGTGGACAAGTCTTTTTGCATGTTTAAATAATTGAAAAATATAATTGTTTTTCTCAATTAAATGAATACAAATTTCTTTTAATTTAGTCAATATGAATGGAATCTGAGCTAATACATAATATTTACAAAGAAGGTACCCAAAGATAGTGAAAACAAATTGGAAATAAATTAAATATCTATATAAAATAATTAAGGAGATTAATTTACACTTATCAAGAGCAGCTGCTAATCGCTGCATAGAAGTCAATTGGCAGTCAATTAATGTACTTTTTGACAAAATGACCAGAATTCTATAAGCACAGATTAATTCTTAAAAGGAACCTGTCACCTGGAATTAAGGCCCTGACCTATCACTAGCTGTCCCTACACCTTCTTAGGTGTTCCCTAACCATCTCTCTCTGTTCTAAATGTGACTTGTAAAGAGTTAGAAAAAAGACTTTAAACTTACAGCACGCCGCTCTCCAAGGCGACGGGAAAAGCGGTCTCAGGCTCCATTGTTCCCTCCTCGCAGCTTTCCAGCATGCCCCACGGGGCGGCATAATTCTGTATTCATGTCCTCCTGAATTTGGAATCTCCCGCCCTGTTTTCATGTGATGATGCACCGGCCGGTACGTCACATCCAGCCCGGTGCATTATGGGCCTTATCACATGATCGGCCACGGTGCATTGTGGCCTTGATCACGTGATCGGCCCGGCTCTGCGCATGCGCAATGCGCTGCAGGGTTTTCAGTGCTTGCGTCAGCTGTAAGGACTGACGCAAGTGTGACCCTAGCCTTACTGCATCATTACCTTATTGTAACGCTGTGTTAACACCGCCATAGAGTAATATGGATGACGGAAGCCTAAGTACCTGTAACTGTGGGCACAAAAGATGCCTGCATTTCAAATCTCGCTCTATTTACAGTGGACAGCTGAACGTGACTTGCCGCGTTCAGCTGTCCACTGTAAATAGTGCAAGATTTGAAATGCAGGCATCTTTTATGCCATCGTTTGAAGGCACTTCGGCTTCCGTCATTCATATTACTCTATGGCAGTGAACACAGCGTTACAATACGCAATGCTGCAGTAACGCTGTTGTCATACAGCTCTATGCCGAATCCTGCATACCAAAAAAACAATGCTTTCATAATGCTGCTCTAAAAAAAAGCAGACGCAAATGTGGCCCTAGCCTTAGGCTGCGATCACATGAGCCATGATTCTCTCTTTCTGGAGAATTGGATCAAGTATGGAAATGACACTCTGCTCAAACTCTGATCATATCACAGGTGTGGAGAAGAAACAGAACATCATTTCTTCATCTTCCTCATTGTCCATGTATGTGTAAATTAAACAGCACTTGGATTATATCCGAGTGAACTCAAATGTTTTGGGCACGCTCATCAACTTGAATGAGTGTGCGCCATCCTCTATATCCTCATTCTCATGCTGAATCACCTTGAGAAAAAAAGTGCTGGTCGGCCTTGCCCCATAGTATAACATTGGTCCAAAGGCAATCCAATAACACGTCAGTTAACACTCATCAGTGTTATTTGTAGGTGTGAGTGCAGCCTAAATCTCTCTCTTCTGTAGAGTGTAAACTTTTCAGGTCTGCAAACTCCACACTCCTCCCTAAAAAGTGTAACTTCTATGGTCATTGAGATTTTTCCACTTTCCACTTTCCACTTTCACACATGAATTTTCTGAAGTAATACAGGCTTTTCAGTATTTATTCCCAAACATTTTTTTTTCAATGCAATCAAAATGTTATGTAAAATAAATTTGCTAAAGTCTTCTAATTCGAAGTGTAAAACACCCGTTTATCTTTATTAATATGTGCTTAGAAAATGATGGTTATCGGCAGCACATCATTTGTTTGCACAAGACGATGTCCTGCTGAAAACAATGATTTTAATGACGGCATGAATAATCCAATGACCCAACAAATGAGTGTTTGGCTCATTTAGGAGGAGATTGCTGGCATGTTTAGGCAGGCCGATAATCAGTAAATATGAGATCTAACAAATGCTCATTCATGATTATCTGCTCTTCTGAATGGGCCTTCATGGTACTATACAATGTCAAATAGGCATCAGAGACAAGGGCAAACACTGGATATCAATGATCATGCACTTGAGATAATTGCTAGTGTATACACTAAAACAATGGAAGATGACACTGAAAGAAAATGTTTACATTGCTAATTAGATGGAGAGCGGCAAACGCTATAAAACTTGTTTCAAAACATTTTAAAAGCAAATATCTACATAGCAAACAAGTCAACAAATGGGATGCATCTATTCCGATTAACAAACTTGCCAATGTTATTATGGCATAACCTCCAATCCCTCATAGGGACTCTGTATAAAAGCACAAACAATATGTGTCAATAAACCATAGCAAATTCTAATTTTGTTACTATGGTAACATTATTACCCATGACAAGGAAACCACACATCAAAGTGATTACAAGGTAGTCTTGGAAAAAAAATTGTCAAGGGCACAGCTTTTTAAAATGCACCATTCTGCATGGATATTTCATTAATTATTTACTATGTCAGAGACGTTACTACTGCTTTATTTTCATAGAAACTAGGGCTATTCAGCACAATATTGATCATGAAAATAGATTTTAGCTATACATTGTTCAATGTTGGTGGGCAGTTCATTACTCAATTTTATTGAAATACACAATATATTGAGCCTTTAATCATACACAGTGTGGGACTTATTCATCATCTCTGAGCACAGTTTAGTAAGTCTTCTTTCTTGGTATCTATCATTAACTAATATCGTGGATTATATAATTTAGAATTTCTTTCCATTTTAAAGACACCTTCAATCCATCACCATCAAAGTTCGGAGGTTTCTTCGGAGTGCAAAGGATGAAAATTAAAAAAGGGCTAGCAAAGGGTAAAAATGAATAAAGGACACTTATGATTATACATAGTATAAAAAAATAATAGTATTGCTAGAAAGATATTTTTATTGGATCCTTGAAGTAAATTAATTTATAGTAGGCCTCACCAAGACGTCCACGTGGCCCCCACCTGTTGTATCCATTTTTATTCGTGGACATAACATGTACTCATTATATACTATGGTGCTACACATACATGGTGCATCTGCAATGAATAAATGAACTCCAAGATTGCTATAACTGTTAAAACATAAGGTAATTGGAGTTTTTTTGATCAAAGAGCAGGAAGTCATTCACCCACATCAAGCTATACACTTAATATGGAATGTCTCCAAACACTATTACTCTACATCTCCATATGCCAAGCCATGGCTGATCTGTATGAGGAGTGACAAGTGAATTAGTCATAGTTTATGCTTTGCTTTGTATGGGAAAGATGGGTGGATAATGATGCAGAGTCCTGGAGGGAACCACACAAGCCCTGTGTGCTGTAAAAAAGAAAAAATATAGTGCCCACACACCTATACTTTTGAATAAATGCACAGCTGAACAAATATGCTATGTGGCAAAATTCTACATACACAACACAATGTGGCAGCACACTGCGATTTATGAATATATGAACTCTAATATTACTAAAATTGTTAAAAATGTTAAGTACATAGCATATTTGATAATAAAGTGTAAAAGCTAACCAACCACACCAAGGTGTTCTCAAATAAGGATGATCCATAACACTATTTTCCTACAAAAAGCAGCAAGGTGCTGTGAGGGTTAATCCTGAAAAGCCCAGGCATATGTGGCATCAGCTGCTTGTGCTAGTGTCTGATTAGCCTTTATTCACATGCACCATTCTGGCACCATGGGAACAGACGCGGCAGGTAAATGCTGCTTTTAATGGTTTTGCTTTATGTTTATTTTGGTGGCAGCATGGCACAACTAAAATAAGAATATACACAGTCAGACCACCTGATGGGATTGCCTTTACGTGGAAGGCTTACTCAAAGGATTGATCAATATTTTGCCAAATATCTCAATTTTGTAATAGTCTATAGTTTGAAAGAAATTCCTATGTGCATTTGCACTTTTTTTTTTATTGTAAGCTATCTTCTGGCAGTGGTGGCTTTTTTTTGCTGTTTTTTACTATTTTCCTACCTCTTCATGTGCCAACCCAATATCTATCTATCTACGATCAAAAAAGCAGGCAGCACTCCATGTTACGAATGTGAAAAGGACAATTTAATCCAGCCACATGTGATGCGACGTTTCAGCCTTTCTGGTCTTTTTCAACCATAGTGCATCATGTGTACAAGTGAACATTTTTTGCATCAAACTTTTAAAAAGCAATTAAAAGAAATGCTTTAAAACAACTGCATATATCAGCAGTATATAGTTTACAGTGAGCCACATAGTGATTTTATAATAAAGTGCAATAATAGTGCTTAATGTAAACAGTCCATATAGGACTGATACTACAGTACAGATTAATCTATTATATAATTGCCGTAGCGACTTCCATCGCACACGGCGCCACTTCCGTGGCTTCGTTCGTGGGCGCGCGGCGCCACTTCCGTGGCTCTGTTCGTGGCTGCGCAGCGCCCACGCGACACACTAGCAATGGCCGCGAAGCAAAGTCCTCCATGTATCTCAATGGGAAGTGAGGCGCTATTTTCATTGGTCGGCGCCAGCACACAGCGACCAATGAACTTCGCGCCCCACTTCCTATTGAGATACATAGAGGACTTTGAGTTTCACATTTACCGCTGTAAGTGAGGCGTGAAGCTCATTGGTCGGCGCCAGCACACAGCGACCAATGAGCTTCGCGCCTCACTTCCTATTGAGATACATGGTGGACTTTGAGTTTCAAATTTACCGCTGTAAGTGAGGCGCGAAGCTCATTGGTCCGCGCCATCACACAGCGACCAATGAGCTTCGCGCCTCACTTCCTATTGAGATACATGGAGGACTTTCAGTTTCAAATTTACCGCTGTAAGTGAGGCGCAAAGCTCATTGGTCGGCGCCAGCACACAGCGACCAATGAGCTTTGCGCCTCACTTCCAAATGAGATACATGGAGGACTTTGAGTTTCACATTTGCCGCTGTAAGGGCCCTTTCACATCAGCGTTTTTTTTCAAATCGCGGCAGATGCGGTGAAAAAACCGCATCTGCCGCGATTACCGCATACCGGCTGCACTTGCGGCGCGGTTGCGGTTTTTTCCATGCAAAGTATAGGCGGACTTGCGGCAGGTGCGGCAAGTGCGGTTTTTTTCGCGTTTTTTTCGCGGCCGCACCTGCCGCAAGTGCAAAACTGCACTTGCCGCACCTGCCGCAAGTCCGCCTATACTTTGCATGGAAAAAAACGCAACCGCGCCGCAAGTGCAGCCGGTATGCGGTAATCGCGGCAGATGCGGTTTTATCACCGCATCTGCCGCGATTTCAAAAAAACGCTGATGTGAAAGGGCCCTAAGTGAGGCGCGAAGCTCATTGGTCGGCGCCAGCACACAGCGACCAATGAGCTTCGAGCCTCACTTCCTATTGAGATACATGGAGGACTTTGAGTTTCACATTTACCGCTGTATGTGAGGCGCGAAGCTCATTGGTCGGCGCCAGCACACAGCGACCAATGAGCTTCGCGCCTCACTTCCTATTGAGATACATGGAGGACTTTGAGTTTCACATTTACCGCTGTAAGTGAGGCGCTATTCTCATTGGTCGGCGCCAGCACACAGCGACCAATGAGAATAGCGCCTCACTTCCCATTGAGATACATGGAGGACTTTGAGTTTCATATTTACTCAAAGTCAAACTCAAAGTCCTCCATGTATCTCAATGGCCAGTGAGGCGCTTCTCTCATTGTACTCATGACAGTAGCAACATTAATCCTTTACATTCCGTTTTATCTGTAATTTCTATAACACAGTGTGTAGTTGTACTGTCACTGCGAAGTTAACCCCTTATATACCATTTCTGCCTTAACTCCATACTTTGTAGTCTCTATTACTACTGCCAGTAGGAACATTAACCCCTTATATTCCATTATTGTTGTTATTTCTATTACACAGTGTATAATTGTAATGACACTGCAAAATTAACCCATTATATACCAGTTCAGCATTAACTGCATATTTGGTAGTGTTTATAACTACTGCCACTGGTACATTAACTCCTTGAACACCATTTTGAATATAATTTACAGCGCTGAGTCTGTTGTGGGAGTGCCTGTGGGACATTAACTCCTTCAATAACATTTTTGATATCATTATAAGTTCCTACTCTGTTATAGTCCTGTTAGTCGGACATTAACTCTTTCTACACCTCCACTATATTGTTACCCTCACAGTTTTGCCTACATCGCCTACTTACTCATATATCTGGTGTTTAAGTTTATTATTTAAAACTCTTAAAAAAATTATATACAGATTCTAGACTTTCGATTCTTTAGAATCGGGCTCACAGCTAGTTCATTATAATTATCTGTGTGTAACACCTGTGATGATTAAAAAGCAGAATATTTACATGGTGGAAGATCCATGCTCTCCCATCGCCAGTCCCGCCTTATAGGATCTATCCCCGGTTTCTTCCGGGTTTGACCGGGCATGCTCAGTGCGTGTCATCAATTACGTCATTATGTTATCATGCATGTGCGCGTGCATCCAGTTCCACCGCCGCCATCTTTGATGCTGTCCGGTCACCGATATTTGCCCATATATCTATAAAGATTAATTAAACCTTTTGGGATTTTTATTATTATAAACTTACTTAGCGGGCAGTTATATGATAGTAGTAGCAGGGACCCAGAATTTAACTATAGGTAATACTGGAACCAGCCAAGATATCTCCCCTATTTAGGGCAGAACCATAGCTGTTAATGTGGCAGTATGCTGAAGGTCACAGGGGTGAACCTGAGAGCTCAGCACATACACACATATACCAGACACCCATAACATTCACACAACCAACCACAACCAATCCACTGTTCATAAAATATAATGTTTTACAGCGAACTGGTGCATATAATAAATGTTTTTATTTTTAATATTAATCAAACACAAGGTTCAAAAGACCTTCTTATATATACTCAATACGAACAGGACAATATGGCGATTTTGGGTTCGCTTCCAATCAACCACCTAAAGAAAAAAAAAATACTATTAATATAGTCTCTGATGCCATCATATTAGATAATCATATGCACTAATATGGAATGAAGTTGTAACAAACAGAGGAATATTTTTACAAAACATCATTTTTTTTGTGAGGAGAGTGGTGCTGTTGCAATATTATTAGTAGGCATTGGAGGACCCTTACTAATGGGTTATCTGATATTCCTGAATATAAAGAACCCCCTTTCTTTTACAAAACATCAAAAACACACACTTAATTTACGGTATGTAGCTTGAAATCAACATTCAACCCATTTGGTCTTAGAGTCTGCAATCTAAATATCCACTTTAATTCTTTTTTCTTTAACAAGGCGACTCTGTTATCTCCCCGTGTAAGTGGCGGTATACATGATCAATAATCATGAATCGTAAACCAGTGTCTTTATGGCCCTTCTCAATGCAGTGTTTAGGTACGGGGAGATCCACCCTCTCTTTTGACTAAAACGAGTCTTGAAATCGCAGGTGGTCTCCCCTATGTACCTACAGTTAGGGCCAGAAATATTTGGACAGTGACACAAGTTTTGTTATTTTAGATGTTTACAAAAACATGTTCAGAAATACAATTATATATATAATATGGGCTGAAAGTGCACACTCCCAGCTGCAATATGAGAGTTTCCACATCCAAATCGGAGAAAGGGTTTAGGAATCATAGCTCTGTAATGCATAGCCTCCTCTTTTTCAAGGGACCAAAAGTAATTGGACAATGGACTCTAAGGGCTGCAATTAACTCTGAAGGCGTCTCCCTCGTTAACCTGTAATCAATGAAGTAGTTAAAAGGTCAGGGGTGGATTCCAGGTGTGTGGTTTTGCATTTGGAAGCTGTTGCTGTGACCAGACAACATGCGGTCAAAGGAACTTTCAATTGAGGTGAAGCAGAACATCCTGAGGCTGAAAAAAAAGAAAAAATCCATCAGAGAGATAGCAGACATGCTTGGAGTAGCAAAATCAACTGTTGGGTACATTCTGAGAAAAAAGGAATTGACTGGTGAGCTTGGGAACTCTAAAAGGCCTGGGCGTCCACGGATGACAACAGTGGTGGATGATCGCCGCATACTTTATTTGGTGAAGAAGAACCCGTTCACAACATCAACTGAAGTCCAGAACACTCTCAGTGAAGTAGGTGTATCTGTCTCTAAGTCAACAGTAAAGAGAAGACTCCATGACAGTAAATACAAAGGGTTCACATCTAGATGCAAACCATTCATCAATTCCAAAAATAGACAGGTCAGAGTTAAATTTGCTGAAAAACACCTCAAGAAGCCAGCTCAGTTCTGGAAAGTATTCTATGGACAGATGAGACAAAGATCAACCTGTACCAGAATGATGGGAAGAAAAAAGTTTGGAGAAGAAAGGGAATGGCACATGATCCAAGGCACACCACATCCTCTGTAAAACATGGTGGAGGCAACGTGATGGCATGGGCATGCATGGCTTTCAATGGCACTGGGTCACTTGTGTTTATTGATGACATAACAGCAGACAAGAGTAGCCGGATGAATTCTGAAGTGTACCGGGATATACTTTCAGCCCAGATTCAGCCAAATGCTGCAAAGTTGATTGGACGGCGCTTCATAGTACAGATGGATAATGACCCCAAGCATACAGCCAAAGCTACCCAGGAGTTCATGAGTGCAAAAAAGTGGAACATTCTGCAATGGCCAAGTCAATCACCAGATCTTAACCCAATTGAGCATGCATTTCACTTGCTCAAATCCAGACTTAAGACGGAAAGACCCACAAACAAGCAAGACCTGAAGGCTGCGGCTGTAAAGGCCTGGCAAAGCATTAAGAAGGAGGAAACCCAGCGTTTGGTGATGTCCATGGGTTCCAGACTTAAGGCAGTGATTGCCTCCAAAGGATTCGCAACAAAATATTGAAAATAAAAATATTTTGTTTGGGTTATGTTTATTTGTCCAATTACTTTTGACCTCCTAAAATGTGGAGTAATTGTAAAGAAATGTGTACAATTCCTACATTTTCTATCAGATATTTTTGTTCAACCCTTCAAATTAAACGTTACAATCTGCACTTGAATTCTGTTGTAGAGGTTTCATTTCAAATCCAATGTGGTGGCATGCAGAGCCCAACTCGCGAAAATTGTGTCACTGTCCAAATATTTCTGGCCCTAACTGTAAGCCCACAGGGGCATTTAAGCATGTACAATACAAATTCTGATTCACAAGTAAGATAGTAATTGATTTTGTACATTTTTTGTGATTGTCTATCCATAAGTTGAGTGCCTTTCATCATAGCTCTACAGTTAATGCAATTTAAACACGGAAAACACCATTTTCTATCAAAGCCAGTAAGGGAACATTGCTTTTGTTTTCTAAAAGAACCAACATCGGAATGCACCAACTGATCCTTCAGATTTTTATTGCGTCGGTAGGAGAAGAGAGGGGTTTCTTTATATTCAGGAATATCGGATAACCCATTAGTAAGGGTCCTCCAATGCCTACTAATAATATTGCAACAGCACCACTCTCCTCACAAAAAAAATGATGTTTTGTAAAAATATTCCTCTGTTTGTTACAACTTCATTCCATATTAGTGCATATAATTATCTAATATGATGGCATCAGAGACTATAATCTTTTTTACCTTAGGTGGTTGATTGGAAGCGAACCCAAAATCGCCATATTGTCTTGTTCATATTGAGTACCGTGTATACTCGCATATAAGCTGAGTTTTTCAGCCCAAAAATTGGGCTGAAAAATCCCCCCCTCGGCTTATACGTGAGTCATAAGGCCGCCCGCCCCCCCCATTGGTATACAGGCGCCCCCCCATGGGTATACAGGGCCCCCCTTGCTGCCACAAACCTGTAAAGTAATAGATCATTATACTTATCCCTGTCGCCGTCACCGCCGCCGCCATCGCGCTCCTCCAGCTTCATCCGGCTTCTTCCGGCTTCCTCCTCCGGTGCACAGACAATGAAGTCATTGCCTGTGCCCACCAGAGGAGGAAGCAGGAAGAAGCTGGATGAAGCCGGAGGTGCACAATGGCGGCGGGACAGCGACAGGGATAAGTATAATGATCTATTACTTTACAGGCTTGCGGCAGCAAGGGGGAACCCTGTATACACCACTGGGGCTGCTGCTGTATACACCACTGGGGCTGCTGCTGTATACACCACTGGGGCTGCTGCTGTATACACCACTGGGGCTGCTGCTGTATACACCACTGGGGCTGCTGCTGTATACACCACTGGGGCTGCTGCTGTATATACCACTGGGGCTGCTGCTGTATATACCATTTTGGCTGCTGCTGTATATACCACTGGGGAGGCTGCTGTAACACTGCTGGGGCCTGTATATACCACTGGGGAGGCTGCTGTATACCACACTGCTGGGGGCTGTATACCTGTGCTGGGGTCCACCCTCGGCTTATACACGAGTCAATAGGTTTTCCCAGGTTTTGGGGGCAAAAGTAGGGGGGTCGGCTTATACACGAGTATATATGGTATATATAAGAAGGTCTTTTGAACCTGGTGTTTGATTAATATTAAAAATAAAAACATTTTTATATGCACCAGTTTGCAGTAAAACATTATATTTTATGAACAGTGGATCGGTTGTGGTTGGTTGTGTGAATGTTATGGGTGTCTGGTACATGTGTGTATGTGCTGAGCTCTCAGGTTCACCCCTGTGACCTTCAGCATACTGCCACATTAACAGCTATGGTTCTGCCCTAAATAGGGGAGATATCTTGGCTGGTTCCAGTATTACCTATAGTTAAATTCTGGGTCCCTGCCACTACTATCATATAACTGCCCGCTAAGTAAGTTTATAATACTAAAAAGCCCGAAGGGTTTAATTAATCTTTATAGTTATATGGGCAAATATCGGTGACCGGACAGCATCAAAGATGGCGGCGGTGGAACTGGATGCACGCGCACATGCATGATAACATAATGACGCCGGGTATAGATCCTATACTGCGGGACTAGCGATGGGAGAGCATGGATCTTCCACCATGTAAATATTCTGCTTTTTAATCATCACAGGTTTTACACATAGATATAATGAATTAATCTGTACTGTAGTATCAGTTTTATATGGACTGTTTACATTAAGCACTATTATTGCACTTTATTACAAAATCACTATGTGGCCCACTGTAAGCTATATACTGTTGATATATGCAGTTGTTTTAAAGCATTTCTTTGAATTGCTTGTTAAAAGTTTGATGCAAAAAATGTTCACTTGTACACTTGATGCACTATAATAAAGACCTGATATAGGTTGAAACGTTGCACCACAAGGGGCTACATTAAAGATGTCATCTTGGATGAATTTTTGGAGTGCTGCCTGGTTTTTGGGAAGTATACTGTTTTGCATTGGACATTGCAATTTTCATGATTTTTGCACCCGTTTCTGAAAAAGAGTTTGTGCTGCTTTCTTTTTATCTATCTATCTATCTATCTATCTACAGTCATGGCCAAAAGTTTTGAGAATGACACCAAAATTATATTTTCACATGATCTGCTGCCCTGTGGTTTTTATTTGTGTTTGTCTGATATTTATATCACATACAGAAATATAATTGCAATCATATTATGAGTACCAAAAGGTTATATTGACAGTTAGAATGAGTTAATGCAGCAAGTCAATATTTGCAGTGTTGACCCTTCTTCAGGACCTCTGCAATTCTCCCTGGCATGCTCTCAATCAACTTCTGGACCAAATCCTGACTGATAGCAGTCCATTCTTGCATAATTAATGCTTGCATTTTGGCAGAATTTGTTTGTTTTTGTTTGTCCACCCGTCTCTTGATGATTGACCACAAGGTCTCAATGAGATTAAGATCTGGGGAGTTTCCAGGCCATGGACCCAAAATCTCTATGTTTTGTTCCCTGAGCCATTTAGTTATTACCTTTGCTTTATGGCATGGTGCTCCATCATGCTGGAAAAGGCATTGTTGGGCACCAAACTGCTCTTGGACGGTTGGGAGAAGTTGCTCTTGGAGGACATTCTGGTACCATTCTTTATTCATGGCTGTGATTTTAGGCAAGACTGTGAGTGAGCCGATTCCCTTGGCTGAGAAGCAACCCCACACATGAATGGTTTCAGGATGCTTTACAGTGGGCATGAGACATGACTGGTGGTAGCGCTCACCTCTTCTTCTCCGAATAAGCTGTTTTCCAGATGTCCCAAACAATCGAAAAGAGGATTCATCAGAGAAAATGACTTTACCCCAGTCCTCAGCAGTCCATTACCTGTACCTTTTGCAGAATATCAGTCGGTCCCTGATGTTTTTTCTGGAGAGAAGTGGCTTCTTTGCTGCCCTCCTTGAAACCAGGCCTTGCTCAAAGAGTCTCCGCCTCACAGTACGTGCAGAAGCACTCACACCAGCCTGCTGCCATTCCTGAGCAAGCTCGGCACTGCAGGTAGTCCGATCCCGCAGCTGAAACAGTTTTAAGATACGGTCCTGGCGCTTGCTGGTCTTTCTTGGGCGCCCTGGAGCATTTTTGACAACAATGGAAGCTCTCTCCTTGAAGTTCTTGATGATGCGATAGATTGTTGACTGAGGTGCAATCTTTCTAGCTGCGATACTCTTCCCTGTTAGGCCATTTTTGTGTAGTGCAATGATGGCTGCACGTGTTTCTTGAGAGATAACCATGGTTAACTGAAGAGAAACAATGATAACAAGCACCAGCCTCCTTTTAAAGTGTCCAGTGGTGTCATTCTTACTTAATCATGACTGATAGATCGCCAGCCCTGTCCTCATCAACACCCACACCTGTGTTAATGGAACAATCACTAAAACGATGTTAGCTGATCCTTTTAAGGCAGGACTGCAATGATGTTGAAATGTGTTTTGGGGGTTAAAGTTCATTTTCTAGGCAAATATTGACTTTGCAAGTAATTGCTGTTAAGCTGATCACTCTTTATGTCATTCTGGAGTATATGCAAATTGCCATTAGACAAACTGAAGCAGTAGATTTTGTTAAAATTAATATTTGTATCATTCTCAAAACGTTTGGCCATGACTGTATCTATCTATCGCAGAGCCTGGTGTCAGTAAGTGCAGGGTCATGGTTACAGCCACCTTTCACTATGCACTGAACAGTGACTAAAGCTGTAACCACCCTTAGGGCCCCTTTACACGCGGCTACATTTCTAGCTTATCCACAGGAAACTTACTGGTTGCAGTGAAATCATGGAGACAAGGTTCTATCTTGTTGCTGTGTACAAATGGAATAATCTCTCCATGATTTCACTGCAACCAGTAAGTTACCTGTAGCCACCCAAGAAATGTAGCCGCGTGTAAAGGGGCCCTTATGGCTGAAAGTCCAAGGCAGCCAGAAGGAATTCAGTTAATTTCTTCATGCTAGCAAGGCTTTTAGTGAGGGTGTTGGGCAGCTTTAGAATGCTATTTAATTGCAAATCAACCCCATATTTGCAGGTTAATAGGGTATTTTTGATGACAGGTTCCCTTTAAGAAATATAAAGTCTTAAGAGATTTACAGGGAAAGCATAGAATCATGATAACTGTGGGCACAGAAAATGAAAACAGAATATAAATATAAACATCTCTACACATATAATCTATTAAATTTATGCCAAAATGTTTAGATAAGACAATATCTGAAACTTATTTCTGCGTGTAAGTGAAGAATCGAGTAAATAACAATTCATATAATAACTGATGTTTTTGTAGAAGTAAATTACATATTTCTTGTCAATTGTAACATATTGAACATACTGCAGGAAAGTAACTCTGAACATTTTTTTACTCATTTTCTAAAAATTCTTCATGGTAAATTATTCATACGAGAGTCTAGCATTAAAATATACAGTATGTATATAGCATTTATATCTGGCATTTTTATATACAGTGTATATCCATATATACTATTTAAAAAAAATAAGGGAACACTAAAATACCACATTCTCATTCTCAATGAATTAAATATTCTAGTTGCAAATCTTTATTCATTACATAGTGGAAAGAGTTGAGAACAAAAAAACATATAAATGGTCAATGTAAATCAAAATTAATATCCAATGGAGGTCAGGGTTTGAAATGATACTCAATAACAAAGTGGAAAATCAAATTACAGGCTGACCCACCTTCAGTGGAAATGCCTCAAGAAAAGGAAATGAGACGTAGTAGTGTGTATGGCTATGACTGAGCAAGCTCTTAATTAAGTGGCACATAATCATATGAGTGAATAGCCCCTTCAATGCCTGAGCAAGCTATTGATGATACGGCGGATGTTCTTCTGGTGGATCTTCTACAGGACTTGGATTAAAGCTTCAATCGACTCCAGAAAAGTGTGTGGTGCAGCTGTTGGTGGATGGAGAAAGACATGATGTCCCTGATGTGCCCGATTGCATTGGCCTGGGGAATGGGAAGCATAGCATCAATGCCAGGAACTGCTAAAATTATGTGTTTAATGGCACTTCCTGTTGTCCAGTGCTTAAGTTAGATCTACCAAATTAGTCCAATACAATTAATTACTTGGCACTTGAAACAGTTTTGGTTTTCTGTGATATTTTATTGGTGAAAATTTTAACACAAACAAATGTTTCAGCAACAACTCTATGGGCCTTCTTCAGTGTGCTCAAGTATTGTTTTTAAGAGAATGCGGTGTGGAAATATGGTAGAAACAGCATGAATCATTGGTGCCACAAGACATGTGGCCCAGAAAAAGGATTGTCATATAGATATTCCCACCACGAGTGGATCTAACGTAGCTGCAAAAGGTTTATAGAACTGACAGGGAGAAGCCATCTGACCACTGGGGGGAGCTGGGAAAGGTGCACAATTGCAGAACAAGGCAGGGAAAGCAGAGTATCCACCACTGGGTATATAAAATGGCAAATGCAGCGTCAGGCTCCATTCTATTTTTTCCTGACATTTTCTGTGTGGATGTTCCAGACCAGCAGAAATTCAGTGCGCATGAAACATCCACAAGTTGAAGACACAAGGGCTTGTGTCATTGGCTGGCTTGTGTCACTGACTGCCTGAGTCGCATGTTCCTCAGGATATAAAAAGTGGCCATCCCATATCAGCCTCCAGTCTCCCCTGAAAATGATGCATTTATCATAGCACAATTACTAGGTGCTTTACCTGGCTCTTCCAGCGGACCTGGTAAAGGTAGCTTCCTGGGTAATAAGGGGTTAATTCCAGCTTTGTATTGCCAGCTGGCATTTAGCCTAAGATTCTTAATGTTGGGGCGATATTAGACCCAGCCATTAAGACTCTCAAATAAATTAGTAAAGAAGACACAACACACATTGAAAAAACATGTTATTAGAAATAAAACACAAAGACATTCCTAGACACCATCTTTATTAACCCCTCAGACCTTATACCCATCCTCAATCCCCTGCAATGTCTCTGTTTGTGACAACGCACTCCCAGCTTCCCGTGGTCTCTGAATACGGAATAACTGAGGTGAGAACTGCAGCATGATAAGTAACTGAGGTCACCCGAGGACATCGTTGTCACAGTAACCATTAGCTAGTGGTTACTATAACAACGGTGTCCTAGGATGACCTTACTTACTCATGACTTACCCGTACCTGGCCTTTATCTTCATGGTCTCTGAAGACTGAATGAATGAGCCAGGTAAACGCGAGTCACTAAGGTCACCCGAGGACACCATTGCAATAGAAACCACTAGATAGATACTATGGCAATAATGTCCTCGGGTGACTTCAATTACTGCTGGCTTACCATGCTGCAGATCTCAGCTCAGTCATTTAGCATTCATAGACTGCAAGGATACAATGCTTTGTACTTCTCACCAGTCTCTGATGAAGCAGAGCTGACAATGTGTCAAGTCCAGCAGAGAGAAGACGTCGCAGTGGTTCGAGGATGGGTATGAGCGTCAAGGGGTTAATAAAGATGGAGTCCAGAAATGTCTTTGTGTTTATATTTCTAATAAAATGTTTTTTTCAATGTGCTTTGTGTCTATTTTTCTATTTATTTGAGATTCTCAATGGCCGGGTGTAATATTGACCTGACATTAAGAATCTTGGCTTAATGCCAGCTGAAAATATAAAGCTGGCATTATCCCTTTGGGGTACTCCTGCGGACCGGTCGCCACGAGATGGTGCAGCAGCTGGGACTGGTAAGTCGGCCACCCCACACACACACTCAACACATCCCCCGATCCCAAGTCTAAAGTACTTCTTCATGTCTAGCAACGGGATAGCGGGAGGTGCGAGGTGGAGGGTGGAATATTAGGAAAAGACCCGGTAAGGGGTGGAGACACAACCACAAAAAGGACAGCCACACAACACCAGGGGCTTTTTAGGCTTTTTGGAGGCTAGTACTAGTAGAGTGGAGGAAAACAAGAGTAACACCTGTTAGCCAGAGATACAAAACTGAAAGAACCCCGACCCAGCGGCCTGTGCCACCGTATGGCTAGCCCGGGTCCTAGGCTGAGAACCGAGGGAAGACAGAGGAGGTCCAAGGTGAACCCAGATTAGCAGGGACACTGAGGGACCGGGCCGGAACCAGAGTGCCGGATCTGCTGAAGTGGCAGGGAAGCTGTATGCCCCAACCTCGAAACCCTGCGGGGTGCAGGGTCTTTATGTCCTGAGACCCAACCTCCTGCACAGCAAAAGAAAGGCCGTTGAGCTAGGGCGAGGAATCCCAGAAGGGGGCCCACAGAGAGCCCATGATCGCTGGACTGTAAATAGTGTGTGGAACAAAGAGGAGAGAGGCCCTAGAGGAACATGAGAGGGGGTGTCGCAGACAAGCTTTCCCAGCTGCTGATACCACACTGGAGATGTTATTGCACTGAACTGTGCTGTAACATCTAACGAGTGAAGAAGTAAACCCGATAAAAGTTCAGAACTGTGTGAGACTTTGTTTGTGTCCTTGAGAGGTGGAAACCGATTCTGTGAGCCGGCAACAGGAGACTGCCAAAAGATACCGAAACTTTGCATTACATTTACACATACACTGCGGTAGCCCTGGGAGCCAGCCCTACCCGTGGAGGGCGCAAGAACTCAGCTGCAATCTCCATTATTCCCAGAGTTCCCGACTACAGCTGTGACTACATCTGGCCACAAACCACAGGTGGCGTCAAAACATTCTTTTATTTCTCATTTTTCTTTTCTTTTATCCATTTTTACTTTTCCCTTTTTACTGCTCACTTGATGAGGGGATCACTGACCGGGTCATGCCACTGTGACATCCCATAGCCCCAGACGAAGATGAGAGGGCCCTTTTCCGAGTACCCCACGGTCCACGCCAGGGGCGAGACAGCTTATTACCCAGCATGCCACCACCTTCAGGACTGCTGAAAGAGCCAGGTAAAGTGCCTGGAAATGGCTTTATGTTTAATGCGCCATTTTCAGGGGCAGCTGTGGGCTATTATTCTTTAGCATGACAGTGCCTAACACAATGGGCCTTCACCCCACTTAGAATACCAGCCATCAGCTGCAGAGTTTTAACTTTGCTGAAAATTAAAAATAGAACAGAAACCCTATGCATTTTTTGGTAGCCAACGTAAAACTAGGCAGTTGATGGTTGCAGCTCGCAACTGTCCGCTTTATCTGTGCTAGACTAAAAAATACAGAGAACCCCTATTCGTGTTTTTTTTAATTATTAATTTATTTATTTAACACACTATGATGGTTGGTTGCCAAACCCTAGTGTGTATGGTAACTAAGCACACACCCCGTCCAAATAGTGGGAATGCAGTATGATTGCATCAGCCAATCACAGATGCTCTTACAGAGAGTGAGCATCTGTGATTGGCTGTTACCAGTCAGTGCAGTGAATATGCATGAAGCTTAATGAGCAGCCCTGAAAGAAAGCAGTAGGAGACTGATAAACCCAATCTAGCAATTCTATCTATCTTTCTGATTTTCTGTCTGTATGTCTATCTATTTTAACTTTCCTGTGGGCAAGTCCATATTACAAAAGCATGTCATATTTAAGAGCACTGCAGCTGATTAGCTGCTGAACCCTGACTGACAAGCCCCTGTGATGTTCATAAAGTGGCCCATCCCATACAATGATCTCACCAGGCATCATCCTCTTCCTGCTCCTACTCCCACCCTCAGGGCTTATAAACCCCTGTCTCTGGCTGTTTGGCCTTTCCCTCCATGATGACCCAGTCCACGATCGCTGCTGGAACACATGGTGGTCCGCTTGAGATTGCGGTACGGGAGAGCCGCCAGTTTGCTGTGCTTTCAGCGTCTTTGGCTTCCTCCCTGATGAGGCATGAAGGCACAGCGCAGTGGGCAGGTATCATATAAAGTCTTCCTGCCCGTTGCAGCATTCGAGCCAGGTAATCACTAGCAGGGAGAGCATGCGCACCATTTTAGCACCGGAGGTTACTGCACGCCCGCCGGTCAGAATGGGCAGCGCGGTGCAGCTGGTCAGCAGCGGGTCGCCAATGGTGCACCCCCCTGCTGTAGGGACTTTCACTACACTTATCCTGGCCGCACACAGGAGATTTTGGATCAGGGCGCAGCAGCACTTATTCACACTGTGAGTCTCACACAGACTACCAGCCCCTCCTCCAGGAGGAGGCAGCTCCTAGTGATGGGTAGTCGTGGGCTTCGCCGTATTTCTGGAACCAGCCGGATCCAGCAGGCAGCGACGGGCTGCCCCCAACCCCCAGGTGCCTATTTGTACCTGGCCGGACACAAGAATATAGGGGAGCCCTTTTTTTTTTATTATTTCATGAATTTCATGAAATAATAAAAAAAAGAAAATGCGTGGGAATCCGCGCAATTTCTATGTCTAGCCAGGTACAGCTAAGCAGCTGGGGGCTGGAATCCGCAGCGCAGGGAGGCCCAAGCTTTCTGGGCACCTCCCGCTGCAAATTGCAGATCGCAGCCGTCCCAGAAGATGGCGCATTCATTGAAGCGCTATCCTCTGGCGCTGAACCCCGCTCTTCCAGTGGCCCTGGTGGCGGGTGGCTCACTGGGTAATAATGAGGTTAAGGCCAGCTTTGTATTATCAGCTGGCCCTAAGCCTGAAATTTATGGCGGTCACGCCAATACTAGACATGACCGCCATGAATTTCTATTAAATTGTTTTAAAAAAAACACAACACAGAGAAATTTTTTTTTATTAGAAATAAAAAAAAAAAAAGCCATTAGGGACTCCATCTTTATTTAAAAAAATCCTCTTCCGTCCGACGTAGTCCAAAACGCGATGTCCTCTCTGCTACATCCCTGTGCATAGATATAGATGTCTATGCACAGAGAGTGAGCAGACTGAGAACAATCTCAGCTCTGCTACATCATCTCTGTGCACAAACATTCATGTCTGTACACAGGGAGAGCAGGCGGGCTCTAGGACCCTGGAGCTGCGGCAGCCCGCAGAACCCGAGCCTGGCACAGAGCAGACAGCCGGACTCGTTACTGTGCGAGTTTCCCTGCGATTACTTGCACAGTAACGAGTCCAATGCAAGTCAATGGCAATCCTAGTTTTGTCAGAGTCTCAGACTCTGACAAAACTAGGATTGCCATTGATTTGCATTGAACTCGTTACTGTGCGAGTAATCGCTGGGAAACTCGCAGAGTACCGAGTCCTGCGAGTCCCTTACTACTCGCCGAGTAACGAGTCCTAGCGAGTAGACTCGCCCATCCCTAGTTTTGTAGCATTTGTCACCACGGGCTATGCGGTTCCTTCTATTATAGGCTGCCCGGCCACTGGTGACCAATCCGGTTTCCTTGCGAACCTCCAACGCACCTGTATCGCACCACCACCTGCTTCGTCCATCGGGCGATTAATAATCTTTCACAGTTCCTGATGTTTCTTATAGACGTTCACATGCCTACACTTCCCACGGGATCTTTGGGTTCACGTTGTGCCGGGTGCAAATAATTTTTATCTAAAAGGGAAAATAAAACTGAAGATTTCTTGGTTCAAAACATTCCAGTATTTCTGGTACTTTTTGGAGCAGCGGCGGTGATCGAAAGACATTTGGTCCCGGATAGAGCAAATCATTTTTATGGTATTTATGGTTTGTTATTCAAAAAAAATAATAAATTCAGCAGGCTAATTTCCTTAACTGTTTCTTTTACTCATTTAAGCTACCTCGGGGTAGTTGCATAGCACGCTGGTTTACTTATTGTTGCATGCCTCGTCACGACAACTGTAGACTTTTCCCGTTGCTCATCACCAGCCAGCATGGGGGCATCGGACGCCTCACCGCATAAGTCGGTTGTTACATACAAAAGAAGGAGATGGAAAACTTTAAACCCAATCTCCTGGAAAATTGATTATGGGACACACCATGAAATTTAAAAAATAAATAAATTAATAATAAAATAATTAAGATCATAACTGGTGCGGCCCATACAAAAGGTTGTTTTCACAAGGAAATCAGGTATGTTACTTTGTTGTCGAATGAGTCTTGCTTGGTTACGTGTTTGCAACTGTTCTTTTAGGACTTTTAAAAAAGAATTTAAAAAAAAACGAACATAGAAGCACATTTCACTTTACGATTCTGAGCGTTCTTTAGGTTTTAGAGTGATTTTGCAAGCGTCAAACGCTGGACAATTTAATTACGGCGGGTAGCATGTGCACCTGGCTCCCTCGTTCTAATATTAGTCTTTGGCGTTGGTTTCTGGAGCACCTCAGTTGTATCCTGATGCGACAGCTGTGTGGTCTGCAGGATAACACCTAGTGTGTCGCTCATGGTCAAGGAACTTATGGGATTGTGGTTGTGATATGCTGACCTTTGACATTTTGTTTAGTGGCTGTCATGTTTGGGTTATTAGTAATGTGGTACCTGATTTCTGTTTAGTTTCATTTCAGAATTCTGGGACAGATGTACCACTTGCTAAACGGGAAAGTGTTTATTGACAGGTTTCTATCTGAAGGTGCTGCACCCCATCTATGGTCATGGGCAGATTTCTAGATATGGTGGAGCTTATGGTAAGTTTTGGTGTTCACAGGGGTTCGTGGTTGGGCTTTATACAGAATATATCCAGACTCGGCGGGGCAACTATGTGTTGCGTATTGCATCTGCAACTCTGCAACGCATGGTTCGGCTGGCATGGACACATCCAACTTGTAGCTTGTACAGGAAGATTGTACAGGTGTCAGGCAAAAAATAAAAATGGTGTTTTGCTACCTGGAGATATGTATTGGTTCAGGTAGCAGAATAATGGGAAGGTGCGGCTATGCTGCCCCTTTATTTACACTGATTGTCACAGCACTGATCCGTCATTAATGGGCTGCCTTTTCTGCGATTCGGGAGGTGGAGCCCCCCTCAGTTTTGGTATACCTACTGTAGCACACCAATTGTTTTGCTCATCGTCCACTCAGGGCGGCCTCTCCTCAATGACAAGTTTTCTACTTTATAATTTCTGATGTGAATATTGCATTTCCTCCAAGAGAATTCTGCTTTGCTTCCTTCAGGAAGGAAGGAAGGAATGAGTTATCCCTAAGGGTACCTTTACATGCGGCTACATTTCTAGGGTGGCTACAGGTAACTTACTGGTTGCAGTGAAATCATGGAGAGATTATTCCATTTGTACACAGCAACAAGATAGAACCTTGTCTCCATGATTTCACTGCAACCAGTAAGTTACCTGTAGCCACCCTAGAAATGTAGCCGCGTGTAAAGGTACCCTAAGGTGGTTCATGCAGGGTGAATGTCGTGGTAAGTCCCTTTTCGGCAGGCATAGGCATTCTGGTTTTCAGTTGTACCTGGTATATATTGTTGCTGGTGAAATGGCTAAGTGACTGTTATTGATGCAGTATATGTCTGTGAGGGTACGTGGGTATGATACAGGAAGTACCAGGTACGGTGTTGTGGTAAGTTCGAGTCTATGTGTATATTCGGATTTAGGCGTGTATATGATTATGCATGCTTACATGCGTGGCATACGTATACGTATATTTGAAAATACCGTCATGCACTGGAGTGGTTTTATTTCAGCGGTTCAATACACAATGCGAAACCATTACATTTTAGAGAAACACTACAAACCGAATTATTTAATTAGTGTTAATTACTATTACGGTTTGACCTGGCTTACCGCCTGGGTATCTCCAGGTATTTATTGCAAGAATTTCGGGCAGTGATGAGAATCGGGTAAAACATTCTGTCGTATCCCATGAGATCTCTTGGGGGAAGTCTTTGTTGTTTAAACATCTATGACTTGTGATTCAATAACATCCCCCTCTTGGAACACAGGAATATTTATTGATTTACAGGGTAAACTAGTTCTTCGCGATTGCTCCAGGGTGGGAGTTTATATGCTTTTCTGTTTGAGTATATATGTGTCACGGGTGGCACGGATGACAGGGTGGAGGCCACGCGCAGACGATCCCAGCGTTTGGCCCACCAGCCATAATGGTGGAGGATGGTCCGTCTCTTTCAGGGGCATTTACCTTCTGTGTTGATGGAGAGAAGGTGTGATGAGATCTCTCTATTATGGGGAGACGGCTGTGGAGGTCTTGCGCTCGGTCTGGTTTTATCCACCAATGTTGTAGGTCACTAGGACCCAGCAGACTCCTTCCACCTTTATAAGGAGGTTCATTACCCTTCCTCGGTGCAGGTGATAGTTCCTTGTGCACACTTTATCCTTGCTCCAGCAGAAGCTGAGATGGTGGAGGTTGCTGTGTTCTGCTGTCAGATAAGTGTTTCCTTTTCCCAAATGTCTGTCTTCCCTGGTGTTTGTCTTTAGTTGTTAGTGGAGGGGTCTAGTGAACCTCTCCATCTGATCCTTAGATAAGATAGATCTAGGATCAGAGAGGGACGAGGTTCGTGGTCGGCGACAGTTGAGGAGACTGTATAGGGACGTTAGGGCAGACAGGGTCAGCTCTAGGAAGTCTAGGGGTCACCGTCTCCTTCTTGTGCCCTTAGCATTAGGGACTCCTGATCCCCCCCCCCGTCGTTATCCTACGCTGGGTGTCTTCCCCACTCCCAGCGTGACATTATCACCTGCCATAACTGTAAGTGAAGGAAGGGGAGGATTTGATTTTCCTTCCTTTCCTTATGGATCCTGTGTCTGCTTTGGCCCAGCAGCTGCAGACCTTGTCTTTGGAGGTTGCGGACCTTCGGTCGGCTCTGCAGGGACCACAACCGCAAAATGGTGTCTTGGGGAATCAAGCAGTGGGTCCGGCAAGACCGGAACCTAAGGTTGCCCTCCCTGACAGGTTTTCAGGAGGCAGAGACAAATTTACTGTGTTCAAAGAGGCCTGTAAATTATACTTTAGGCTTAAGCCGTATTCCACTGGTGATGAGCAGCAGCGGGTAGGAATTATTATATCATTGCTGCAGGGGGATCCCCAATCCTGGGCTTTCTCTCTGCCACAGGACTCTACTTGTCTCCAGTCTGTGGATGGATTTTTTGACGCCTTAGGCCTCATATATGATGACCCTGACCGTGTCTCTTTGGCTGAATCCAAATTGCGCCATCTCCACCAGGGGACTCGGTCGGCGGAATCATATTGTTCTGAGTTCCGCAGGTGGGCTATGGACACAAAGTGGAACGATCCGGCTCTCAGGAGTCATTTTTGCCAGGGTCTTTCAGAAAGACTGAAGGATGCCTTGGCAGTGTATGAGACCCCCCCGTCCCTGGAGGCAGCTATGTCGTTGGCTATTCGCATGGATAGACGCCTCCAGGAGCGGAGGGGTAGACCTCCTGCAACTGGGAGCCCTTCTCATGGTGGTTCCTTGTTGCCGGGTGGTCACTCGGAGGGCGAGTCATTTCTCCCGAGGGGGGAGGAACCTATGCAGCTTGGAGGAGCGGCGGCCTCGAGGCTCTCCTCCGGTGCCTCCCGGGGCAGGGGGAAGGGGGTCTGTTTTTTCTGTGGGAAAGGAGACCATTTTATCGGGGCCTGTCCCTACGCTCCTAAACGGACTAGGGTGCCGGGACCTCATGTGACTATGGGGGGTGTGGAGGTGGTCGAGCGGGAGGTGTGTGTATCCTCCGTTTGTACTTCCCATTTTCTCCTGAGTGCAGAGGTGGCGCTAGAGAGCAAAACGGAAGGCATTTCTGTGTTTGTGGATAGTGGTGCGGGGATCTGCATGGTGGATGCTCGTTTTGTACACGCTCATGGGCTTAACCGCTGTTTATTGTCTCGCCCCATCCGTATCTATGCCATCGACTCAGCCCCTCTTGCTCAGGGTAGTCTCACACATATCGTACATAACATTAAGTTAACGGTTGGATCCCAACATCAGGAGACGTTATCTTGCTATGTCTTAGACGGTCTCCCCGCTCCCATTGTCCTGGGCTTGCCATGGTTGATTAAACATAATCCCGTAGTGGATTGGCAGTCCAGGGACATTGTGGAATGGAGTGATTTTTGTTCGGAGAATTGTTTGGCTACATCCCTTTCGGTGGTATCTGCTGAATCTCTGCCCCCATTCCTATCGGAGTATGAGGATGTGTTCTCAGAGAAGGGGTGCCGAGACTTGCCCCCTCATCGGGCATATGATTGCCCTATCAACCTCGTTCCCGGAGCTAAACTGCCCAAAGCTAGGATGTTTACTATATCTGGTCCCGAAAGACAAGCAATGAAGGATTTCATTTCTGAAAGTCTGGAGACGGGACACATTAGGCCCTCCACGTCGCCGGTTGCGGCTGGTTTCTTTTTTGTGAAAAAAAAAGATGGGGGCCTCCGTCCTTGTTTGGATTTTCGGGAATTGAATCGGATTACTGTCCGTGATCCATACCCCCTCCCTCTGATCCCTGATTTATTTAGTCAGGTTGTGGGTGCCAAATGGTTCTCCAAGTTGGATTTGAGGGGGGCCTACAACCTGATTAGGGTCAGAGAGGGGGATGAATGGAAAACTGCGTTTAATACCCCGGACGGCCATTTTGAAAGTCTCGTAATGCCGTTCGGGCTCACTAACGCCCCGGCGGTTTTCCAACATTTTGTCAATGATATTTTCCATCATTTGGTGGGTAGATTTGTAGTTGTTTACTTGGACGATATCTTGATCTATTCTCCCGATATGGAGACGCATCAGTCCCATGTCAAACAGGTGTTGCAGGTCTTACGGGACAACAAACTGTATGCTAAACTCGAGAAATGTGTTTTCGCCGTTCAGGAGGTTCGTTTTTTGGGGTACCTCTTGTCGCCGTTGGGTTTCCGGATGGATCCGGAAAAGGTCCGGGCGGTGCTAGATTGGGAACAGCCGGACAATCTACGGGCATTGCAACGCTTTTTGGGGTTTACCAATTTTTACCGTAAATTTATTAAGAACTATTCGGTACTGGTGACGCCTCTTACGGACATGACTAGGAAGGGGACGGATTTTTCTGAGTGGTCTGATTCTGCTCGCCAGGCTTTTTCCTCCCTGAAGCGTTGTTTTGCTTCCGCGCCTGTTCTTTGTCAGCCCGATCTTTCTCAGCCCTTCATTGTGGAAGTGGATGCGTCTGAGGTGGGGGTGGGGGCTGTGTTGTCGCAGGGCCCTTCGCCTGGGAGATGGGTGCCCTGTGCGTTCTTCTCCAAGAAGTTGTCTTCGGCCGAGAGGAATTATGATGTGGGTAATAGGGAGCTGTTGGCTATTAAGTTGGCTTTTGAGGAATGGCGGCACTGGCTGGAGGGGGCTGTCCATCCCGTCACGGTTATTACCGACCATAAGAACCTGTCTTACCTTGAGTCCGCCAGGCGTCTCAATCCCCGGCAGGCCAGGTGGTCTTTGTTTTTCACGAGATTTAATTTTACCGTCACCTACCGTCCGGGGGTTCAGAATGTGAAGGCGGATGCATTATCGCGTAGTTTTCCGGGTGGTAGTACTCATGAGAGTCCCGTCCCCATCTTGCAGGAGGGGGTGGTTGTTTCTGCTCTTTGCCCTGATCTGGAGGGGGAGGTGTTGAAGGTTCAGGGGGGCGCCCCTGCCTCCTGCCCTTCTGGGAGGCTTTTTGTGCCGTTCTCTTTGCGCCTCAGGGTGCTGTCAGAGCATCACGACTCTGTACTGGCGGGGCATCCGGGCGGTAGGGCCACTTTCGATCTTTTGTCTCGTCGCTTTTGGTGGCCGGGGTTGAGGAAGGACGTAGCGGAATTCGTATCTGCCTGTGGTGTGTGTGCACGTGCTAAGGTTCCGCATACCCGTCCGTCTGGGTCTCTCGTGCCATTGTCTATTCCTGAGAGGCCATGGACACATTTGTCAATGGATTTTATCACCGATCTTCCGGCGTCTGCGGGCAAGACGGTGGTACTGGTAGTAGTAGATAGATTCAGTAAGATGGTTCGCTTTGTGGCACTGCCCGCACTTCCTAATGCTCGGACTCTGGCACAGGTGTTCGTAAGTGAGATTGTGAAGCTTCATGGGGTTCCCTCCGATGTGGTTTCTGATCGCGGTACTCAGTTCGTCTCCAAATTTTGGAAGGCTTTTTGTACACGTTTGGGGATAACGTTGTCCTTTTCTTCTGCTTTTCATCCTCAGTCTAATGGTCAAACCGAACGTGTGAATCAGAATTTGGAGACTTACCTGAGGTGTTTTGTCTCTGACCATCAGGAGACTTGGGCAAATTATTTGCCCTTGGCCGAATTCGCCCTTAATAATCGTCTTCAGGAGTCCACTGGCAAGTCACCGTTCTTCGGTGCATATGGGTTTCATCCTCAGTTTGGTACTTTTAGCGGTACGAGTCCTTCCGGAGTTCCGGAGGAGGACCGTTTTACCTCGTCCCTCTCCTCGGTTTGGCGGGGTGTACAGCGTAGCTTGAAGCTCTTAGGTGACAGGTACAAACGTATGGCTGACAGGAAGCGTGCGCCAGGTCCGGACCTATGTGTGAATGACTACGTGTGGTTGTCTACCAAGAATGTGAAGTTGAAGGTGCCCTCTTGGAAGTTGGGGCCCAGGTTTATTGGCCCCTATAGGATAACCGCCGTTATCAATCCCGTGGCGTTTCGTCTTGCGTTGCCTCCTGCTCTTAAGATTCACGATGTGTTTCACAGGTCGCTCCTCAAGCCGTATGTGCCGTCGTCTAACCCATCTCCTTTGCCTCCTGAGCCCATCTGTGTGGCGGGGAATCTAGAATTCGAGATCTCGAGGGTGGTTGATTCTCGCATGTTGCGCCGTTCTCTTCAGTATTTGGTGCACTGGAGGGGGTACGGTCCTGAGGAGCGGATGTGGGTGCCGGCGTCGGAGGTGTCCGCCGCAAGGCTGGTCCGCGCTTTTCACCGTTCCCATCCGGATAAGCCTGGTCCTGAGTGTCCGGGGGCCACTCGTAGGAGGGGGGGTACTGTCACGGGTGGCACGGATGACAGGGTGGAGGCCACGCGCAGACGATCCCAGCGTTTGGCCCACCAGCCATAATGGTGGAGGATGGTCCGTCTCTTTCAGGGGCATTTACCTTCTGTGTTGATGGAGAGAAGGTGTGATGAGATCTCTCTATTATGGGGAGACGGCTGTGGAGGTCTTGCGCTCGGTCTGGTTTTATCCACCAATGTTGTAGGTCACTAGGACCCAGCAGACTCATTCCACCTTTATAAGGAGGTTCATTACCCTTCCTCGGTGCAGGTGATAGTTCCTTGTGCACACTTTATCCTTGCTCCAGCAGAAGCTGAGATGGTGGAGGTTGCTGTGTTCTGCTGTCAGATAAGTGTTTCCTTTTCCCAAATGTCTGTCTTCCCTGGTGTTTGTCTTTAGTTGTTAGTGGAGGGGTCTAGTGAACCTCTCCATCTGATCCTTAGATAAGATAGATCTAGGATCAGAGAGGGACGAGGTTCGTGGTCGGCGACAGTTGAGGAGACTGTATAGGGACGTTAGGGCAGACAGGGTCAGCTCTAGGAAGTCTAGGGGTCACCGTCTCCTTCTTGTGCCCTTAGCATTAGGGACTCCTGATCCCCCCCCCGTCGTTATCCTACGCTGGGTGTCTTCCCCACTCCCAGCGTGACAATATGATTTAAATAAATAAATAAATAAAAATAAATATATGAATGAATTAAAAGAAAAAAAGAAGAGGGTATGAAAAGATCTTCCGTGACACTTTGGTCCCTGTGTTAGTAGATGGCTAATTGTCGTTTCTTTCCAGATGGTTGTTGGGCCCGATAGAAGAATTTTGTGCCACTGTTTATATATCTGGACTGCCTACTGGGACAGGAGTTCTCCCCAGGACAATGATCACTCGTTTTCTGCCTAAAGGGATATTGGTGAAGAAGGAGTTTCATATGTTTTGAGTGGTGCCCGATATAGTGGGAATTGCTCGGTCCGTTCCCAGCCCAGTCGTTTTCGTCATCCGCATTGATGATAACGTCCTTGTGCCCTTCCGATCAGAGAACTGATGTCATTATGAGAATCGGGTTGGATAAACTTCGTGGTTTTTCTACGTTTTGTATTTAATTTGGCCCAAGGTTTTCCCTATAGTCTGGAGGCACCAGGAAAGATTTTGGCACCAGAATATGCTCGGCTTTTGATTAACCACCTTTCCGTTTTCTTTCATTCTAGGGGAGTTTTAATTTTTGGCAGTAGCTACTGTTTTGGTGACTTACATTTTGTTCCCATTTGGGTTTTCATCGGGATGTCATGGGTCGTGTTATCTTCATTTCAAGGTTCTAATTCTCCAAAATGTTGCTTTTCATCTCTTGGGTGGGGGGGGGGGTCGCAGCTCAGGCATACACCTTCCCTTCTCCTTGGTGGATGGTGTGTGGTTTTGTTCGAAGGCTAACAAAGGTTATTCGTTAAGATTTAAATGTGGGGTTCTTCATTGTGTGGGATGGAATTGGTGGTGGGTCTTGTCAGTCTGAAGAGCACCGCAGCTGATTAGCTGCTGCTCCCTGACTGACAAGCCCATGTGATGTTCAAAAGTTGGCCCCTCCCATACAAAGATCTCAACAGGTATCATCCCCTTCCTGCTCCTACTCCCGCCCTCAGGGCTTATAAACCCCTGTCTCTGGCTGTTTGGCCTCATCCCCCATGATGACCCAGGGCACGATTGACCGCCCTCCCTCCCTTGTTTGTCATTTTTGGTGATATGGTTTAAAGTCGCAGCAGTGGATGGTGTGTGGTGTTGTTCAAAGGCTAACATGCGCCAGGAGTCGGGTTGGGCATAACCCTTTGATACACACAGGATATCAGGCGGATTTGTGCCCAGGTTCAAGCTGTGGCCAAAAATATTCCAAAAAAGATGGGATGGTACTATTTGGATTTACCTCTTCAATAAAGGTTTTCGGTTAAGATTTAAATGTGTGGTTCTTAATTGTGTGGGACGGAATTGGTGGTGGGTCTTGTCAGTCGCATGTCATGCGCTGATGTCTACATGCTAAGTGTGGGAAAACCACGCACTGACATACCATTCTCATGTCATACGCATGACATCCGCATGTCATACAACTTTCAAAATGCATGACACCTGCATGACACTCTGCTACTTTTCTTGCTGAGATCCATGGCGAGAAAAGGTATACAGATAAGAGTGTACCCTAAAGCTTTATACAAAAATCCTTTTTTACCTAAAATATGAAAAACATTTTCTTCTTAGTGAACTGGCTCCATTTTTGGTACAGTATGTTACAACTGGTCTGTCATCTGTTTTTCACCCATGAAAAAATGATTCAAAGTTTCTCAAGTAATCATTGAAAAACAGACAGCACTGAAATGACACAAGGATGGCAGTCAGGTGTTAGGCTAGGGTCACACATCCGGATTTTTTTTAAAAACCTGATCCGGTTTTGAGCTTTTAAAAAGCTCAAAACCGGATCAGGAAATGTTCCTCATAGGAGCCAATGATAAAAACCGGATTGCATCACAAGCAATCCGGTTTCCGTCTCCAACTCTGTAGCCTGCGTGAAAAATCATGCAGGCTGCATTTTTCGGAGCGGTTCTATCATCTGCAATGCAGGAACCGGATTGCTCAGGATGTGCAATCCTGAGCAATCCGGTTACCATATAGTTTGCTCATCCCTGCTGCTGCAGGGATGAGCAAACTGTTCTATGTGTGTACAAAGTGTTAATTTTATGAATAAATGTTCCTATAATGTCTCTAGGGGGTGCCCACTCCCCCTAGAGACCTTCCACCCACTCAGGTGGGCATATAATGATTTATTCACTTCTGTACAGCAGCCGGCTTCTGACAACTGCTGTACAGTTTTATCAATGAAAGCGCCGGGTTCCTCTGTGAGCAGCGCGCATACTATAGCTATTGAGGCTATAGTATGTGCGCTGTCCGAGGTTCTGAAGCCATTTGCAGTAGATCTATGGGCAGTGCTGCTCATAGATCTACTGTAAATGGCTTCAGAACCTCGGACAGCGCACATACTTTAGCAATAGCTACAGTATGTGCGCTGCTCACAGAGGAGCCCGGCGCTTTCATTGATAAAACTGTACAGCAGTTGTCAGAAGCCGGCTGCTGTACAGAAGTGAATAAATAATTATATGCCCACCTGAGTGGGTGGAAGGTCTCAAGGGGGAGTGGGCACTCCCTAGAGACATTATAGGAACATTTATTCATAAAATTAACACTTTGTACACCCAGAGAACAGTTTGTTCATCCCTGCAGCAGCAGGGATTAGCAAACTATCCGGTAACCGGATTGCTCAGGATTACACATCCTGATCAATCCGGTTCCCAGATTGCTGAATGTCATAAGACAATTGCAATCACCGCATCCGGATCTGGATGCGGTGAACGCAATTCTATATTTATGTGTGACCCTAGTCTTATTCATTTTCTTTTTTCAGTTTTTTTTTTCTTTTCTCACAGCCACATAAGTGAAAAACTGTATATTTGAAAGCGTCCAATTATTTTTTATGCTTTTGCTCCCCTCAGGGTTCAGACACCTTGGCGCGGAAATTGGCCGAGTGTAATGTGAGAAGATCTCGCATTGCACTCGGACCAATGTTAGTTAATGAGTTAAGGCCCAGTTACACATACAGATAATTGTACATAGATTGTTCGCAGATCTTTGGTTGCAGTGAAATCATGGACACATTGTTACATTTGTACACGGCCACAAAATGGAACAATGTGTCCATGATTTTACTGCAACAAGAGATCTGCGAACAATCTCTGCACAATTATCTGTGTGTGTAACTGGGCCTTAAGAACACATTAATGTGTGTTGTCAGCTTTTTTCTCATCCACATTCTGGATTAGAAAAAAGTAGCTACATTCTGTGGCAGTATGCAATAATCATGTGTGTATTTATTGACTATTTACCGTACTAGAGATTCCTAATGGCGGGTCTAACATTGGCCCTATATTATGAATCTCGGGCTTAGTGCCAGCTGCCAATAAAAAGCTGGCATTAACCCCTTTATTACCCAGTTAGCCACCGGCACCAGGGCAACTGGAAGAGCGTGGGTACAGCGCCAGAAAATGGCGCTTCAATGAATGCGCCATTTTCTGGGGCGGCTGCGGGCTGCAATTCGCAGCATGGGGGGCCCAGAACGCTTGGGCCTCTCTATGCTGAGGATTCCAGCCCCCAGCTGCCTAGTTGTACCTGGCTGGACCAAAAATATGGCGGAGCCCCACGTAATTTTTTTTTCTAGAATTAGTTCTAGAAATTTAAAAAAAATGGGCTTCGCTGTATTTTTGGTTCCAGCCAGGTATGACGAGGCAGCTGGGGGTGGGTAGCAGTCCGTAGCTGCCAAGTTGTACCTGGCTGGACCAAAAATATGGCGGAGCCCTATGTCATTTTTTTTCTAGAAATATTTCTAGAAATAAAAAAAAATAGGCTTCGCTGTCTTTTTGGTTCCAGCCAGGTATGACGAGGCAGCTGGGGGCTGGTGGCAGTCCGTAGCTGCCAAGTTGTACCTGGCTGGACCAAAAATATGGCGGAGCCCTATGTCATTTTTTTTCTAGAAATAATTCTAGAAATAAAAAAAAAAAAATAGGCTTCGTATTTTTGGTTCCAGCCAGGTATGACGAAGCAGCTGGGGGCTGGTGGCAGTCCGTAGCTGCCAAGTTGTACCTGGCTGGACCAAAAATATGGCAGAGCCCCATGGGTCCCCTATGCTGCGAATTGCAACTACTAGACTAGTATGTTTTTTCACAAAAAGTTTCTTTATTCATTTATACGTCTCAATTTGTGAAGCACATGTTGGTTCAAAGTGCTCACTGTGCATCTAGATATGTTCCCTGGGGGGTCTAGTTTCCAAAATGGGGTCACTTGTGGGGGAGCCCCAATGTTTAGGCACACAGGGGCTCTCCATACGCGACCTGGTGTCCGCTAACAACTCCAATTGTTGGCAAACACCAGGTTGCGTATGGAGAGCCCCTGTGTGTCTACACATTGGAGCTCCCCCACAAGTGACCCCATTTTGGAAACTAGACCCCCCAAGGAACGTATCTAGATGCATAGTGAGCACTTTGAACCCCCAAGTGCTTCACAAATTGATCCATAAAAATAAAAAAGTACTTTTTTTTCCACAAAAAAATTATTTTTTCATTTTTACAGATCAATTTGTGAAGCACCTGGAGGTTCAAAGTGCACACTATGCATCTAGATACATTCCTTGGGGGGTCTAGTTTACAAAATGGGGTCACTTGTGGGGGAGCTCTAATGTTTAGTCACACAGACGCTCTCCATACGCAACATAGTGTCCGCTAACAATTCTAATTGTTAGCGGACACCATGTCGCTTTTGGAGAGCCCCTGTGTGCCTAAACATTGGAGCTCCCCCACAAGTGACCCCATTTTGGAAACTAGACCCCCAGGGAACTTATCTAGATGGATAGTGAGCATATTGACCCCCAGGTGCTTCACAAATTAATGGAAAAAAAATTTTTTTGCGGAAAACAAGTACTTTTTCATTTTTACAGATCAATTTGTGAAGTACCTGGGGTTCAAAGTACTCACTATGCATCTAGATACGTTCCCTGGGGGGTCTAGTTTCCAAAATGGGGTCACTTGTGGGGGAGCTCCAATGTTTAGGCACACAGGGGCTCACCAAACGCAACATGGTGTCCGCTAACAATTTGAGCTCATTTTGCCTTCAAATTGTTAGCGGACACCATGTCGTATTTGGAGAGCCCCTGTGCGTCTCCACATTGGAGCTCCCCCACAAGTGACCCCATTTTGGAAACTAGACCCCCCAGGGAACATATGTAGCTGCATAGTGAGCACTTTGAACCCCCAGGTGCTTCACAAATTGGTCCGTAATAATGAAAAAAGAAATTTTTGTGGAAAAAAAAAGTGCTGTTTCATTTTTATGGATGAATTTGTGAAGCACCTGGGGGTTCAAAGTACTCACTATGCATCTAGATACGTTCCCTGGGGGGTCTAGTTTCCAAAATGGGGTCACTTGTGGGGGAGCTCCAATGTTTAGGCACACAGGGGCTCACCAAAAGCAACATGGTGTCCGCTAACAATTTGAGCTCATTTTGCATTCAAATTGTTAGCGGACACCATGTCGTGTTTGGAGAGCCCCTGTGCGTCTTCACATTGGAGCTCCCCCACAAGTGACCCCATTTTGGAAACTAGACCCCCCAGGGAACATATGTAGCTGCATAGTGAGCACTTTGAACCCCCAGGTGCTTCACAAATTGGTCCGTAATAACGAAAAAAGAAATTTTTGTGGAAAAAAAAGTGCTTTTTCATTTTTATGGATGAATTTGTGAAGCACCTGGGGGTTCAAAGTACTCACTATGCATCTAGATACGTTCCCTGGGGGGTCTGGTTTCCAAAATGGGGTCACTTGTTGCGGAGCCCCAATGTTTAGGCACACAGGGGCTCACCAAACGCAACATGGTGACAGCTAACAATTTGAGCTGATTTTTATTCAAATTGTTAGCGGACACCATGTCGCTTTTGGAGAGCCCCTGTGTGCCTAAACATTGGAGCTCCCCCACAAGTGACCCCATTTTGGAAACTAGACCCCCCAGGGAGCATATCTAGATGGGTAGTGAGCATATTGAACCCCAGGTGCTTTACAAATTGATCTGTGAAAATGAAATAGTACTTTTTTTTTCACAAAAATTTTTTTTTAGCCTAAATTTTTTCGTTTTCACATGGCAACAGCATAAAATTCATCCTAAAATTTGTTGGGCAATTTCTCCTGAGTACACCGATACCTTATATGTGGTCATAAACCACTGTTTGGGCACACAGCAGGGCTCAGAAGGGAAGGAGCGCCATTTCACTTTTTGGATGTAAAATTAGCTCCAAAATTCAAATTGCGCTCCTTCCCTTCTGAGCCCTGCCGTGCACCCAAACAGTGGTTTATGACCATATATGAGGTATCTGTGTACTCGGGAGAATGTGCACAACACATTTTAAGATCCATTTTATCCCGTTGCCTATGTGAAAATGAAAGAATTGAGGCTAAAAGAACATTTTTGAGAAAAAAATTAAAATATCCATTTTTTGTTTCCACTTTGCCTTAGGTCCTGTGAAGCACCGGAAGGGTTAATCATCTTCTTGAATATAGTTTTGAGTAGCTTGAGGGGTACAGTTTTTGGAATGGTGTCACTTTTGGGTGTTTTCTGTCATGTACACCCCTCAAAAGGACTTCAAATGTGATGTGGTCACTAAAAAAAATGGTTTTGTAAATTTTGGTTGAAAAATGAAAAATTGCTCATGAACTTTGAACCCTTATAACGTCCTACCAAAAAATTTTTTTTTTTCCAAAATTGTGCTGATGTGAAGTAGACATGTGGGAAATATTATTTAATAACTTTTTTCTGTCACATATCTCTCTGGTTTATCAGAAAAAAAAATAAAAAATGTGAAAATTGTGAAATTTTCAAAATATTTGCCATATTTTTGATTTTTTCACAAATAAACACAAAAATTATCGACTTAAATTTAATACTTGCATGAAGCCCAATGTGTCACGAAAAAACAATCTCAGAATCGCTAGGATCGGTTGAAGCGTTCCCGAGTTATAACCTCATAAAGGGACACTGGTCAGAATTGCAAAAAATGCCAAGGTCTTTAGGGTCAAAATAGGCTGGGTCCTGAAGGGGTTAATGGACAATTTATATGTTAAGTATATATCTGAAATTATATTATCTTTCCTTGCTCAAAACTTTGCTTAGCGGATGTAACAGAAAATGTAAAGATGCTGACACCTGTTTCCTGGGCCACATCCTGCCATGGAACAATAATGAGTTATTGCCATTTATGGAAGAAACCTGTCTGCATCTGTAGGAGTTGAAACTTAGAACAAGATGATGATGATGATGATGATGCCCCTGATCATAAAGACCAATCAGGGGATGACAGTTGGACCGGACGCAAGACACATATGCATAATGCCTGCTCATTAACCCGCCTTTGCTTTCCTGTATAAAAAGTTGTGTTCTGAAAATAAATAGATCTCTTGTGCCGTGTGACAAGCAGGGCGTTCTGTGCACGGACTAAGATTGAACCTGAAACTTTGTCTCAGACTCTATCTTTGTATGCTAGCACCGGCCTGAATGATTTGGAGCGAGTGACTGAACATTATCACCGTGATCCCCATTTTTGGTGGACGTCACGAACCCGTCAGTTCTATCATTACTCCCCAGCAGCTCACCCACTGTCTTGGGGTTACATTTGACTCAGATCTCTTTTACTCCCCACATTCGATCACTCGCTTTCTTGTGTCACCTACACCTCAAAAATATCTCTAAAATTCAACCTTTTCTTACTATTAACTCTGCAAAAACTCTGTCACATTATTCATTCTCGTATTGATTAGTGTAATTCTCTACTAATCAGTCTCCCTCTTACTAAACCCTCTTTTCTCCAATCTATCCTATATGCAGCAGCCAGAATCAAATCCCTCTCCAAAGGCTTCAACGATGCCTCCATCCTGCCACAATCATTGCACTGGGTGCCCATCCACTACAGAGTACAATATAAAATTATCACTCTGACCCACAAAGCCCTCCACAGTTCTGTACCGCCCTACATCCTCTCTGTCTATCGCCCTACATGTGCCATCCATTCCGCAAGTGACGTAAGACTACAATGCGAACCTCCCACTCCCATCTCCAAGACTTCTCACGAACTGCACCAATTCTCTTGAACAGATTACCAAGAACAATTCAATTACCGTATATACTCGTGTATAAGCCGAGTTTTTCAGCACAAAAATTGTGCTGAAAAGTGCCCCCCTCGGCTTATACACGAGTCACTATACAGCTGAGTAGGGGGGGGCCGGTGTCCGGGGGCTGGAGGAGGCAGGGGGAGGCTGCACTATGAGCGGCCGGTCACGTGGGGCCGCTCATTAGTGCAATGCAATATGCACGGCATCCCCCTGTCCATCAGCGGCAGGGGGAGCCGTGCATATTACATTGCTCTCCCCCCGTAGTTTATACAGGCCCCCCGATCCCCCCCGCCCCGTAGTATATACAGGCCCCCCGTAGTTTATGCAGGCCACCCGATCCCCCCCCCCCCCGTAGTATATACAGGCCCCCGATTCCCACCCTCCCTGTAGTATATACAGGCCCCCCGCGCTCTATATACAGGCCCCGGTTGCAGCCACAGACCTGTAAGAGAATCGCTTTCATACTTACCCTCCTCGCTGTTACCCGCGCTCCTCCGGTCTCCTTCCCGCTTGTACCCGGCGCGTCCACAATGACGTCATTGTGGACGCGCCGGGAAGAAGCTGTAAGGAGACGAGGACGCGCGATGACAGTGAGGAGGGTAAGTATGAAAGCGATTCTCTTACAGGTCTGTGGCTGCAACCGGGGGCCTGTATATAGAGCGCGGGGGGCCTGTATATACTACAGGGAGGGTGGGAATCGGGGGGCCTGTATATACTACGGGGGGGGGGGGGATCGGGTGGCCTGCATAAACTACGGGGGGCCTGTATATACTACGGGGCGGGGGGGATCGGGTGGCCTGCATAAACTACGGGGGGCCTGTATATACTACGGGGCGGTGGGGATTGGGGGGCCTGTATAAACTACAGGGGTGGGTAATCGGGGGGCCTGTATATACCTCACTGCTGGGGGCTGCTGCCTGTATATACCTCACTGCTGGGGGCTGCTGCCTGTATATACCACACTGCTGGGGGCTGCTGCCTGTATATACCACACTGCTGGGGGCTGCTGCCTGTATATACCACACTGCTGGGGGCTGCTGCCTGTATATACCACACTGCTGGGGGCTGCTGCCTGTATATACCTCACTGCTGGGGGCTGCTGCCTGTATATACCACACTGCTGGGGGCTGCTGCCTGTATATACCACACTGCTGGGGGCTGCTGCCTGTATATACCACACTGCTGGGGGCTGCTGCCTGTATATACCACACTGATGGGGGCTGCTGCCTGTATATACCACACTGCTGGGGGCTGCTGCCTGTATATACCACACTGCTGGGGGCTGCTGCCTGTATATACCTCACTGCTGGGGGCTGCTGCCTGTATATACCTCACTGCTGGGGGCTGCTGCCTGTATATACCACACTGCTGGGGGCTGCTGCCTGTATATACCACACTGCTGGGGGCTGTATACCTGTGCTGGAGTCCACCCTCGGCTTATACACGAGTCAATAGGTTTTCCCAGGTTTTGGGGGCAAAAGTAGGGGGGTCGGCTTATACACGGGTCGGCTTATACACGAGTATATACGGTAATTCCAAATATCTACAGCTTTACGCTAAAAAAAGCATCTCTTTAGATTAGATTATCTCCTCACCTCAACTATCTAACTATTCCCATTCTGCCCATTTCCAAATCTGGCCTCTTGTGTCATCTGTCTACACCCCCATGCACTATATAGCACTTTATATGTACTTGTAAAGATGCAGGCTGGTGAGAGATTCATGTAGCATTTTGTGAATCCTCTATTTATTATATTGATGTCTGGAGCATACATGATGGCAGTAGGGATGGGCGACTCTACTCGCTAGGACTCGTTACTCGGCGAGTAGTAAGGGACTCGCAGGACTCGGTACTCTGCGAGTTTCCCAGCGATTACTCGCACAGCAACGAGTCCAATGCAAATCAATATCAATCCTAGTTTTGTCAGAGACTCTGACAAAACTAGGATTGCCATTGACTTGCATTGGTCTGATTACTGTGCAAGTAATCGCAGGGAAACTCGCAAAGTAACTGCTGTTACTTTGCGAGCCGAGTCCAGCTGTCTGCTCTGTGCAGGCTGCCGCAGCTCCAGGGTCCTAGAGCCCGCCTGCTCACAGAGATGATGTAGCAGTGCTGAGATTGTTCTCAGTCTGCTCATTCCCTGTGCATAGACATCTATATCTATGCACAGGGGATGTAGCAGAGAGGACATCGCGTTTTGGACTACGTCGGACGGAAGAGGATTTTTTTAATTAAAGATGGAGTCCCTAATGGCTTTTTTTTTTATTTCTCATAAAAAAAATTCTCTATGTTGTGTTTTTTTAACCCTTTATTGGAGATTCTTAGTGGCTGGGTCAAACGTGGCCTGACATTAAGAATCTCGGGCTTAATACCAGCTTGTATAACAAAGCTGGTATTAACCCCTTTATTACCCAGCGTGCCACCGCCACCAGGATCGCTGGAAGAGCGGGGTTCAGCGCCAGAGGATGGCGCTTCAATGAACGCGCCATCTTCTGGGGCGGCTACGGGCTGCAATTTGCAGCGGGGTGTGCCCAGAAAGCTTGGGCATCCCTGCGCTGCGGATTCCAGCCCCAGCTGCTTAGCTGTACCTGGCTAGACATAGAAATTGCGCGGAGCCCCACGCATTTTTTTTTTATTATTTCATGAAATTCATGAAATAATAAAAAAAAAGGGCTCCCCTATATTCTTGTGTCCAGCCAGGTACAAATAGGCACCTGGGGGTTGGGGTCAGCCCATCGCTGCCTGCTGGATCCGGCTGGTTCCAGAAATACGGCGAAGCCCACGTGAAATTGTTTTCTGACAAATCCATAAAACGGACTGCACCTTTATTAACCCCTGGACCATGGGCGAGGGGTTAATAAAGATGCAGTCCCTTTTTTAGGATTGTTTTATTTATTTTTCAGAAAAAAAATTACATGGGCTTCGCCGTATTTATGGAACACCCAGATCCAGCAGGCAGCGATGGGCTGCCCCCAACCCCAGGTGCCTATTTGCACCTGGCCAGACACAAGAATATAGGGGAGCCCTTTTTTTTTTATTATATCATGAATTTCATGAAATAATAAAAAAAAAATGCGTGGGGCTTCGCGCAATTTCTATGTCTAGCCAGGTACAGCTAAGCAGCTGGGGGCTGGAATCCGCAGTGCAGGGATGCCCAAGCTTTCTGGGCACACCCCGCTGCAAATTGCAGCCCGCAGCCGCCCCAGAAGATGGCGCGTTCATTGAAGCGCCTTCTTCTGGCGCTGAACCCTGCTCTTCCAACGGCCCTGGTGGCGGTGGCACGCTGGGTAATAAAGAGGTTAGGGCCAGCTCTGTATTATCAGCTGGGCCTAAGCCCGAAATTTATGGCGGTCACGCCAATATTAAACATTACCGCCATGAATTTCTATTAAATTGTTTTAAAAAAAACACAACACAGAGAAAATTTTTTAATAGAAATAAAAAAAAAGCCATTAGGGACTCCATCTTTAATTAAAAAAATCCTCTTCCGTCCGACGTAGTCCAAAACACGATGTCCTCTCTGCTCATCCCTGTGCATAGATATAGATGTCTATACACAGGGATGAGCAGACTGAGAACAATCTCAGCTCTGCTACATCAGGCAGCAGGCAGGCTCTAGGACCCTGGAGCTGCGGCAGCCTGTACAGAGCAGACAGCCTGACTCCTTATTGTGCGAGTTTCCCAGCGATTACTTGTACAGTAAACGAGTCCAATGCAAGTCAATGCCAATCCTAGTTTTGTCAGAGTCTCTGACAAAACTAGGATTGCTTCAGGCTGAAGCTTCCGAGACACATCTGCAATTTGTAAATCGCACACTACTCGCTATTACTAGCTTCCCCATTCATTAACATTGGACTCGCTAGACTCGCAACGAGTAGCGAGTCCCGGGCTCGGACTCGCTAGAGTCAAGCGAGTCCGAGTAATTTAGGACTCGCCCATCACTAGATGGCACCTTTTACCATTTACCTTTCGTGCCTCCCCTAATTCCTCATAGACTGTAAGTTTGCAACCAGGGCCCTCACTGTATCTGATTTTTTTTTTTGCATTGTCTCATTGTCTGTACATGTACCCTCGGAATTATAAAGTATTGTGGAATATAGTGGCGCTATATATATAAAATTAGTTTGTTTTAATCAGAGTATTTGGAACTACAATCTTAAGCTTGCAGCTGTCAGTGTATTTATTTGACTTGCTTATATAGCACCATCAACATCTACAACTTTTTACAGACATGATATATGTCTCCATTGGGAATTGAGGGCTCAAACTCTAAAGTCCCAAACAATATGGCCCAGCTTACATCTAAGGGTGGGCTACATGTGCCTGCGTTTGCATTTGTATGCATTTTTACTGCTAATGCATCCATAGGCAATCGCATGAAAAATGCATGTCATTTTACTAAAACCCAAAACCATATGTTTTTGCAAATGCAGCCCTAGACGCAGCAGCCCATGTTTTTGGTTGCGTTTGCAAAAACGCATGCGTTTTCAGTTTTTGCAAAATGACGTGTTTCTGCATGCGTTTGCAATGTGTTTTGCATTGCAGCCTATGGGTGCGTTAATGCATGCGTTTGAAAACATTTTTAGCTGTAAAAACGCATACAAACACTAACTGAGGCAAACGCAGCCAAAATGCAGATGTGAAAAGACCCTATGTCTTTGGAGTGTGGGGGGGATATGAGAGTACCTGGAGGAAAAGCATGCAAACATGGAGAGATAAGGCCAGGATCAGATTCGCGTTATGGATTTGCTAAACGCATGTGCTATTTTCATGTGCAAATGTTGAAAAACGCATGAGTTAACGCACTCAGACTCCAATGCAAAAAACGCATTGAAAGAGTGCAATACGTTTGACGCTATGCGCATTTGCAAGTGCACCAACAAAACGGTAAGCAGCGTTTTTAGGTGCTCTCGCAAAAACGCATGTGTTTTTTTCAAACATGGAATTCTAAGGGAAATGCATGCGTTAACACATGGTAAATATATGTGCCATGCGTTAACGCATACAATAACACAGGGGTCCCCAACGTTTTTTGCTCCGGGGACCGGCGTCAAGAAAGATGATCTCCCCGAGGCCCGGCGGGGGGTGGGGAAGGGGGCGTTATAGGGGTGGGGCTTTGATCTTATGGGGTGGGGCAATGTAGAAGGGGTGGGGTTTACTATCCTGTTTCCCCAAAAGATGCACTACATCTTATTTGCGGGGAATGTCTTATTTCACCATCTCCTTGCAGCCCTAGCCTCCTCCTTTGGCAGTCCCCAGCCTCCTCCTCTTGTAGCCCCCACTGTCCTCCTCCTCTTGAAGCCCCCACTGTCCTCCTCCTCTTGCAGCCTCCACCGTCCTCCTCCACTAGCCGCCTCCACCGTCCTCCTCCACTAGCCGCCTCCATCGTCCTCCTCCACTAGCAGCCTCCACCGTCCTCCTCCACTAGCAGCCTCCACTGTCCTCCTCCTCTTACAGCCACCACTGTCCTCCTCTTGCTGCCACCACTGTCCTCCTCCTCTTGTAGCCTCCACCGTCCTCCTTCTCTTGCAGCCTCCACTGTCCTCCTCTACTAGCAGCCTCCACTGTCCTCCTCTACTAGCAGCCTCCTCTGTCCTCCTCCACTAGCAGCCTCCACCGTCCTCCTCCACTAGCAGCCTCCACCATCCTCCTTCTCTTGCAGCCTCCACCGTCCTCCTCCACTAGCAGCCTCCACTGTCCTCCTCCTCTTGCAGCCCCCACTGTCCTCCTCCTCTTGCAGCCTCCGCCGTCCTCCTCCACTAGCAGCCTCCACCATCCTCCTCCACTAGCAGCCTCCACCGTCCTCCTTCTCTTGCAGCCTCCACCGTCCTCCTCCACTAGCAGCCTCCACCGTCCTCCTCCACTAGCAGCCTCCACCGTCCTCCTCCTCTTGCAGCCCCCACTGTCCTCCTACTCTTGTAGCCTCCACCGTTCTCCTCCTCTTGCAGCCTCCACCGTCCTTCTCCACTAGCAGCCTCCACCGTCCTCCTCCTCTTGTAGCCCTCACTGTCCTCCTACTCTTGTAGCCTCCACCGTTCTCTTTCTCTTGCAGCCTCCACTGTCCTCTTCCACTAGCAGCCTCCACTGTCCTCCTCATTTTTCAGACCCCACTGTCCTCCTCCTATTGCAGCCCCCACTGTCCTCCTCTTCTAGCCTCCACCGTCCTCCTTCTCTTGCAGCCTCCACTGTCCTCCTCCACTAGCAGCCTCCACTGTCCTCCTCCTTTTGCAGCCCCCACTGTCCTCCTCCTCTTGCAGCCCCCACTGTCCTCCTCCTCTTGCAGCCCCCACTGTCCTCCTCCTCTTGCAGCCCCCACTGTCCTCCTCCTCTTGCAGCCTCCACTGTCCTCTTCCTTTTGCAGCCCCCACTGTCCTCCTCCTCTTGCAGCCCCCACTGTCCTCCTCCACTAGCAGCCTCCACTGTCCTCCTCCTCTTGCAGCCCCCACTGTCCTCCTCCTCTTGCAGCCCCCACTGTCCTCCTCCACTAGCAGCCTCCACTGTCCTCCTCCACTAGCAGCCCCCACTGTCCTCCTCCTCTTGCAGCCCCCACTGTCCTCCTCCTCTTGCAGCCTCCACTGTCCTCCTCCACTAGCAGCCTCCACTGTCCTCCTCCTTTTGCAGCCCCCACTGTCCTCCTCCTCTTGCAGCCCCCACTGTCCTCCTCCACTAGCAGCCTCCACTGTCCTCCTCCTTTTGCAGCCCCCACTGTCCTCCTTCTCTTGCAGCCTCCACTGTCCTCCTCCTCTTGCAGCCTCCACCGTCCTCCTTCTCTTGCAGGCTCCACTGTCCTCCTCCACTAGCAGCCTCCACTGTCCTCCTCCTTTTGCAGCCCCCACTGTCCTCCTTCTCTTGCAGCCTCCACTGTCCTCCTCCACTTGCAGCCCCCACTATCTCCATGCAGCCCCCAATATTGTGCCCCCATCATCATACCCATGCAACACACACACACACTCACATTCACACACTGCTCACCGGTCCGCCCCCCACCTGCAACATTGCCTCAGCTCTCTTCCTCATCTGTGAGCGAAGATGTACGAGTGAAGCAGCCGGGCCAATCACAGCGCAGCAACCACTAGCCAATCAGGGTCCGGCTGCTGCGCCGTGATTGGCCGACTGCTTCGCTGGTACATCTACGCCCACATCTGAGGAATAGAGAAGAGGCGCTCTAATGCTGCAGGTGGGCGGTGACATTTCATTCAGGGAGGCGGGCCGGGCACGCAGCATCCACCGTTCCGAGCCTCCACAGAGCACACTGTGTGTAGTGCTCTGCAGCGCCGCGGCCCGGCACAGAGACCCCCACGGCACGGTCCCGGTCCGCGGCCCGCTGGTTGGGGACCCCTGCAATAACACATCTGCTAACAATTAATATACATAGCATGAAAATGGCAAGGGAAAAAAGGATCCTTTAATGCATCCTTCCAACAGATGCAAGCTCCCAAGCGTGACCCTAGCCTAAGGCTAGGGCTACACTACTGTTGTGGACTCCGTCCTGGGGGGTCCGGCAAAAAATAGGATTCTGGCAGCATTAACGCAGCGTTACTGTAGTGTAAGGCTAGGGTCACATTAGGGATGTTGCATCCGTTTAAGGGCTGTATTAAAGAATGCTTTTTCCCCTTGCCATTCCCACGACATGTGTGTTTATTTTTAACACATGCATTAACGCATAGTAGATGTATGTACCATGCATGCATTTCCCATAGACTCTTATGTTAAAAAAGCATGTGTTTTCCATAACAGGCCCCAAAACGCTGCAGCCCACGTTTTTATGTGCACTACAAAAACCGCATAGCGCCTATTGCATTGCACTTTAGCAATACATTTTTTGCATTGGAGTCTATGGGTGCGTTAATGCATGCATTTTTACACATGTGCATATGAAAAAAGCATGCTTTTAGCGGATGCATGGCGCACATCTGACCCTAGCCTAAGGCTGTCTTAACACAGCCAATGCAATCCAATCGGTGATGGACTCACGAGCGCATTCAAATGCAGGCGGAAAGTCATGCTTTCCTGTGCACTACAAAATAGAGCGAGATTTCAAACTCCAGCACTTACATGCCGGCGTTTGAATGCACTCAGAATGTCCCTCACCCATAGGATTATATTGTTAGCATTAAAGCAGCGTTACACTATAATAATGCTGCATTAATGCTACCAGAATCCTGCTTTTTGACAGACCCCTCAGGATGGAGGCCATAACACTAATACAAACTCCTTGCAGTTGTCTGAAGGATGTGGATTCAAAAACCAAGTAAGGCTAAGATCATACTAGCATCAGCCTTTTGGCTGACAAATCCATTTAAAACTTAGGCCTCTTTCACATTTAAGGATGGTGTGCGTTTTGCTAAGTTTGCGTTTCTAGGAGTTTGTACCGCTAAAAATGCATAAAAACGCTAGCATTTCCCCCCCCCATTGATTGTAATGGAAACGCATGTAAAAACGCATGTGCATATTCAAAAACGCAAAACGTATGCGTTTTTGCTAATGCCGCACAAAACGTCAGGAAATGCGTCTAGCGCGGTGTTTGCAAAAATGCATGCGTTTTGGTTTTTTGAAAACACACATGCGTTTTTGCATGCATTTTTACATGCGTTTCCATTAAAATCAATGAGGGCAAAAACGCATGTGTTTTTATGCGTTTTTAGCGGTAAAACGCCTAGAAACGCAAATAAAGCAAAACGCAGACCTGCCTTAGATGTGAAAACACCCTTAGAATTTTGCAGTCTGAGCGCCAAGCGTTAACGTGGTGTAACGTTGTGCTCAGGCTGCCTATACATCCCTATGGTTACCGGTGTTCCAGTGCAGCCGGCCGCTTGACACAGAAGGGCTGGATATGTGCTATTCCAGAGCGCACAGGAAATGCAGTTTGCAGCATTGTCCTTTGAGCACAGAAAAAGTTTTAAACTGATTCATCAGCCAAAAGGCTGACGCTAGTATGACCCTAGCCTAAGTTTCTGTACACACATTGCATTTCTATTGGATTTCTTTTTGTGTTTTGTAGTGCAATTTTGTGAAAAAAAACTGCATGTAAGACCCCTTTCACATCAGCGTTTTTGCTGATTAGCGCCAGTTCTGGCAGATTTACCACATCTGCCGTGTAACAGACGACTTGCTTCAAGAATGTGGCAAGCCCCCATTTATTCTCTTGAGTCTATGTGACAGGCGGCAAATGCTTTTTTTCTGTGATCTGACAAATCCAGCAGTTGTGGCAGGTCAAAAAAGGCTGCTAGATGCATTTTTTGACCTGCCACAACTTCGGATTTGCCGGATCGCGGCAAAAAACATATTTTGCCGCACCTGCCGCAAGTCTCATAGAGAATGAATTGGGGCTTGCCGCATTTTTGCCGCAAGTTGACCATTACACGGCAGATGTGGCAAATGTGGTAAATCTGCCAGATATGCTGCAAATCAGCAAAGATGCTGATATGAAAGGGGCCTAAGGCTAGGGTCACATTTAAAACTTGAATTGCATTCACCGCATCCAGATCCGGATGCGGTGAACGCAATACCGGTCACACACATTTTTTTTCAAAAATGTGTGCAGAATACCACTGTGCAGTAACCGGATTGCTCAGGATGTGTAATCCTGATCAATGCGGCTACTGCATAGTTTGCTGATCCCGGCTATTGCCGGCATGAGCAAACTGTACTATCTATTGTAAAGAGTGAAAATTAATAAATAAAAGAATGCTTGTGTTGTCCGGGCGGCCGCGTCATGAAAGGGGCGGGGCTATCGGTATGACACAAACTTAACCCCGCCCCTTTCATGACGCGGCCTCCCGGACAACACTGGAAGAAGGCCACAGGGGGCGGGCATCATGATTTCGTGGGCGGAGGCAGCAGCACAGGAAACCCACCCATGGAGTGATAATAATTCTTCATTACAATACACGTAACTATGACCTGAATTCTGTACAGTAATACTTAGTTTTGCCCACAAATAGGGAGACTTATAACAGAGGGCTGCAGGGACCCCTCTATAGAGATACGGGGGGGGGGGGGGAGTTTGGGGGACCTGCACGGAGCTCGGAGGAGCCCGTGGCATGGGGGAATTGTAGGTGAAGCCCACCGGAGTGGGCGTCCGGTCTCTAGGGGGACTAAGCCCCCCCTAGAGACCTCAAGCATTCTTTTATTTATTAAATTTCACTCTTTACAATAGATAGTACAGTTTGCTCATGCCGGCAATAGCCGGGATCAGCAAACTATGCAGTTGCCGCATTGCTCAGGATTACACATCCTGAGCAATCCGGTTACTGCAGAGCGGATCATAGAACCGCTCCGAAAACTGCAGCCTGCATGATTTTTAACGCAGGCTGCAGTGCCGGAGATGGACACCGGATTGCTTGTGAAGCAATCCGGTGTTTTGCATTGACTCCTATGAGGAGGATTTCCTGGTCCGGTTTTGAGCTTTTTGAAAGCTCAAAACCGGATCAGGATTCTAAAAAAAAAACGGAGATGTGACCCTAGCCATAGGCTAGGGTCACATTTCCGTTTTGACCCTAGCCTACAACAATCCGGTTTTAACTTAGAACTTTTTCCAGCACCGCATAGCGTTACCGCTATGCGGTGCTGGAAAACGCTGCCCTTCGTTACCCTATGTTTACCTTAATTACCTGTCACACAGGCAGCTGCTCGGAGTGCGCTTTACAGCGCCGCACAGGAAATGCTGTCTGCAACGTTTCCTGTGCAGCGCTGTAAAGCGCACTTTGAGCAGCTGCCTGTGTGACAGGTAGTTATGGTAAACATAGGGTAACTAAGGGCAGCGTTTTCCAGCACCGCATAGCGGTAACGCTATGCGGTGCTGGAAAAAGTTCTAAGTTAAAACCGAATTGTTGTAGGCTAGGGTCAAAACGGAAATGTGACCCTAGCCTTAGTCATTATGTCAGCAAAGTAAATGAAAATCCTGACATTTTGTGCACATTTTGCTTTTTTACCTTGCAGATTTGGTGTAGAAATAAATCTGTGCTATGTCAATTCTTGCAGTATTTTTGCAGCCCCAATGCATGAGAAATGCATGGAAAAGATGCATTGAAAACACATAAAAAATGCATTTTTTTTGTCCCAGGAGATGCAGATGTGGTGCCGAAATTCCTGCAACAAAATATTCACCATGCACACATACTCAAACAAAGCTAATAACTGATCTATCATGCTGAAGGGTTGTTAATTCCAACAAGTTGGAGACCATCATTTTCCTAAAAAATGTTGAATGTCAATGCTGTAGCACTCATGGGCAAAGTAAGATGTAATCAAACTATGATTTAGGCTAAGTTCACATCTGCATTTGTGCTGCATTTTGATGCATTGCATTTTTGAGCTGCGCTAACACATACAAACGCATGTGTTAATTCATCTGAACTTATCACATAGAGTTATTTTGGAAACGTGGTAAAAGATCATTGTAAACACAATGCCAAATGCAATTGAGGTATAAACACATGCGTTTTCACCCAGCGCACAGGAAACATTTCCATCAACGTTTCCTGTGCACTGGGTGAAAACACATTTTTACCACAATTACATTTGGCATTATGTTTGCAATCAGTTTTTACCGCATTTCCCATATAACATAATAAGGCTAGGGTCACACTTTTTTTTTTTTTTTTCCAATCCTGATCCGGTTTTGAGCTTTCAAAAAGTTCAAAACCGCATCAGGAAACGCTCCTCATAGATACATGCTATCCGATTACCGCATCCGGCTCTGCAGCCTGTGTGAAAAATCATACAGGCTGTTGTTTTCGGAGCGGTTCTATCATCTGCAATGCGGTAACTGCATTGCTCAGGATGCTGTTACCGTATACTTTGCTTATCCCAGCTGCCACCGGTATAAGCAAAGTGTTAACACTGTTAAAAAAGCTTAAATATTAATAATAATTGTGGCCATCATGTTTCTTGGGGGTGCCCACCCCCCCTAGAGACATGCTGCCCACTCAGGTGGGCATGTAATATGTTAATAACTTATGTACAGTAAGCTGGCTCCTGTTGGCTCTGCACAATTTTCTGAATGAAGCAGCGGCTCCCCTGTGAGCTGCGAACATACTATACGTAATGTAGGTATAGTATGTGCGCCGTCCGAGGTCCTGTACGCATTTACATTAGATCTATGGGCAGTGCAGCGCCATAGATCTACTGTAAAAGCCTTCAGGACCCTGGACAGCGCACATACTATACCTACATTACGTATAGTATGCACGCAGCTCACAGGGGAGCCGCGGCTTCATTCAGAAAATTGTACAGAGCCGACAGGAGTCGGCTTACTGTACAGGGGTTATTAACACATTACATGCCCACCCGAGTGGGCAGCATGTCTCTGGTGGGGAGGGCACCCACTAGAGACATGATGGGCACAATTATTATTAATATTTAAGCTTTTTAAACAGTGTTAACGCTGCCGCGGGGATGAGCAAACTGTACGGTAACCAGACTGCTCCGGATTACACATCCGGAGCAATCCGGTTACCGGATTGCGGCTTCAGCCACACATTTTGCTTGCAAAATGTGTGGGAAGCTAATTGCGTTCACCGCATCTGGATCTGGATGCGGTGAACGCCATTCTCTTTTAAAGTGTGAACCTAGCCTAACATAGGCTAGGGTCACATCCAGGGCCAGGACGATAGGTAGGCGACCCTAGGCGATCGCCTAGGGCGCCATCTTGTGGAGGGCGCATTTGGGGCCCATTGTCCGCCCCCTGGGGGGGCCCGCATCCCCTGGGGGGGCCCCGCACCCCCTGGAGGGCCCCGCGCCCCCTGGGGGGCCCCGTTCCGGCCGCCGGCGCCCGCGCCGGCCAGAGAGGAGGGAGGGCGGGACTTCCTGTCCTGCAGCTCTGACCGCCCCTCCTCTCCTCCTTACATCAGACGCACGGAGGCCGCGGTGAGTTCAAAGGCGCGCGCCTCCCCCCCGGCCCCCGCATACTAGGCCCTGTATACAGCACCACTGGGGTTGCTGTATTACCCCTGGGGCTGCTGTATAACCCCTGGGGCTGCTGTACAGCCCCTGGGGCTGCTGTATTACCCCTGGGGCTGCTGTATAACCCCTGGGGCTGCTGTACAGCCCCTGGGGCTGCTGTATTACCCCTGGGGCTGCTGTATAACCCCTGGGGCTGCTGTACAGCCCCTGGGGCTGCTGTACAGCCCCTGGGGCTGCTGTATAGCCCCTGGGGCTGCTGTATAGCCCCTGGGGCTGCTGTATTACCCCTGGGGCTGCTGTATAACCCCTGGGGCTGCTGTACAGCCCCTGGGGCTGCTGTATAACCCCTGGGGCTGCTGTACAGCCCCTGGGGCTGCTGTATTACCCCTGGGGCTGCTGTATTACCCCTGGGGCTGCTGTATAACCCCTGGGGCTGCTGTATTACCCCTGGGGCTGCTGTATTACCCCTGGGGCTGCTGTATTACCCCTGGGGTCTGTATATACCACTGGGGAGGCTGCTGTATACCACACTGCTGGGGGCTGTATACCTGTGCTGGGGTCCACCCTCGGCTTATACACGAGTCAATAGGTTTTCCCAGGTTTTGGGGGCAAAAGTATGGGGGGTCGGCTTATACACAGGTCGGCTTATACACGAGTATATACGGGTAGTAATCCTACAATGTCTGCTGGACATGGTATGAGGAGGTTTATGGCTCAGTTAGTACACTCCATACTTCATGGTAAGGGGAGGGTTTATGGCTCAGTACACACTCCATACTTCTTGTTATTAACCAGTTAATGCTCTCTTGTCCATCGCACTGCAGTTTCAAAAGAGGACAACAGCGAGACAAGCAGCAACATGGCATCAGAGTCCCTGACCTCGAAATAGAAGATCCTCAGATCCTGGTATTGTGACATAATATTAAGAATAATACTTTTTGTATTTATATTACACTATGAACTCCACAGCACTTTACATACATCATGAACACTGTCCCCATTGGGGCTCAGAATGTAAACATCCTATCAGTATGTCTCTGTAGTGTGGTTGGACGAACCTTTTATAGGTCCCCGTTAAATTAAATTTACTTTCAAAGTATGCTGACATTTTTATTCCCAGACATATTTCGGGGGGGGGGGGCGCCGTTTGCCTTACCTGCCTAGGGCACCAAAATGCCTTGTCCCGGCACTGGTCACATCTCTGTTTTTTTTTTTTAAATCCTGATCCGGTTTTGAGCTTTCAAAAAGCTCAAAACCGGACCAGGAAACGCTCCTCATAGGAGCCAATGCTAAACACCGGATTGCTTCACAAGCAATCCGGTGTCCTTCTCTGGCACTGCAGGCTGTGTTAAAAATCATGCAGGCTGCAGTTTTCGGAGCGGTTCTATGATCCGCTCTGCAGTAACCGGATTGCTCAGGATGTGTAATCCTGAGCAATGCGACTACTGCATAGTTTGCGCATCTTGGCTATTGCCGAGATGAGCAAACTGTTCTATCTATTGTAAAGTGTAGAATGTAATAAATAATAGAATGCTTGAGGTCTCTAGGGGGGGCTTAGTCCCCCTAGAGACCGTACGCTTACTCCGGTGGGCTTCACCTACAATGCCCCCATGCCACGGGCTCCTCCGAGCTCCGTACATGTCCCCCAAACTCCCCCCCGTATCTCTATAGAGGGGTGCCTGCACCCCTCTTTTATAAGTCTCCCTATTTGTGCCCAAAACTAAGTATTACAGTACATAATACGGCTCATAGTTACGTGTTCTTCATGAAGTTTCATTATCACTCCATGGGCGGGGCTGTGTGCTGCTGCCTCCGCCCGCGAAATCATGTCGAATTGCGCCACGACAAACGCCCACATCATCTTGCTCGACCTTCCTGTCCCAATTTCTAGGGGACCGCAGCAGTACACCACTATTAAACCAAAACCAGTGTCAACAGGTTGTTAGTTGGATAGCGGATAATGCTTCCAGTCAGTTTGGCACCACCACAAATACCCTGTCTTTCACACGGTCAAGTGTCAGTAGCCGTGAGACTGGACCGCACATTCCACACCCTGATCCTCCTTACTCCCACCAAGCCAACTGCCCGGCCCCGGACATAACTGATCCCACACTTGGACACTCTGAAGAGCTGTTCACTTATCCATTCTTAGATTCTGGCCTCTCGCCAGCTCCAGTTGAAGTGGGTCATGAGGAGATCGTATGTACCGATGCCCAAATATTTGAGCAGCCACGGTCTCATGAAGGCAATGGTGGGAATGTGTCTCAACAAGAGGTGGACGATGATGAGACACAATTGCCAGAAAGTCAGGAGGAAGACCAGGGTGCAGAAGTGGAGGACGACGTGGTGGATGATCCAGTAACTGACCCAACCTGGCAGGAGGACATGCAGAGCGAGGACAGCAGTGCACAGGGGGAGTTAGGCGTAGCATCGCAACAGGCTGGAAGAAGCAGGGTGGTGGCCGCAGACAGAAGGCAGGCAACCGTTCCCCGGAGCAACAACACAACAGAAGTTGCCAGTAAAACTGTTAGGTCTTCCGAGTCTGGCTGTTTTTTAAGGTGTCTGCAGATAATTGCAAAAAGGCCATTTTCAACACCTGCCATGCCAGCATCAGCAGGGGTAGCAAAAGTAGCAGCCTGACCACCACCAGCATGATCAGGCACATGTCAGCAAAGCACCCGACTTTGTGGGATGTGCACCAGAGTCCTGGAGCAGTGTCTGCGGGTGACACCGCTGCATCTTCCACCGTTGTGCGTGCAAGACAATTCCCTGTCCAAACTGCATGCGAAGATGCCTCCTGTCCTTCACCTGTAGTTGCACAAGCAGAAATAGCACCATCATCAACCACGTCCTTGTCCCAGCGCAGCATTCAGTTATCCATACACCAATCTTTGGAACGCAGGCGCAAATACGCTGCCAGTGCCCCACATGCCACAGTTCTAAATGCACACATTTCGTGACTGCTTGCACTGGAAATGTTGCCTTTTAGGCTAGTGGAGACGGAAGCATTCCGCGACCTCATGGCGGCGGCTGTCCCACGTTACTTGGTCCCCAGCCGCCTCTATTTCTCCCGGTGTGCCGTCCCCGCATTACATAAGCAGGTGTCACAAAACATCAGACGTGCCCTTAACAACGCAGTTTCACAAGTGCTTGTGGGCAGTGCCGGTACATCTCGCTGACGGCACACTGGGTTAATATTCTGGAAGCCGGAACCCAATGTGAGCTTGGGACGGAACACGTCCTTCCGACACCAAGGATTGCAGGCCCTAACTCAGTCAGGGTTTCACCCACAGTGTACAGCTCCGGAATGTCATGCTCCTCAGCCTCCTCCTCCTCCACTTCATCCTCCACACCAGTCCCAAGCTGGAAGCACTGCAGCACTACCTCGGCTAAGTGGCAACAGGCTGTGCTGAAGCTAATATGCGTAGGTGACAAACCCCACAATGCTGAAGAGTTGTGGACAGCTCTGAAACAGCAGGCAGATCGCTGGCTCACACCACTGAACCTACAGCCAGGCATGGTCATGTGTGACAATGACCGAAACCTGGTGGCGGCTCTGAGGCGAGGCGAGCTGACACATGTTCCATGCGTGGCCCATGTGCTCAACCTTGTGGTTCAGCGGTTTCTTAAATGCTACCCGGAGCTGTCGGATCTGCTCGTCAAAGTACGCTGCCTGTGTGCCCATTTTAGAAAGTCACCTACTGCTTCTGCCGCCCTTGCCGGCTATCAGCGGCGTTTGCAGCTTCTGGCTCACAGACTGGTGTGTGATGTCCCCACCCATTGGAATTCCACACTGCACATGTTGGTCAGGATTTGTGAGCAGAAGAGGGCAGATGTTGAGTACAAGCATCAACTAGGCCGTCGGTATACGGTTCAAACTCCACACATAAGACCTCAGGAGTGGACATGGATGTCCGACATATGTACCGTCCTCCAAAACTTTGAGGACTCCACCAAGATGGTGAGGGGCGATGACACCATCATTAGCGTCACAATCCCGCTTCTCTTGTCTTCTAAAACGCTCTCTGCTCAAAATCAAAGACAATGCATTGCAGGCGGAGCACGATGAGTTGGAGCAAGAAACCGTACTGGGTGATTACACACAACCCAGCCTCATCTCATCCCAACGTGCATTGGAGGACTATGACGAGGAGGAGGAGGATGAAGAAATAGAGCTACTTTCATGGGGAATTGACAATAATACATGCACAACCGTCATACTGTCGGTTGAGCGTGGATGGCCAGAGGACAGGGAGAGGAGGAGGAGGAGGATGAGGCCAGCATGGCCAGTCATGCTGTTGCTTTGGAACCTGAAGTCTTGCCTGTTAACAGTCTGGCCCACATGGCTGACTTTATGTTACGCTGCCTGTCTCGTGGCCCTCGCGTTATCAACATCTTGGCGGACCCTCATTACTGGTTAGTGACACTTTTAGACCCACGCTACAAGGAGAACTTTATTTCTCTTATTCCTGAGGCACAGAGGTCTACAAAAATGCGGCAGTACCAGAAGGCCATAGTCACGGAATTAGTCCAAAAATTCCCTTCTGAAACCGCTAGCAGCAGAGGTCACGATTCGGTGGACAACCAAGGCATCCGGCCGAGAGAGGCACAAGTCCAATCCGGCAGAGGTAGGGGAACACTCTCAAATATCTGGGACAGTTTTCTCAGCACCTCCCATAGCACAGGCCTTGAGGTGCGGGGTAGTGTCACAAGGACTGCAAAGTTTGCGAAGATGCTGAGGGAGTACCTTGCCGATCATATAAAAGTGCTCCTAGATTCCTCTGTGCCTTATAATTATTGGGTATCCAAGCTGGACACGTGGCAGGAATTGGCTCTCTACGCCTTGGAATTCCTGGCCTGCCCTGCCGCTAGCGCTTTGTCAGAGCATGTTTTTAGTGCTGCAGGTGGAATCATTACTGATAAACGCACCCGCCTGTCAACTGAAAATGAAAAGGGTTCGATTGGGCCTAACTTCACCACACCACCACCAAATGATAGCGTAATTTAAATTTTGTGCTGGTAAATTGCCATGCACCTCCGCACACCCACACATGGGTACACACTTCATGACTTTGGCTACTTGCTGTACTGCTCCTCCTTCTCCTCATCCGCCACCATCATATAATCAGTGGGACCGTGGTTCATGATGCCACGAAAACATAATTTATTTACATCATATTTATGATGATGATGACCCTAACCGTTCAAAAGTTAGGCAGTAGTTTCATGTATACCCCCCAGGGGTAAATGTTTTAGTCCATGCTTACAGAATGGGCATTACAAGTACAGGAGACCCACTCCTTTGTAATGGGAACAATATTTAGAGGCTCTCCTCCATGTTTCTTTCCAGGGGCATTGGGGTGCCTCCCAATTTTTGGCTGCCCTGCCAAAGGGCAATGCTACAAAGTCCCACTTCATTAAGATGGGCACATTAATTAAAGAGGCCCTCATGCACATCTCTATACAGGGGCATTGGGGTGCCTCCCAATTTTTGGCTGCCCTCCCAAAGGGAAATACTACAAAAGACCCACTTCCTTAAAATGTGTAAATACAAGAGGCGCAATAGTGCCCTATCACTAGCGACACTGAAGCATGAAGGTGGTGCTATGGATCCACTGCCTCCCAATGTTTAGCAGCCCTGCCTAGGGAAAAACTACAAAAGACCCACTTCCTTAAAATGGGCACATTATTTAAAGAGGCCCTCATGCACGTCTCTATCCAGGGGCATCAGAGTGCCACACAATTTTTGGCTGCCCTGCCAAGGGGCAATACTACAAAAGACAAACTTCCTTAAAATGGGCACAATATGTAAAGAGGCCCTCATGCACGTCTCTATCCAGGGGCATTGGGGTGCCTCCCAATTTTTGGCTGCCCTCCCAAAGGGCAATACTACAAAAGACCCACTTTCTTAAAATGTGTAAATACAAGAGGGGTGGGGGACAAGAGGTGCAATAGTGCCCTATCACTAACGACACTGAAGCGTGAAGGTGGTGCTATGGATCTACTTACCTGTTTCAGTTGTGGGACCCACAACTGGTTTGAAGGGCATCAACAAATAAGCTGCTGCAGGATCTCCACCGACCACTCGCACGTGGAAAAACGTCCAGAGAAAAGTTGGGATTGAAGAGGAGTATCACGGTCCGCGCTGCTATACCCAAAGAAACACTCACATGGAAGACAAGATTTCAGAAGCAGTTTCTTTCCTGCTTCTGAAATCTTGCCTTCCATGTGAGTGTTTCTTTTGGGTATAGCAGCGTGGACCGTGATACACCTCTTCAATCCCAACTTTTCTGTGGACTTCCTTAAAATGGGCACATTATTTAAAGAGGCCTTCATGTACGTCTCTTCCCAGGGGCATCGGAGTGCCACACAATTTTATTTTTTTTTTTTTAAATCTTTCATGTAATCCAAAAGACTAACATACACCAACTCTGTTTCACATGTGGGTATGAGCCCTTAATATTTTCTCCAGGAAAATCCATTTTGGTTTCATTTTGTAACGTTTTCTTGACAGTCCGTAAAAGTGGAGTAATACTCTGAGAACATTGTTCACAGCAGTGACCTTGGTGTCTGAAATGCTTACAGGGATCTTCCCCATGCTGTTCCCATGTCATTTGAGCACTGTTCTGATTCTTTTGTGACATTTTTAAGGTTTATCCATGCTGCCGGGGGACATGCCAGAAAAATACTCCCATAGGATAACATTGGGCTCGGTGCTCGGGCCGAGTACACGAGTATCTTGGTATGCTTGGCCCGAGCGTCGAGCACCCGAGCATTTTAGTACTCGCTCATCTGTACTCATTTGCCATTTATCAGCCCAAGCTTCTAGTTTACATAAATCCCCCTGTAATATAAAATTGTCCTCTTCTATATTGATTACCCTGAAGAGTTTAGTGTCATCCGCAAAAATATTGAGATTCTACTCTGTATGCCCCTTACAAGGTCATTAATAAATCTGTTAAAAATAAGCAGACCCAATACCCCTGTGGTACCCCACTGTTAACTGTTACCCATTCTGAGTGTGTTCCAATAATAACCACCCTTTGTTTCCTATCACTAAGCCAGTTCTTAACCCACTTACACATATTTTCCCCTATCCCCATTGCTCTCATTTTATGTATCAACCATTCGTGTGGCACAGTATCAAAAGCTTTTGAAATGTCCATATACACTACACCCATTGCATTTTTTGGTCCAGTCCAGAACTTACCTCTTCATAGCTTATCAGATTAGTTTGACAGGAACGGTCCCTTGTAAACCAATGTTGATATTTGGTCATGAGGGTAATTTTTTTCAGATTCTCTAGTATAGCATCTGTTAGAAAACCCTCTAGGATTTTACCCACAGTAGAGGTTGATTTGCTTTTTAGAGATGTTATTTAATTTTCTTTACTTATTTAATGCCTCATCACTACCTACTTGCTTTAATTAGCAAAATGCTTTCTTTTTGTCATTTATTGTGCCCTTTACAGCTTTATTTAGCCATAATGGTTTCCTCCTATTTCTGGCATGTTTATCCCATAGGATATATTTGTATACTGTGCACAGGTGCTATTCAGGACGCTAATAAACGTCTCCCATTTGCTTTGTGTACCTTTATGTCTCAGGACATCGTCCCAGTTTATTGCACTAAAATAATCTCTCAAACGTTGGAAATTTGCCTTCCTGAAGTTTAGTGTCCTTGTAGCCCCTCTACTACACATCTTATTAAAGGATACTTGAAAACTTATTATTTTGTGATCACTATTACCCAGGTGACCTTTAACCCATATATTTGATATGCGGTCTGGCCTGTTGGTTAATATTAGGTCTAACAGTGCCCCCCTTCTTGTTGGATCCTGAACCAGTTGAGAAAGGTAATTGTCTCTCATAGTTGTCACAAACCTATTACCTTTGCTGAAACTGCAGATTTCTGTTCCCCACTGAATTTCAGGGTAGCTGAAATCCCCCATAATAATTACTTCTCCCTGAGTCGCTGCTTCACCTATTTGCTTTATGAGGATATTCTCCTCCACTTCCATTATTGTTGGAGGCTTATAACAAACCCCTATCAGTAATTTATTATTTTTCCCCCTCCCCTTATCTCCACCCACAGAGACTCTACATTTTCATTAGATTCACATATATTATCACGTAGGATGGGTTTTAAGGATGATTTTACATATAAAAACACACCCACCCTCGCTTATTTGTGTGGTCATTTCTGAACAGACTAAAACCCTGTAAATTAGCAGCGTAGTCATGGCTCTCATCCAGCCATGTCTCCAATATCCCACCTTGTCATAATTATTTTCCAACAAAATTTATTCTAATTCCTGAATTTTGTTGGTGAGGCTTCTGGCATTAGTGTACATGCACCTTTGCATCTTTCTTTACCTCTATTCCTTCTTACTACATTGACTGTCCTAACCCCACCCCCCATGCCACTCCCAATTTCATTACTTGTGTCCAGGTTACTGTTTACACTATCTTCCCTTCCTGTACAATGACTTTCCCCCCCAATCTCTGGTTTAAACAATCCTCCAACTTTCAATCTTCTAGCCATTATCTCCCACAGCACAGCTGCACCCTCCCCATTGAGGTGCAGCCCATCCCTAGCATAGAACCTATAGCCAACAGAGAAGTCGGCCCAGTTCTCCAGGAACCCAAACCCCTCCTTCCTACACCAATTCCTGAGCCACTTATTTATCTCCCTAATCTCCTGTTGCCTCTCTGGTGTGGCATGTGGTACAGGCAGTATTTCAGAGAATACTACCTTGGAGGTCCTTGCCTTAAGCTTGCTGCCTAATTCCCTGAATCATCTTTAAGGACCTTCCACCTACCTCTAACTTTGTCATTTGTGCCAATGTGTACCATGGCCGCTGGGTCCTCTCCAGCCCCTCCCAGTAATCTGTCAACCAAGTCAGCGATGTGCCTGACTCGAGCACCAGGTGGGCAGCACACTGTTCGAGGATCCCTGTCTTTGTGACAGATTGCCCTATCTGTTCCCATAATAATTGAGTCCCCCACTACCAGCACCTGCCTGGCCTGCCCTGCTCTCCTGTTTTCCCCCTTAGTGGAGCAGACACTCCTCCGGCTTTCAGAGGACAAGCCTTGCTGCAGCAGTGCTATCCCTGTACTGACACCCCCCTTATCTGCCAACTTTGCAAATTTATTGGGGTGTGCCAGATCAGGACTAGCCTCCCAGGCACTCTTCCCTTTACCCCGCGTCCTGTCATCCAGCTAGCTGCCTCACTGTTCTGCAGCTCCTTGCTACCATCCTCCCCCACATCTATCCCAGTGCGTAGCTGCTCGGTGAGCAGCAGACTCCTTTCCATATTGTCTTGTAATGACCGGAGGTCCTATTAAGATCCAGTGAGTCACAGACTGAGACAGAGGCAGAAATAAACAACAGTATTTTTACTGATATGGGGATCAAGGTATGGTTCAGTAAGGAATGTAAAAGTCTCAAAATCCCCTTAAAATATTACCAATAACAGTTTAACACCCTCAGCGTTAGCCGACATCAATGCACCGATCTCAGAGTTCCCAGGGTATGTAAATCACACTCAGAACCAGGAACAAATTTACCTACACGTTAGACTTATCAAGGATTTAACTTAACTAAAGGCTATGTACATCAACTGTGGGCGGTCTGATGGGTCCTCTGAGATGGCACACTGAGTATAACTTATCATAACTAATAACAATACATTACACTATATCAATGCTGGCTATACACTTAGCACAGGGATACCCGGGTATCTCAAAACTATGGTACCATCAACCTCAAATGTAGCTTTACACCGGTGTATATTCCACGTGGGCTGCAGCAAGTCCAGAAAAAGAAAAAGAAAAGAAAAACCTTTGGCGCCAAAAAAAAACGTATTGTAAAAAAACAGCAAAATTTGGCAGCTTACCAGCCAATGCCAGATTCACATGTCCAGTACTTTAGTTCTGTTAGCTTGGGGTGCAATCTGTGGAGCACTCTTTTCCAGGTCTTGTCAGGACCTTGTCAGGATCCTCCCAATGTGGGTGGCACCGGACGCCGGCTCTCCTTTCGCAGTCACTCACGGCCTTCTTGGACGCCAATCACTCGCTCCATCAGGGGAACATCTCCTCAGCCTCCTTGTCAGCATCCTCCCAATGTGGATGGCACCGGACGCCGGCTCTCCTTTCGCAGTCACTCACGGCCTTCCTGGACGCCAATCACTCGCTCCATCAGGGGGAAGATCTCCTCAGCCTCCCCGGATGCTGGACACTTGCTCAGTTCAAGATAAAGTCTTTAGTCCACACAACAGGGCTTGCAAACAACTTTAAAGGACCATATAGTTTGCACTGGCTCTGCTGTAATCCTTACACTAGTAATGGCCACCGCAGAGAGCGATCAACAACAACAGGAGCAACTGACAGAGCCGTCACCAAGACAACCAGAGATTGTGCTTTCACTTTCCTAGACACAGAGCAGTCACCATGGCAACCAGAGACTGTGTTTTTCACTTTCCTGGGCCACTACAAAATGGCAGTCTGATTGGTTTTAGCAGCTTATTAGTTTACTCTCTTACAGTCTATGGATCTTAGTGTTGGCAGCTGTTCATTTAGATCCAATATCTGGGTTTCCAAATGCACAACGTGAACACATCTCGCACAGCAGTAGGCACCCTCGACCGGCTGTTCAAGGATTGCATACACGTGGAAAGATGTACACTGGATGGCATTGTCAATTATGGAGCCAATTTCCTAATGGGGATTGCCCCAGACATAAATGTTAAGTGAAAAGAAATGTAAAGTATTAATAAAATACAACCAGCAATTCAGTAATTCCTCCCTACCAAAATCTCTGAATCCAAAGTCACACACTTACTTTTTTTCGCACTTACGCCTGGTCACACTCGCTAAGACTGCCTTCACACTGTGGTCAGGTCCGATCCGGGGCTGTCGGGTTGACAGCCCCGGACCGGATTTTGGCCCCATAGTATCTTATGGGGCCGGATGGAACCGGATGGCAGCTATCTGCCATTCGGCTTCCATCTCTCCGGAAGAATCTGGGAGAAGTCAAATTTTACTCCCGGACACAAAAATGTTGCTTGCAACGTTTTTTGTGTACAGGGAGAACAATCTCCCCAAAATTGGCGTCTCCTGGATCCTCCCGGATTCCCCCGACCCATCCCCGATCCTCCCGGATTCCCCCAGAAACTTGTAGAAAGAAAAAAAAAGTTAAGAAAGCCAAATAAAATTAAAAAGGTAGAAAAGCACTCAGCAGCTCACAATTCAGCAACTCACAGCAATCAGTCTCGTCACACTCGCTAAGGAAGAAGATTTTAAGAGGTTTTTTTTTTCCCACTTAGCAGAAATCCAACCTATAAGTCAACCATCTGCATTCAGATGCGTTAACGCATGTGTTTTTATGTGTTAATGCAGCTAAAAAATGCAATGCATCCAAACGCAGCACAAATGCAGATGTGAAAAGGCCCTTACTCTCTTTTTTCATTTTACTTGCATTCAATCTGATTTGTTCCATAGGCTGTGTGCATGCAGTGCGTTTTTCCTGTGTTTTTTACGTGCGTTTTTACTATGGTTTTATGCAAATATATGCTAATCTATACCTGCGTTTGGACTTTCCAGCAAAACCTATGCGTTTTAGGGAAAAGCTGTGCACACACAAGGTTTGCAGAAAGTGTCAGCACCACAGGTTTTGCTGCGTTTTGAAAAGAATGAGCATATCCAAAAATGCAGCTACCAAAATGAAGCAAAAACACAACAATAACGTGCAAAAGAAATATGCAGCAAATCTCCTGGCAAGAAATCTAGAGATCCTAGAAACCTGTACAGATTTTGCTGCTATTTTGGCCATAGCAAAAACGCCCTGTGTGCACATACCCTTAGACTGGAGCCACACTAGTGTATGACTCCTGCAAGGATTGCATCGCAATGCCCAGACCGACTGTGGCTCTTCTTCCTGACCTGAGTGTGTCAACTGCATAGAAAGACATGAAACTGACACACTCAGGTCAGGATTGCTGATGGCCAGTCCAGACATTTTCATGCAGTGGCGGACCTTCAGCCTGCCGGGCCCTGGTGCAGCCTTAGGCAAGGACCGGTGGGGGGGTCCTGGCAGCGTCAGACGAAGACCGGGGGGGAAGTATGGGGGGGTGCTGGCAGCGTCAGGCGAGGGGCTGCGGGTGCTGGTGGTGAGAAGCAGGGGGGTGCTGGCAGGAGGGAGCATGTGGCTTTTACATGCGCCGCATTGTAGATCTGGGTGCCGGGGCTGGAGAGGAGAGGAGGGGAAGCAGGAAGCTTCCCTCAGTTAACAGAGTTGACACAGAGACATGGGGGTTGGCTGGGGGCCTCCCTGCAGGCTTCAGGGGCCCCCTACCCGGTCGGGGCCCTGGTGCAGCTGAAACAGCTGCACCACGGTAGGTCCGCCTCTGTTTTCATGTGATCCTTACATGAGTCAAACGGCTCTGTGACTCCAGCCTTACAGTAAGTATCAGAGAACACAAAAGCTTATTAATAAAGCAGTCCTAAACTCTTCCAGCAGTTTTAGTGATGACAAACATATAAACAATAAAATAATCTCATAAAGTTCTAGTAATATAAAAAAAGTCACCCAGGAACTAGACAGACGGCATAAATTCTGAAATTGTTATGCTGCAAAATATCATATAAATAACCATATGCACTCACTGCTGCTTAGATGTATTTCCAGCAACATCCTCTGCATCATAATTTACTAATATAAATTATCATTTGTTTTATTCTCCCTTGGGGATTAATATAATTGCCATATCTATATCTTGCCTTTTTCAAGCTAATAAGGAGAAATAAATGAGAATACAATGTCAGAATGCTTTATATAGCTTGAAAACACTGTTTTAACCTTGTATGAAAAGATTTTTTTTTCAAGGCCATCAAATATGATGCCCAAGAGACCCAATTCTAAGGCAGCCTACTACAAGCAAAATCCACTCCTTAATCAGGCTTATGGAAAGCTAATTTATGTCTGGATGATTGTCTTGGATTCATTTGAGGATATGTTTATTTGTCTGACCATTACTTTATTTATTTTCTTTCATATTTTATTTTGTATTAAGCCCAAAAAATTGTGAAGCTTCTAAATCATGTTAATTGAAGACTTCTTAAAAAATGTCCTTTTATGATGACTGGTTTCCCACAGGCAGGCGCTTGTCTGTCACATAGTAATCACTGTGCCACTGTTCTGCAATTGACCTGATTGAGACACTGGGAAATAAACAAGCACTCCTTTGCAATCACTAGGAACAAAAACTACCAAATAAACCTAAATAAACTCGTGTACTGTCATCCATTGTGCAGAGCATGTTCGTTCAGGGATTCTGAGAGATGACAGGAGGCGGAGAACACTTTAGTAGCATAGATTGAACACATAGTTATATGTCCATTTCAATAGCACAAAGGTTGAATGTGATCCATTCTTGTTTCTGGGTAATTTTTTTTATTACTTGCTGGACAGTTTCTTTTATCAATTGTAAAAGTATTTTATTTTTAATATACTGTATATACTCAATTTATATTTATTGGAAATTCTTAATTTGATCTCCAATATGTAAAGCAGGTAAGTCCCAGCTAGAAAAAAAAACAGTATTTTTATTTTCATTATGAAATATTTCATTTCATAAGGGGGATGATCTTTTTGAGGGTACCGTCACATCAGGACATATCGCCGCTGATTACATAGGCGACGCAGAGGCGTGGCCTATCGCCGGCAACAGCGCCGCTGCATCGCCTAGTGTAAAGGGGCAATAATGAGGCGAAATATGGCCTCAGAGTGGTCGCCTAGTTTCCCAGCATTGCTTAGAAACCCGGCGAGCACTCTGGGGCGATGTGTACACATCGCCCCATGTAACATGGTGATCGCCGATGTTACAGGTGATGGGAGCTATGGCTCCCATGTAAGGCCAGCTTCACACTGCGGCGTGATCCAGTCTGGGGCTGTCCGGGATGACCCACACAGCCGCAGACCGGATCAGCACACAGGACTGGGGGGCTAATATGCCCGCTGTTGATAAGCCAGGACCATGGCGCCACGGTCCTCACCTGTCAGTGGCTGCAGCTGCGTGCGCTGCACACCGGACTGGAGGGCATATTAGCTCCCCAGTCCTGTGTGCTGATCCAGTCCGCGGCTGTCTGGGTCCTCCGGACCGGATCGTGCCACAGTGTGAAGCCGGCCTTACAGGATCGCCGATGGCGTTTGTAGACACCCCAGTGGCAATGCCGCCTGTAACATCGCCGCGTGTAAACATGCGACACTGGTGGGGTGCCAAAAACGCACGCGCTTCCATGCGTCGCAGGCGATATCTCCGGCGAGGTGTACTGGTGTGATGGTACAATTAGGAAAGTTGATTTTTTTTTTTCCAACTTTGACACACCTAAAAATTTCTATTTTTTTGTTTATCTTTTCTCTTGGAAAAATACATTTTTTGAAAGTGGATTACCTAGAAAAATAAATAACTAAAAATAAGGTTTATTTAATGTTCTGTCATAAGATACACATATGCTATGTATTCATATACTGCACCAGCAGCACATTGGTTGTGATGTGAAACAAGACTAATGGCCACTTTACACACACCAACTTATCTGTCCAACTTCTGACCAACTTACTGGTTGCAGTGAAATCATGGACACATTGTTCCATTTGTACACATCAACAAAATGGAGCAATGTGTCCATGATTTCACTGCAACCAGTAAGTTGTTCAGAAGTTGGACAGATAAGTTGGTGTGTGTAAAGTGGCCCTAACAAGATTATTGCTAATACATAATGCTATGGTATTGAATTGGTGTTGAGAGATATTGGCGTTCTTAACAAAGTTGAATAATCTGTTTTGAATATTATCCACTCAAAGAACTTTGTCTGTGAAATTGTTGGAACTTAGGCTAAGGTCACACATGCCATGCATTTTTTAGGTGTTTTTTGGCCACCTGCGTTTTTACCTGCGTTTTTGCTGTTAGGTGTGGGCCCTCTTAAAAAGCCCTTAAAAACACATGCCTTTTGTTTAAAAATGCATGTGAAACGCATGCAAAAACGCATGTCCATTTTCACAGTTTAAAAAACGCATGTGTTTCCCATGCCAGGGCGCTACGTTATAAAAATGCATGTGTTTTTGGGTGCATTTTTCAAAAAATGGTGCATTATGCAGTATTTTTTGGTGCTGAGCCAAAAACGCACCCAAAACGCATGTGCCATTTAGACATGCGTTTTTGCTATTGGGGCGTGCATTTTTTGCATGGGGGCCTATGGGTGCGTTTTTACATGCGTTTTTAGAAAACGCATGTCTCCAAAAACGCAAGTAAAATCTGCATGTGTGACCCTAGCCTTAAAGAGGTTTTCCAGTAATAGGACAACATCTTTTCATTCCATAGGCTAGGGTCACACTTGCGTTTTTTTTTATGCTTTTTTGGAGACCTGCATTTTTAAAAAAGCATGTAAAAACGCACCCATAGGCCCCCATGTTAAAAAAACGCATGCACTAAAAGCAAAAACGCATGTCTTAATAGCAAAAACGCATGTCTAAAGTGCCATGTGTTTTTGGCATGAGTTTTTGCACTTATGTGAGTAGCTGACATCAAAAATGCATGCAAACACGCACGGTACATTAGAACCATTTAGTACCATCCAAAAACGCATGCGTTTTCCATAGGGGCCCATGTTAAAAAAACGCATGCGTTTTTAAAACAGCACCAAAAAATAGTGCATGCACTATTTTTAGGTGCTGATTGAAAAACGCATGCAAAAACACAGGGTGCCATCAGACACCTAAAAAACGCATGCAGAAACGCATGCTTTTTTTAAAGGCACTAAAAAAACTCATGCCAAGTGTGACCCCAGCCTTATTTTTATTTCCATTAAAACAAAAAAGTTTATACTTACTTCCTGTGCCAGTGTGGTTCCAGCAATGTAAGCACTCACATTCCCAAGGCTCAAGTGAGGTTTTGATGCTACGCAAGCCCCATGCACAGTCATCGCCACTTTCTCTTTGTCTGACTTCAGACATATCAGCAATCAACAGGGAGTTAATAGTCAGCTACAGTTGGAATCCCCTACTGAGTACTAACACATCTGAAGGAGTAAAAAAAGAAGCCACTGGTAATTTTGTGCAGCGCTTTCATGTTGTTAGGCCGGGTTCACATTTGTGTTCGGCAGGAACTGCAGAATAAGGTAGAAGAAGGTAGAAGAAGAAGAAGAAAGAAGAAAGAAGAAGGAAGGAAGAAGAAGGAAGGAAGAAGAAAGAAGGAAGAAGAAAGAAGAAACACCAGGACAAGATTTATCTCAGGATGACCTCTTTTTCCGCAGCGTCTGTGCGCTTGCCAGCAGATGGCAATGCGCACAGATGCACTCCCATTCATTTTTTGTGTGCGGCTATCTGCATGCACATAAAACAAGCACACAGCTGTGCACAAAAAATCCAACATTTTGCGTTCAGCATGTGCATAAATTATTCGCAGCCGAACGCAAACTCAGCTGAGCTCAGGCATACACAGGCACTATGCGTTCCCATGTTAGGCTGTGGTCACAGTTTTTTTAGTGCCTTTTAAAAACGCATGCTTTTTTACATGCGTTTTTCATGTCAGCATGAGTTTTTTAAGGTCTCTGATGGCTCCCTGCGTTTTTGGCTGCGTTTTTGAATCTGCACATAAAAATAGTGCTTGTAGTATTTTTTGGAGCGTTTTGAAAAACGCATGCGTTTTTGCAGAAAACGCATGCGTTTTTATAACATGGGTTCCTATGGAAAACGCATGCAAAAACGCATGTACAGTTAGTACCTTTTAGTGCCATTCAAAAACGCATGCGTTTCCCATAGGAGCCCATATTAGCAAAAACGCATGCGTTTCCGGAAACGCATGCGTTTTTGTTAACATGGGCTCCTATGGGAAACGCATGCGTTTTTGAATGGCACTAAAAGGTACTAACTGTACATGCGTTTTTGCATGCTTTTTCCATAGGAACCCATGTTATAAAAACGCATGCGTTTTCTGCAAAAACGCATGCGTTTTCTACAGAAACGCATGCGTTTTTGGATATGCTCCAAAAACGCATGGGACAGTCACACATGCTTTTTGGCTATTAGGGCATGCGTTTTTTAACATGGGGGCCTATGGGTGCGTTTTTTACATGCATTTTTGAAAACGCAGGTCTCCAAAAATGCATGTGAAAAATGGTACTGTGACCCCAGCCTTAAACATAGGAGCACATAGTGCCTGCGTCTTGCTGTGCTCAGGGACGTTGCGTTCACAGTGCACATCGTTCGCAAATGTGAACCCAGCCTTACAACCTCACCTGAGTCCTGGGAAGGTGAGAGCTAACAATGCTGGAACCATGCCTGAAAGCATGTGAATCCCTATAGTGATTAGCTGCCGAATCATTAAACTCCGTCAACTTACTTTGTGAGTGGCTGCTGTTTGTAGCGCAGTGTGGGGTGGTAGTCATGGCTTGACTGTGTGTGTGGACTTCTTCCAGTGGGTTAATAGACACTTGCATACTGCATGGTGCTGTTGGCTAGAGATGAGCAAACTTTGCTCGAACATGTTTGCCAATTTCAAATTCGGCACGAACACTTTCCCCAAAAGTCGGCAAATCTAGCTAAGGCTGTGGTCACAGTTGCCATGCGTTTTTTTTAGTGATTTAACAAAACTCATGCTTTTTTTCATGTCAGCATGAGTTTTGTAAGGTGTGTGATGGCTCCCTGCGTTTTTGGCTGCGTTTTTGAATCTGCACCTAAAAATAGTGCTTGTAGTATTTTTTTGAGCGTTTTGAAAAACGCATGCGTTTTTGTAGAAAACGCATGCGTTTTTATAACATGGGTTCCTATGGGAAACGCATGCAAAAACGCATGTACAGTTAGTACCTTTTAGTGCCATTCAAAAACGCATGCGTTTCCCATAGGAGCCCATGTTAAAAAAACGCATGCGTTTTTGGAAACGCATGCGTTTTTTTAACATGGGCTCCTATGGAAAACGCATGCATTTTTGAAAGGCACTAATTGTACATGCGTTTTTGCATGCGTTTTCCATAAGGCCCCTTATTAAAAAACGCATGCGTTTTTGGATATGCTCCAAAAACGCATGGGACAGTCACACATGCTTTTTTGCTATTAGGGCATGCGTTTTTTAACATGGGGGCCTATGGGTGCATTTTTTACATGCGTTTTTGAAAACGCAGGTCTCCAAAAATGCATGTGAAAAATGGTACTGTAATCCCAGCCTAAGAAAAAAGTTTGAAATTTAAAATGGCTCTAAAACTTTACCTGTTTATTTGGGGTCAAATGACTCCCAAGAGGATCTGTTGGAAGACCTGTTGGCTTGGGACTACGCCTAACCTATGGTTAGGAATGTCCCGAGCCATCAGGTCTAGCAGCTTGTGCTAAGCTGTCGAATTTTTGGAAATTTTTGGCAATGCTTTTAAGCTTCCAGCAGTTTGCAGGTGTTTTAACAACTGCAGGGTCTGAATTTTGGAAAGAGTGCCAGATGTTGTAGCAGCAGAGAAGTCCACGAAGCTTACAATTTCCTTAAAACATCAGTTTAAGGGAGCTTTATCATTTTAAGGGAATTTTTTGTGAATACTTTAATTTTGTTATTATTGTTTTTTTAAAAGAGAGCAAACCTTTATTATTGCAGAGGCTCACCAGCATGCAAGGTCATATGTTCTACACTTATGGGAAATAAATATACAGTATATATATATATGTATTTTATATATATATATATATATATATATATAAAACCCCATAGTATGGCAATTGATTCTTAAAAATGTGCAATCACTATTTAATATCATAATAATCATAGCACTGCTACTAATACTAATATTTATTCATTTATATAGCGCTATTAATCCATAATGCTTCACATACATTTGCAACACCGTCCCCATTGGGGCTGTCATTTCATGTATAATGCATAATACAGTTGTCTTCCTGGCATTCCTGCAGTGCTCAGTAGTCTAAGGCTGGGGTCACAGTTGACATGCATTTTTTTAGTGCCTTTTAAAAACGCATGCTTTTTTACATGCATTTTTTCATGTCAGCATGAGTTTTTTAAGGTCTCTGATGGCTCCCTGCGTTTTTGGCTGCGTTTTTGAATCTGCACATAAAAATAGTGCTTGTAGTATTTTTTTGAGCGTTTTGAAAAACGCATGCGTTTTTGTAGAAAACGCATGCGTTTTTATAACATGGGTTCCTATGGAAAACGCATGCAAAAACGCATGTACATTTAGCACCTTTTAGTGCCATTCAAAAACGCATGCGTTTCCCATAGGAGCCCATGTTAAAAAAAACGCATGCGTTTCCGGAAAAACGCATGCGTTTTTTTAACATGGGCTCCTATGGGAAACGCATGCGTTTTTGAATGGCACTAAAAGGTGCTAACTGTACATGCGTTTTTGCATGCGTTTTCCATAGGAACCCATGTTATAAAAACGCATGCGTTTTCTACAAAAACGCATGCGTTTTCTACAAAAACGCATGCGTTTTTGGATATGCTCCAAAAACGCATGGGACAGTCACACATGCTTTTTGGCTATTAGGGCATGCGTTTTTTAACATGGGGGCCTATGGGTGCGTTTTTTACATGCGTTTTTGAAAATGCAGGTCTCCAAAAATGCATGTGAAAAATGGTACTGTGACCCCAGCCTAATTCAGCATTCCAGATGAACTGGCAGTAAATGGTGACCTGAATAAACCTATTTATTTTCTTCATTATGTTTCATAGTAACATATCACACTTCAATAATTGCTGCAACTAAGTATCTGCAACCCAGTTTAGATACATTGTGGCTTGACTTACAGGTATTAAAGGGAACCTGATCCCTAAAAATCACCCCCAACCTATTAATACCTGTCCCTGCACCATCATTATGCTATTCTAGCTATCCCTTCGTGTAAAAATTGTGTATGTAGAAAGTTTATAAAAGTGCTTTTATTACCTTTTCATCTGCGGCTTCTGAGCTCTTGAGAAGTCACATAGGGCATTCCCTGTGGCTTCTCTCTGCCGCCTTTACAGCAATTATTCACGTCCCGATGGGCGTGATAATCCTTTGGGATGTTTTTCGCCCTCCACCATGGGAGAATTAGCCGGTATGACGCTAATCGCGTCATATCCGGCTATCATGACGTCGGTACATTTATTGGGTGTATCGAGGACCTCGCGATGCGCATTGCGCATGTGCGTGGTTACTTTACGGGAGCTCATCACAGATAAGCTGCCGTAAAGTAACTTCACTGCAGCCTGCAATCAAAAAGACGTCGCAGAGGATTGTGGATAGGTATGAGGGAGTCATAAAGATAGAGTCCGGATATGTGTTTGTGTTTTTAGTCCTAATAAAATGTTTTTTTCTCCGTGTTGTGTTTTTACTATTTACTTGAAATTCTTATTGGCTGGGTCTAACATTGGCCTGACATTAAGAATTTCAGGGTTAATGCCAGCTGGCAAGACAAAACTGGCATTAACCTCTTATTACCCAGTTTGCCACCACTACACAGGAACTGGAAGAGCTGTGTAAAGCACTAGGAGTTTGCGCTTCTTATGAATGTGCCAATTTCTTGGGCTGCTGCAGGCTGCTATTCTATAGCTTAGGGGGGCCCAATAATGTTGGCCCCTTACCCTGCTGAGAATACCATACCTCAACTGCCTAGTTTTACCTTGGTTTGCAAATAAAAATAGGGCGAAGCCCTATGCAATTTTTTTTCATTTTTTTCTTTCCACACTATGACGCTAGGTTGGTTGCCATGTGTATGACAGGGGTGGGGAACTCCAGGCCTCAAGGGCCACCAACAGGTCATGTTTTCAGCATCTCCTTTGTATTGCACAGGTGATAATTAAATCACCTGTACTGGGGATGATTCCAACCTCTGTACAATACTAAGGAAATCCTGAAAACATGAGTTCCAGAAATACGGCGAAGCCCACGTGAAATTTTTTTCTGACAAATCCATAAAACAATATAAATAAAAGGGACTGCATCTTTATTAACCCCTGGACCATGGGCAAGGGGTTAATAAAGATGCAGTCCCTTTTTTAGGATTGTTTTATTGATTTTTCAGAAAAAAAATTACATGGGCTTCGCCATATTTCTGGAACCAGCCGGTTCCAGCAGGCAGTGACAGGCTGCCCCCAACCCCCAGGTGCCTATTTGTACCTGGCCAGACACAAGAATATAGGGGAGCCCTTTTTTTTTTATTATTTCATGAATTTCATGAAATAATAAAAAAAAATGCGTGGGGCTCTGCGCAATTTCTATGTCTAGCCAGGTACAGCTAAGCAGCTGGGGGCTGGAATCCGCAGCGCAGGGATGCCCAAGCTTTCTGGGCACCCCCCGCTGCAAATTGCAGCCCGCAGCTGCCCCAGAAGATGGCACGTTCATTGAAGCGCCATCCTCTGGCGCTGAACCCCGCTCTTCCAACGGCCCTGGTGGCGGTGGCACGCTGGGTAATAAAGAGGTTAGGGCCAGCTTTGTATTATCAGCTGGCCCTAAGCCCGAAATTTATGGCGGTCACGCCAATAGTAGACATGACCGCCATGAATTTCTATTAAATTGTTTTAAAAAAAACACAACACAGAGAAAAATTTTTATTAGAAAAAAAAAAAAAGCCATTAGGGACTCCATCTTTAATTAAAAAAATCCTCTTCCGTCCGACGTAGTCCAAAACGCGATGTCCTCTCTGCTACATCCCTTTGTATAGATATAGATGTCTATGCACAGGGAGTGAGCAGACTGAGAACAATCTCAGCTCTGCTACATCAGGCAGCAGGCGGGCTCTAGGACCCTGGAGCTGCGGCAGCCAGCACAGAGCAGACAGCCTGACTCCTTACTGTGCGAGTTTCCCAGCGATTACTTGCACAGTAAACGAGTCCAATGCAATGGCAATCCTAGTTTTGTCAGAGTCTCTGACAAAACTAGGATTGCTTCAGGCTGAAGCTTCCGAGACACATCTGTGATTTGTAAATCGCACACTACTCGCTATTACTCGCTTCCCCATTCATTAACATTGGACTCGCTAGACTCGCAACGAGTAGCGAGTCCCGGGCTCGGACTCGCTAGAATCAAGCGATTCCGAGTAATTTAGGACTCGCCCATCACTACAGTCCATTTGTGGTGCTTTTTTCCTGCGATTTCCAAAACAAAAATGCACCAATACTCACCCTCCCGGTGATCCCACAGCGATCCCCATTGATCCCAGGTGATTCTTCCTCCATGCAATGGCGGGAGCTATCTATCTGCCAAGATCTTTACACCATGCGACTCAGCCTGTCACCTAGTGCGCAGGATATGGCAGATACATAAAGACAGCTCCCGTCACTGCACAGAGCAAGAGTCACTGGGGATCACCACGGGCTCAAGGGGAGTGTGAGAAAGTGTCTGTGTGTCTGTCTCTGTGTGTGTTTGTATGTATTTATGTGTCTCCTTATTTGTGCTGTTTTTATGCTGCATTTGTATGTGCACAAACACAGCACAAACGCAATAGGTTTATGATGCTTTTCTTTATAGACATCTGCGTATCTGTAGCCGACAAACAGCACAAAAAATAATCACAGAAGGCACTTAAGGTACCGTCACACGCGGCAATATTGCTTGCAATTTCACTGGCAATTTGCTGGTTGCAGTGAAATCATGAACACATTGTTACATTTGTACACAGCAACAAAATAGAACAATGTGTCCATGATTTCACTGCAACCAGCAAATTGCCAGTGAAATTGCCTAGCAATATTGCCGCGTGTGACGGTACCTTTATGTAAAGAACTGATATATCTAACCTTCATGGCCTATCCTAAGGGCATACCATGAATTTTTCAAGCTTATAAAATCAACAGTCCCTGCAGTTTGAACAAGGTTTGCATATATTAATACAACAAGGAAAGACAAAAAAAATTACAATATATTATAATAAACATATATTACAAATTTGTGCTACTTTTCCTATTATGTGCCTCCTGAATATATGATTCATTCTATAAAACAACTAAAATCTGTCTGGATAAATGGTTATGGTTGTCTATTGAAGTCTTTATAGTGGGTTATGGAGAGAGAGTGGAAAAGAAGGGGAAAAGTAAGGCAAAAGATAAGGGCCCAGACACAGGTTGTGCAGATTTCACAGTGCTGGAATCACAACTACATTGCTCAGTATTTCTGTATGATATTCTCCAAGGTGCTTCTGAAAATGTTTTATATTACACAGAGATAAGAGAGCAGGAATCCCTAATCTCTAAAATCATGACTTTAATTAAAAATATAGATACTGCAATTCTTAAATTGACACAAAAGATAAATATTCTAATGCAAAAAGAAAACAAATAACTAAAGATGATTAAGCTCTTTGAAATTTGAGTTGGTGAGACTCAATTAATTTTTCATTAACATTTTAACTGATTCACTGCAAATATCAATATACGGTAATAAAACCTTCAATTTTGCTGAAAAGATGTGCATAATACTCTAAAGCAGAGTTCACCACTCCAGTCCTCAAGCCTACAAACAGTCCAGGTTTTCAGCATTTCCTTAGCATTTGTCAGTTAGTAATTCAATCTCCTGCACAGGTGACAATTCCAACTGTCAAATTTTAAGAGAATCCTGAAATCCTCTTGGTGGGCCTTGAGGACTGGCGTTGGGGACCTCTGATCTAGGCAAGGATATCAAACTCTGGCTCTTCAGTTGTTGGGAGCCAGTGAGTGCTGAGAGATGGTGGGTGCGTGCTGGGAACGATAGAATACATGCTGGGGGCCATTGGGTGCTGGGAGTTGGGGGTGCTGGGGGCTGGCGGGTGAGGGCTGGGGCCAGTAGGCCCCAGGAGCCAGTGGGTGCTGGGAGCTGGCGGGTGCATGCTGGGAACCGTCGGGTGCTGGTGCCGGTGGTTGCATGTTGGAGGACAGAGGATGCACGCTGCAAGCAAGTGAGTGTTGGGAGCTGGTGGGTGCATGCTGGGGGCCAGCAGGTGTGTACTGGGAACTGGCGGGTGCGTGCTGGAGCCATTGGGTGCTGGGAGCTGGCGGGTGTGTGTTGGGAGCCTGCGGATGTGTGCTGGGGCTGTTGGGTGCTGGGAGCCAGGGGTGCTGGGGGCCGGCTGGTGCATACTGGGAGCCGGGGGTGCTTGGGGCCAGCGGGTGCATGCTGGATGCCTATGGGTGCACGCAGGGGACCATCGGGTGCTGGGAGCTGGTGGGTGCTTGGAGCTGGCGGGTGCGTGCTGGGGGCAGGCAGGTGCGTGCTGGGGGCTCGTGGGTGCACGCTGGAGGCCGTTGGGTACTGGAAGCTGAGGATGCGGGGGGCCGGTGGTTGTGCACTTGGGGCCGGTGGGTACTAGAAGCTGGTGGATGCGTGCTGGGGGCCGCCGGGTACTGGGGGCCTTCAGATACTGGAAGCCAGGGATGTTGGGGGCAGGCCGGTGCATGCTGGGTCCAGTGGGTGCTGGGAGATGGGAGTGCTGGGAGCCAGCGAGTGCTGTGGGCAGGTGGGTGCTGGGGGTCGGTGGGTGCTTTCTCAGAGCTGCCAGTGCATGCAGAAGCTGGCAGATGCGTGCTGGCAGCTGGCAAGTGCTTGCTGGCGGTAGACAGGTGCTTGCTGGCGGCCAGTGTGTGCATGCTGGCAGTTGGCGGGTGCTTGCTGGGGCTGGCAGGTGCAAACTGGCGGCCGGCGGGTGCTTGCTGGGAGTCGGGGGTGCTCTGAGCGGAGTGAGCACACTGCTGTGAGCAGGCTGGGGAAAGCGTGTGTAATGACCGGAGGTCCTATTAAGATCCAGTGAGTCACAGACTGAGACAGAGGCAGAAATAAACAACAGTATTTTTACTGATATGGGGATCAAAGTATGGTTCAGTATGGAATGTATAAGTCTCAAAATCCCCTTAAAATATTACCAATAACAGTTTCACACACTCAGCGTTAGCCGACATCAATGCACCAATCTCAGAGTTCCCAGGGTATGTAAATCACACTCAGAACCAGGAGCAAATTTACCTACACGTAAATCAAGGATTTAACTTAACTAAAGCCTATGTACATCAACTGTGGGCGGTCTGATGGGACCTCTGAGATGGCACACTGAGTATAACTTATCACAGCTAATAACAATACATTACACTATATCAATGCTGGCTATACACTTAGCACAGGGATACCCGGGTATCTCAAAACTATGGTACCATCAACCTCAAATGTAGCTTTACACCGGTGTATATTCCACGTGGGCTGCAGCAAGTCCAGAAAAAGTAAAAAGAAAAAAAAACCTTTTGCGCAAAAGAAAAACGTATTGTAAAACAGCAGAATTTGGCAGCCTACCAGCCAATGCCAGATTCACATGTCCAGTACTTTAGTTCTGTAAGCTTGGGTGCAATCTGTGGAGCACTCTTTTCCAGGGCTTGTCAGGACCTTGTCAGGATCCTCCCAATGTGGATGGCACCAGACGCCGGCTCTCGTTTCGCAGTCACTCACACCCTTCCTGGACGCCAATCACTCGCTCCATCGCAGGAATATCTCCTCAGCCTCTCCTCAGATGCTGGACACTTGCTCAGTTCAAGATAAAGTCTTTAGTCCACACAACAGGGCTTGCAAACAACTTTAAAGGCCCATATAGCTTGCACTGGCTTTGCTGTAATCCTTACACTAGTAAGGACGCCAATCACTCGCTCCATCAGGGGGAACATCTCCTCAGCCTCCTTGTCAGGATCCTCCCAATGTGGATGGCACCGGACGCTGGCTCTCATTTCGCAGTCACTCACAGCCTTCCTGGACGCCAATCACTCGCTCCATCGCGGGAACATCTCCTCAGCCTCTCCTCAGATGCTGGACACTTGCTCAGTTAAAGATAAAGTCTTTAGTCCACACAACAGGGCTTGCAAACAACTTTAAAGGCCCATATAGCTTGCACTGGCTTTGCTGTAATCCTTACACTAGTAACGGCCACCGCAGAGAGAGATCAACAACAACAGGAGAAACTGACAGAGCCGTCACCAAGGCAACCAGAGACTGTGCTTTCACTTTCCTAGACACAGAGCAGTCACCATGGCAACCAGAGACTGTGTTTTCTCTTTCCTGGGCCACTACAAAATTGCAGTCTGCTTGGTTTTAGCAGCTTATTAGTTTACTCTCTTACACGTGCATCGGGCTATGATCGATGTGTGCTGCAGCACCGCTAGCACCCACCATATTTCTATACCCATCACCTGTGTGTGGAAAGGTGGCTGCTCACTGGAAGTCGGATGCATGTGATAGGAGGACATCGGAAGTCTATGACAGACCAGAAAGCGTAGTTATATAATTAGATGATAATTATGCTTTCTCACACTGTGAGGACAAACTGGACATATGCATAGCAAAAACTATGAATTTTATTTTAGCAGTACAATAAATTATATACTTAGGCTGGCTTTACACCACGATTTTAGCGATCCGGGGCTGTCCAGTGGGAACCGGACAGCCCCGGATTCGATTTTGGCCCCATAGTATCCCTATTGGGCCGGATGGCAGTCATTTGCCATCCAGTGTTGTGCTGTCCAGGAGAATCTGGCCCTTTTCATTTCTTTGCCCTGTACACAAAATCGGAGCTTGCAGCATCGCACCGGATTCGACAGAAAATCGTTCCGGTTCTCAGACGCCGGGTGCTGAATGAGCAGCGGCTCTGAAATTCAAGCTCATTCAGCACCTGGACAGAGTAGCTCAAATTGCCACTGGCTGAAATTTCAGCACATGGAGAGCTTTTTGCAAAAAATGTATACTAAGCCGCTCTATCAATGCAAAAGTAACCCGTATCCGAGCAGTCCCTAACTGATGTATTTAAAAACCTGACCATGTGTATTGGTACCTATATGAGCAGGATTCAGACAAGTCAAATGTCTGATATGGAAATTAAACAAAAAAGTGGTCTGTAGGAGCACTAAAGGAGGGACAGGAACCTTAATATGGTTTATAACTTAGCTTTATTCTTCCTCAATATCCTACAATGCGTTTCCACGGCAATCCGTCTTCCTCAGGTGGATTTCTTTTATTAGAATGTCTGATATGGACACGCTGCTGAAGATGGCTTTTTATGTCCAGGGCTCAAATGAAGGGGTGGAATGCTCCCTTATCTTGCGGAAACAAGAAACAAATTAGACACAAACTAATGAGCCATGCACACATTGAACATGTCTGTAAGACAATGTTCACACCACCAAAACACTGAATCACAAAAAACAGTCAAACAAACGTGTAAAAATACTCTGTTGTAATAAAAAAAACAGTAAATACCAAATGCTGCTAAAAAAAGTAGTAAAAAACAGGGTATTTAGTTGATATGTTTTTTGCAAAAAAATGTATACTAAGCCGTTCTACAAACGCCAAGGTAACCCATATCAGAACAGTCCCTAACTGATGTATTTAAAAACCTGACCAAGTGTATTGGTATCTATATGAGCAGGATTCAGACAGGTCCAATGTCTGATATGGACACGCTGCAGAAGACAGATTTTTATGTGCAGGGCTTAAAGGGAGGGGTGGGAGGCTCCCTTATCTTGTGGAAACAAGAAACAAATTAAACACAAACTAATGAGCCATGCACACAGTTAACATGTCTGTGACACAGTGTTCACACCACCAAAAGACTGAATAAAAAAAAACTGCAATAGCTAGTTAGATAGCGATTTCATTCCAAGTTAGACAGGTAGTAGGTTTAGGCTAGGGCCACACTAAGCCCAGCACTTACATTAACTGGATCCAGTAACTGGAGGAACGCACACCGTTACCGTAGGGGGCTGCCTGTGAATGCTGCCCCATAGTAACCTAACCTGCTGTTTACCATCGATGCAGCTACACAGAAAGCCCCAGGAACTGTGCTTTTGACAACGTTTTCCTGTGCGCCTGGCAAAAGCGCAGTTCCTGGGGCATCCTGTGTGGCGGCATCCATGGTAAACAGTGAGTTACAATGGAGCAGCGTTCACAAGCAGCCCCCGACATTAATGGTGTGCATTCCTACACACTTTCCTCTGCAGTTACTGGATCCAGTTAGCGTACGTGCTGGGCTAAGTGTGGCCTTCGCCTTAGCGACTACTTCCAAGTACAGCCCTTTTTAGGGCTTAAAAGCATTGTTTGCCAGGCAGGTCTGTTCCAGTGTTGTGCAAGCATTTTTTCACAACATCTGACCAAATCTATCCAAGCAAATCCTGTTTGGCTAGTAGCAGTGTGTGCCAGGCACTGGTTTAGCACTGTTGTAATGAAAGCTACACTTCCTGTCTTTACTAGCCTTTTTTTACGGCATCTAGCCAAGCAAATCCTTTTTTGGCTAGTAGCAGTGTTTTCCAGGCACTGGTGTAGCACTGTTGTGAAGAAAGCTACACATCCGGTCTTTAGTAGCCTTTTTTTACTGCATCTAGCCGAGCAAATCCTTTTTGGCTAGTACCATTGTTTGACTAGGTAGCTGTGGTCCAGTGTTCTGTTAAAATCTACCACCACACAGCACAGAAAACACTTTTGCATTGCATCTGCCCAAACCTAATCTATTTAGGGTAGTACCACTGTTTGACAGGGTAGCTGTGGTCCAGTGTTCTGTTGAAATCTACCAACCCAAAGTCCAGAAAACACTTTTGTTCTGCATTAGAGATGAGCCACCACCCTAGTGTTCGAATTTGATTTTATTCGTCGATTTGGGGGTGAGTTCGTCGAATGTTCGTCGAACACCATTGAAAACTAATGAATGAGCTGTGCGGGGCACTTTCACTTCCGCAATGTATATACATACATTGCGGAAGTGAAATTAAGTAAAAGAATGGGTTAAATTAAAAAAATCTCTATGCTCACCTGTCTGGTGATCCACCGATGCATCCGGCACCTCCTGCCTGTAGGACCTGCCGTGATGTTACAACCCGTCACAGTCATCGGGTCACATGACCACAGTTATTGTGGCAGGCCCTAAAAGTAGAGATTCCACAGTGCCCACTTGGGGTAGTTTTAATGCCACTTTCATTTTTAACTTAAAAATAAAAAAATCTCTATGCTCACCTGTCCAGCGATCCACCAATGCCTCCAGCACCCCCGTCCTGATGTCGGTAGGACCTGCCATGATGTCACAACTTGGCAGCGTCATCGGGTCACATGATCGCAGTTATCTCGGCAGGTCCTAAAAGTAGAGATTCCACAGTGCCCACTTGGGGTGGGTTTAATGGCACTTTCATTTTTAACTTAAAAATAAAAAAATCTCTATGCTCACCTGTCCAGCGATCCACCAATGCCTCCAGCACCTCCGTCCTGATGCTGGTAGGACCTGCCATGATGTCAAAACTTGACAGCATCATCGGGTCACATGACCGCAGTTACCAATACAGTTACAGTTCCCAAACTGCAACCCCTGTTGGTGGAGACAGTGAGGCAGATGATGATGAGGTTCAGAGACCCGATTGGAACGATAACTTGACTTTGCACTCAGGGCAGGAAGAGGTTGGCTTTGAGGACGACAAGTGTGAGAACACACAGGGTGATGGTGAGGTTGGAGATCCTACTTACTGTGAACCCACAGGCAGGCAGTTGATGACCTCAGAAGATGAGGTGGAGGAGGATGCTAGTGACGAGGTTAGGTTGCAGCTTTCTGGACAGAGACGGAGTCCTGGAAGCACTTCAACAACTACTTCCTCAGCCACAACTCTGCCTCTGTGCAGAAGCCTTGGTGGCTCTGCAAGTCGCATGGGCACTAAGCCTTACCTAGCCTAGACCTTTTTTTATTTTGCAAAGGATGACCCTACTTATGTTATCTGCAAAATTTGTAAACAAAATCTGAGTAGAGGCCAAAAAAATCAATATTTTGAGTACTTCATGCATGAACCGTCACATGGACATGAAGCATAAGTCACAATGGGAAGCTCATTGTGCTACAATGTGGCCTAGTGCATTTGTGGCTATTTCATCCTATGTGACTTTGGGGGCAGCTGTCACACAGACTTTCGGCCGCAGAACTTCTTTACCAGCAACAGCCAGTGTGATTGACGGGTCCTCAGCTGTTTTTGAATTGGAACTGCACCTCCCTCACAGTCCAGCAGTTTGTCTGGGACACCCTACTCAACCTGTCTCAGCACAGCAGCCAGTCCTTGGTCCCTCAGATGTGTACAAGTAAAAGACCATTTCCTCCTACCATGCCAAAGCTAAAAGGTTGAATTTCACCATCTGCAAGCTGTTGGCTGTGGAAATGCTGCCTTTCTGGTCGTCACAGTGCCCCAGTACCAGATGCCCAGTCACCACTACTTCTCGAAGAAAGCTGTGCCTGCACTACACCAGCATGTTGCACACAACATCACCACTTCCTTGAGAAGCTGTGTGTGACAGGGTGCATTTCACAACAGACACCTGGATGAGTAAGCACGGACAGGGGCATTACATGTCGTTGACTGGGCACTGGGTGACTATGGTGACAGCAGGGGAAGGGGCTGCTGTACAAGTCTTGCCACCCCCACGGGTTGTACATCAATCCTCTGTATCTAGAAGTTCCTCAACTGCTTCTGTCTCCTTCACCTCTTCTAGGTCCTCCACCTGCACCCAAAGCCTGTCTGCAAGTTCAAACTGCGCAGAAGGAATCCAGCACACCTCCTTACTATGCTGGCAGCAGGGTTCAATGCCATCAGGCGGATTTTACATTAAAATGTATGGGAAATGTGAGTCACACAGCTTAGGAGTTGTGGTCAGCTCTGGAGACCGAGTTTAATCAACGGTTGTCTCCAGTGAACCTGCAGTCAGGAAAGACCGTGTGCAACAATGCTGCAAACCTCTTTGCGGCCCTTCGCTGGGGCAAGGTAACACACGTGCGTTGTATGGCTCACGTCTTGAACCTGGTTGTCCAGCAATTTCTAGCCCATTATCTCGACCTAAATGTGCTTCTGCAGAGGGCACGGTTGCTGTGTGCTCACTTCCGCCATCCGCATCCCGCAACTCGAATTGACTTGAATTGCCACAGAAGTCGTTCGGCCTGCCGATTCACCGCCTGAAATGCGATGTGCCGACATGATAGAATTCCATTCTGCACATGTTGACATATAGCCTGGACCAACGAGATCCAGAGGTGGGGCAAATCACGCTGCTGGAGTGGTCTCAGATAGGGATGAGCGAGTATACTCGTAACTATTCAGTATTCGCCGAATAGTACGGTATTCGGGTTACTCACTACTCCGCGTGTTTCCTTGCGATTACTCATTAGGAGTAGTGAGTAGTACATTCACTTTCACAGTGTATCTAAATACACTGCAAAAGTGAAATAAAAGTTAATAAAAATAAAAAAATACTTACCTATACTTACTCTCACACATCACCTGATCACTACCGGCAATCTGATTGGCTATCAGACGCAAGGTCCTGGCAGGCCAGTGGATGTGTTCTTTTCAGGTCCCGGGACAGCCGTAGGATAGGTGAGTACATTATTTTTTTTATTTTTAACGCCTTTTATTAACTTGTATTTCACTTTCTCAGTGTATATAGATACACTGCGAAAGTACTCGCATTTCCTATTGAGTTACATTGGACTCGCTACTTGTAATGCCTACCCGAGTATTAGGACCTACTTGTTACCGTACGAGTATAGTGAGTCCAAATATTTCACTACTCGCTCAGCCCTAGTCTCAGATCAAGGACCTCTGCACCCTTCTGCAGAGTTTTGAAATGGCTACTAAGATGTTTAGCGCTGGCGATGCCATTATCAGCATGACTATTCCGGTTATCTACATGCTGAAGCACACTTTAACAGGTATTCGGAGTCAGGTGGTGGGCCAAGAGAAAGGGGAGGAAGTATAGGAGTAGGCGCATGCGGAAGGGATAACAAGATCTCAAAGGTACTGACGGTTGGCAGCACCGAGGCGGCTGTCATGGGAGGGTTTGGGAGAGGGAACAACAAGGGCGCATAGTACCATCCAAACTGTTGATGAAGAAATGGAGAACAAAGAGGTGATGGGCATGGAAGACTCAGCAGATGAAGGAGATCTTGATCACATTTCTGTTGTGCGAGTTTGGGGGGAGAGGGCAGAGGAAGGAAGCGTGACTGTTACCTCACCGCCACCAACACAACAAGGACTTGGGACTTCTGGATGCACAAGACACATGAATTCCTTCTTGCTGCACTACCTGCAACATTGATTGTTAGAATTCGAAGTAATGCCGACTACTGGGTTGCCACAATGTTAGATCCCCGGTACAAAAGTAAATTTGGACAAATGCTTCCTGCCCACAGATGCAGGAGTATCAACAGAAGCTTTTAGACAATCTTAGTACTGCTTTTCCCCAAAATACCAGTGGTGCACATAGTGAATATCGCAGTTCTACCTTTCCAACCCAGGAAACGTAGAGTCGTCATCACTCAAACGTTAACAGTAACAGTCTATCTGGTAACAGCAATTTTGTACAATCGTTTCACCATTTTGTTAAACCATCCTTTGCAACGCCAGAAGAGAGAACAAGTCTGACACATAGTGAACTCCTAGAGAGATGGTACAGGAGTATCTACAGCTGAATATTGATGCCATGGCTGTAGAACTGGACCCTTGTGCATTTTGGGGTTCAAAACTGGAAAAATGGAATGAGCTTGCCACTCATGGCTTGGACATTTTGTTGTGCTCCGTAGTCAATGGAGTGTGAATATTACCTCACCGCCACCAACACAACAAGGACTTAGTCCTTCTAGATACGCAGGACACAAGAGCGCCTTCTTGCTGCACTACCTGCAACATCATCCTAGGATTGTTAGAATCCGAAGTAATGCCAACTACTGGGTTGCCACACTCTTAGATCCCTGGTACAATAGTAAATTTGGCCAAATGATTCCTGCCCTGGAAAGGGATTCAAGCATGCAGGAGTATCAACAGAAACTTTTACTTAATCTTAGATCTGCTTTTCCCCAAAACACCAGTGGAGCACATAGAGAATATTGCAGTTCTAACTTTCCATCGTCGAGTCGTCATCATCACTCAAACGTTAACAGTAACAGTCTATCTAGTAACAGCAATTTTGTGGAATTGTTTCACCAATATTTTACACCATCCGATGCAATGCCAGAAGAGAGAACAAGTCTGACACATAGTGAAGGTCTAGAGAGGATGACACAGGAGTATCTACAGCTCAATTTCAATGCCATGACTGGACAACTAGACTTTTGTTCATTTTGGGCTTCCAAACTGGAAAAATGACCTGAGCTTGCTACTCATGCCTTGCAATTTTGTCGTGCCCCGTAGCCAGGGTTCTCTCTTAACTTGTCTTCAGCGCTGCTGGTAGTGTGCTGACGGATAAACGCACGCGACTATCTAGTGACAGTGTAGACAGACTAACGTTTATCAAGATGAACAAGTCATGGATCCGCAAGGATTTTTCCACCCCTGTGTCAGCCTGGGGAGACTAATTGCTTGTGTACTTTTCAATGTGCTGAATTAAACTCCCCATTTCAATATTTCAACTCTTGGGTAGTGTTGAGCCACCACCATAGTGTTCTAGTTGATTCAATTCGTCGACTGGATGGTGTGTTTGTCGAACACCCTCGACCACTCTAAAACATTGGTGTGGTGGTCAATTTCAGTTCCGCAATGTATATACTACATTGTGGAACTGAAATTAAGTAAACTCAAGGGTTAAAAATAAAAAAAATTGATACTCACCTCTCTAATCCATCCAGCGACGCTTCCAACACTGCCTACCTGTTGAAGATGTGATCCTGGCAGCGTTTCCTGGTGAAATGACGAGTTCTCGCGTTAATTCGTCATGTGACCGGACACCGCTGCCGAGATTATAACATCACTGCAGGTCCTACAGATCCTCACTACTATTCACGTCATAATCTCGGCAGCGGCTTCCGGTCACATGACGAGTTATCGCGAGAACTCTTCATTTCACCAGGAAATGCTGCTGGGATCACATCTCCGACAGGTAGATAGTGCTGGAAGCGTCACTGGATGGATTAGAGAGGTAAGTATCGATTTTTTTTATTTTTAACCCTTGATTTTACTTCATTTCATTTCTGCAATGTATGTATATACCTTGCGGAACTGAAATCAAACTGAAATCAAACATGACCTTGAACTGCCGAAACAAAAACAGCTCGGATATGAGATTGGTGAACAATTCGATTCGAACACTGCTCATCTCTACCCTTGGGCAATTGATGCCACTTAAGTGGCGGCTGTGCCAAATTTTTTGAAAAATGGAGACTGTTGTTGGGGTCTTCTTGCTGTTTGTTGCTTGACTTGAGTAGGGATCTCTGAGCTCAATACCTATCCCTGACACTCCTGCCTCTGTTTCTGAATATTCAACCTTTTTGTCCATCTAACCAGTGATTAACAAATTTGCAGTATTCACATCCACCATTTTTGGGTGCCTAAAAGAAGTGATTACTACATCTTCCTTAATGTTTGTGTAAACTAATTTTTGGCATCAAACCAGGTTTTGGCAAATGGGATGTATACACATGAACAGTTTTTGGGCCCTTAAAAGCATTGTTTGGTCAATCTTTCCTGTCCACTATACCTATACAGGTTGCTGACCTACCTGACTAGTTCTTCTTGTAATACTCCACAAAACATATAGTTGTCCCACCTGTGTGTGGAAGGGCATAATATTTTTTTTGGTAATATTCCACGAAACTGATAGTGGTCTCACCTGTGTGTGGCGGGACATAACATTTATGGGAGCGATTGCATGAGTTATGAGGTTATCTGACTCAGTAGGCCTGAATAGGTCATTTACCTACCTCTCTATTATTTCCTGTAATACTCCACAACACTCAAAGTTGTCCCACCTGTGTGTGGCAGGGCATAACATTTATGGGAGCACTTGCATGAGCTATGAGTTTATCCGGCTCACTAGGCCTAAACAGGTCACTGATTTACCTGACTAGTTTTTTTTCATAATACTCCACTAAATTGAGAGTAGTCCCACCTGTATGTGGAGGTGCGTCTGTATACCTGTGCTCAATCACCTGCAACCCACAATGGGGGTGGTTGTGGCACCAGCGTCCGGCCATGCTGTTAGGGAGGTGACTGGAGGCATTTAAAGGCCCTTGACGGTGGGTTACAAGCTTATATATTTTGGGCCAAAATACTCACAAACACCTCACAATTTCATCCTTAGTGTTTTATTGCAACTTTTTTTATCTGCAGTTTGAGGCTGGGCACTTTGGGGAGCGTCTGTCATTTTGTGAGGCATGTAATCAGTGCGGAGCAGCCCCCCTGACCTAATAGCAGGGCGTGACCAATAGGCTGCTCTGACACTATGCCTTGCATGCACCGTGAGTGGCAGAGCCCTATGGTAACCTTATGTCTTTAAATGCCACCAGTCACCTCCCTGACAGCATGGCCGAACGCTGGTGCCACAACCGCCCCCACTGTTGGTTGCAGGTGATTGAGCACCGGTATACAGACACCGGTGTTGCCTCTCAGGGGAGCTGGCAGCCGCTGCTGGGTGCAATGGGTATTTAACTGGCAAAATTTTTGGTGAGTTTTTTCTCTGTTTTTATGTCCTATTTCGGTGAACCATGGAATGTTTAACATTCATATGGCAAAAAGCATATGGTTAGGACTCGTAAGCGCGCGGGCCCTTGACGGTGGGTCACGAGCTTATGTATTTTGGCCCAAAATACCCACAAACACCTCACAATTTCATCCTTAGTGTTTTATTGCACCTTTTTTTTTATCTGCAGTTTGAGGCTGGGCCCTCTGGGGGGCGTCTGTCATTTTTTGAGGCATGTAATCAGTGTGAAGCAGCCCACCTGACCTAATAGCAGGGCGTGACCAATAGGCTGCTCTGATACAATGCCTTGCATGCACCGTGAGTGACAGAGCCCTATGGTAACCTTGTGTCTTTAAATGCCACCAGTCAACTCCCTGACAGCATGGCTGGACGCTGGTGCCACAACCACTGTTGGTTGCAGGTGATTGAGCACCGGTATACAGACACCAGTGTTGCCTCTCAGGGGAACTGGCAGCCGCTGCTGTGTGCAATGGGAATTTACCTGGCAAATTTTTGGTGAGTTTTTTCCCACCTGTGTGTGGCAGGGCATAACATAAATGGGAGCGCTTGCATGAGAATTGAGTTTATCCGGCCCAGTAGGCCTAAACAAGTCACTGACCTACTTGACCAGTTTTTTAGGTAATACTCCACGAAACTGATGGTGGTCCCACCTGTGTGTGGCGGGGCATATCATTAATGGGAACACTTGCATGAGCTTTAAGTTTATCCTGCCAATAGGCCTAAACAGGTCACTGACCTACTTCTCTATTATTTCCTGTAATACTACACAAAACATATACTTGTCCCACCTGTGTGTGGCGGGCCATAACATTAATAGGAAAGCTTGCAAGAGCTTTGAAATTTTCCAATCCAGTAGGCCTAAACAGGTGACTGACCTACCTGACTAGTTTTTTTGGTAATACTTTACGAAACTGATAGTGGTCCCACCTGTGTGTGGTGGAGTATATCATTAAAGGGAGCACTTGCATGAGCTCTGACTTTATTTAGCCCAGTAGGCCTAAACAGGTCACTGAATTACTTCTCTAGTTTTTCCTGTAACACTCCACAAAATTTATAGTTGCTGAGCAGTGTTTAACCTTGAAATGCTAGGCCAGGTCCTGTTCCAGACCCTGTGCCATGCAGGCAGGCGGGGCCATTCAGCAATTTTTGGTCTGGGACAATTTATGCCATTTTGCTGTGGTCTGACCCATTGGGAAGAGTGAGGACTCTTGTTGGAGTCCCCTTGCTGTGTTGTACCTGATTTGAGAACGGAGTGACATGCCTATACCTGTGTCTCATCCTCCTTTTACTCCTCCACCTCTTTTTACTTAATGTAGAAAACTAATGCCACTTTTCCCCTCTACTGCATTCATTTGTCAATTCAAAGTCAGTTCCACTAACCTCTGAAATTTTAGGTGAATGTTAACCACCTTCAATTTTGAAGTGTTTCGGAAGAGTATGCAGGCTGACACAGACCGTGCACCCATGTTACACCATGAGACTATTTGAACTGTGGTTAGATTGTTGTCACTTTTCAAGGTGTTTGTTGCCTATTCTGAGTAGTTTGACAGCTTTTAGACACCTTTGACAGTGTTTTCTATATGTTTGCTGTTGCCTGCCATTGCACCCAATGGGGTTCAACGGTGTTCAACGAAAATTCGGTGAATCGAATCGAATTTCAACACTTAGGTGGTGTCTTATCACTAGTAGAGAGGGCATTCAGTGTCTAAAATGTTTTTATTTTATTTTATTACAACAAGTACAGTAGAAAGCAGCATATTGGAAGAGGAATCTGAAGGTTAGAGGCAATGGTTGTTTCACTTCACATAAGTTTCAATTCGCCTCTGTATAATATATGTAAAATGTAAGAAAAAAAAAAACTATACTCACCTCACCAGTCTCAGCCCCCACCCAGCCTCTGATGCCTGCTGCTGTCCATCCAGTCCACAGACTCTCTTCTTTATGGTATGCATGCCTGTGCTATCACTTAAAACCAGGTTGAGATCAGGCTTCGAACATACCTTAACAAAGTTATGACGATGTTACGCTGGACTAAGGGGCTGTCTCGCTACCATGTGTGACAGTGGAAATGATGTCCGGTGCACTACACAGAACAACAGAAACACCATGGGGAGGGAAAAATACAGTGGAGGGCCCTGCTCATAGGGAACAAGGGAGAGCTGAACTCCTGCACCAACTGTGGCTATGCCCTAGTCTACCTACCATCCCTATACAGGTTCTTTCAACCCGTCACCGAGCCGGATGCCTGGTCTCTTGCTGGCCATGATGTTAGCCCTCAATAGAGAGATGGCTGGTGGGAGCACTAGTCCCAACAGCTGTACTAAAATAAAAAAAAGGGGAAGGAAAGACAGACAGGGGTACAACAAACAACTTCACGCCTACTGCCACTCTCCTAGGCAGCAAGCAGAATGGCAGTAGTCAGCTCTCCAGAATAGCACTTTCAGCACAGGCAGCTTGCCTAGGAAGGAAGTTCAATCAAATGATGCTGGAACCATGTCACCATAAAAAGGGGATTGGAGTGCTCACAGAGTAGCCACACCTGGAAAAAAATACTAGCTAGCTTGTTAACCACAGAACTGACATTTACTTCTAAACTGCCAAAGAAACATGTTTAATATGGAGTTTCAATACATAAGTGAGACACAGGTCCCAAAACTGTCCCAAGTCTCCAAAGTAAAAGAGATCTCCGTGACAGATGAGTCATGATATTCGAGAACTCAGAAGTCTTGGCACATGTCATGACGTTAGGATGTTATGACCGGGCAAAAATTTGTATGCAACCTGAAGTCTTGTTCCTGAGTGAAGGCATGGGCATGCAACTGCAGAAGAAAGAGACCATGAGGGCGGCAAGCACCAAACAGTATGCATGCTGGGACAGGAGAGGGACAGGTGAAGAATGTAATTTTCTGGTTTATTAACCATTTGCCAGTTCTCTGGCTATTTGGCTAAATTAGTGCTGTTTCCTACGATTGTTGTAAAATTTGAGTAGACTTAAACTTTACTTAAAGCGAACCTGTCACCCCCCCCCGGGCATCAAAAGCTAAAATAGCCACCTTCTGCAGCACTAAGGCTGCATTCTGAGAAGGTGGCTATAGGCTTTTCATGCCCTTTATACTATGAAATATGTAGTTAGGTAAATGCTCACACTTCTGAAGACCAAAGACCGGCAGGCGGGGTTTCACGCTCCTCTGACCCGCCCCCTCTTGTCAGTCATGGTGCTCGCCTGCTGCTGCCTCCCCTGACTGTGTAAAATGAACGCGCGTCTCCGTTCTCCTGTATGGAGCTGTGCATGCGCTGTGTGCGCTGCCGACGACTTCCAGGACACCGGGCGCACAGCGCATGCGCGGCTCCATACAGGAGAACGGAGACGCGCGTTCATTTTACACAGTCAGGGGAGGCAGCAGCAGGCGAGCACCATGACTGACAAGAGGGGGCGGGTCAGAGGAGCGTGAAACCCCGCCTTCATAGTATAAAGGGCATCAAAAGCCTATAGCCACCTTCTCAGAATGCAGCCTTAGTGCTGCAGAAGGTGGCTATTTTAGCTTTTGATGCCCGGGGGGGGGGTGACAGGTTTGCTTTAAGTAAAGTTTAAGTCTACTCAAATTTTACAACAATCGTAGGAAACAGCACTAATTTAGCCAAATAGCCAGAGAACTGGCAAATGGTTAATAAACCAGAAAATTACATTCTTCACCTGTCCCTCTCCTGTCCCAGCATGCATACTGTTTGGTGCTTGCCGCCCTCATGGTCTCTTTCTTCTGCAGTTGCATGCCCATGCCTTCTCAGAATGCAGCCTTAGTGCTGCAGAAGGTGGCTATTTTAGCTTTTGATGCCCGGGGGGGTGACAGGTTCGCTTTAAATAATTTTGCGTATCTCTTGTACCTAGCCCAGAAAGCTGCTTTAAGAAAATTGTCAGGTGTTAGTGCAGGTGGGCTTCACATACTATACGGTATAATGCACTCCATTAAAATCTATACAGAAACACGTGCTGTAATGTATTTAAATTTTCGTAATAATGGACTGAAGTATATAATATGCAGGAGAAGAGTACATTTCTCTCAGCAAAGACATTAAAAATCTGAGTAGCTGTGAAATAATCAATACTCTCACTGGAGAAATGACAGCTACACATCCCTGACCTTTTACACAGGCAATTTACACAGTCCAGAAACACCTGCCTTATAATTAATGTGCTAATCAAGGCAGCAAGGATCAGACATTGCCATATTCTACATTCTCTTCTCTGATACCAACCAGACTTCTCAATTAGGTGACTTATTTTATACACCTTCTCATTACTGAATAAGATTGGTTTTACTGTCTGCACCCTTCAAAACCAATATAAAGTTCCAAGGTACGCATTGAAATGTGCTAGAAGCCGGAAATAGCGACGATTTTACATAGCAAATTCCCCAACTGTATCAGAAGAACCTGTCTTTGATATGCTAACCCATGAATAAAAAGCACACTGTTTATGAGAGTCTAGTTCATCTATTGATTTCATTGAATATGCATACAAATCGTGAGCCGCACGGAATACGGCACTATATTTATAATCATACACATTATGGGCACTTTCAGTAACAGTTGTAGAATGACAAAGTGGCATGTGAGTCGTAAGAGTAAGAACATTTTGCAAAGTGTAATGATATGGTTACTATAGAAACATTATTCCTTCGAATGGAGCTTGTTACACACACATTGAGCCACATTGTTTCAATTGGGTAGGAAACCTTCGAAATGTTCAGTGATATAGCGCTATAAATGGAAATTCCTTTGAGAGTCATTAATTCACAGAATATGTCTCTAGTTGTACCCTTATTTTCGCGAAGTAATTAAAAGCGCACATCTATAAATACACGTCATATGTATATATTTATGTACCACGGTTAATTAAAAAAGAGAAAAATAATCTGTCTCTGCATTTAGAACAATAGGCATTTCTGCCATTTGATCGATGGCTCAGTTTAAAATGGCAAGAGGAATTTTGGCAAATTTTTAAAATAAAATATGTTATCAATATGGGTTTTTCAACCTTTAAATATTGTAAAAACATAGCTGATATGATGAAATAGAAAAAAAAAAACCACCATGGAGGTTTTTCTGGTCTTTTTCTTGTGGCACACTTAAAGAGGACCTGTCACCAACCATACATGGTGATCTAATTACAGAACTGGATGCAGCATGTCTGCTGCATTCAGGCAAGAGGTCCCCCAGCCATTAAGCCCCCCTGTCCCCCGAGTAAATACACTTAGAAAACTTACCGTATATACTCGTGTATAAGCCGAGTTTTTCAGCCCAAAATTTGGGCTGAAAAGTCTCCCCCTTGGCTTATACACGAGTCAATACGGTGGTGGGGGCTGTGACCAGGGCTGTGGAGGCTGGAGGAAGCAGGGGGAGGCTGCTGTATGAGCGGCCCCGTCACGTGGGGCCGCTCATTATATATGCACTGCTTCCCCCGTCAATCAGCGGCAGGGGAAAGCAGTGCATAACTAAATAAATTACCCCCAAATGCTGGCACTCTCCCCCTTGTAAGGGCCCCCCCCCGCTGCTTATATTACCATCCCGGTCTTCTGCTCAGCGCTGCTCCTCGGTGCTCCGTTCTTCATGCTCCCTGCTACATCCGGGATCTCCGGCCGTCGCAGGCATATGATGTCATCGCACGACGGCCGGGGATCCCGGATGCAGCGAGGACGGAGCATGAAGAACGGAGCACCGAGGAGCAGCACTGAGCAGAAGACCGGGATGGTAAGAGAAGCAGGCGGGGGGGGGGGTGGCCCTTACAAGGGGGGCGACTGCCAGCATTTGGGGGCTGCTGGGTACCCCCAGGGGGCTTCTGGGTACCCCCGTGGGCCTGCTGTATGTACCCCCAGGGCCTGCTGTTTGTACCCCCGGGGGCCTGCTGTATAAACCCCCGGGGGCCTGCTGTATAAACCCCCGGGGGCCTGCTGTATAAACCCCCGGGGGCCTGCTGTTTGTACCCACGGGGGCCTGCTGTATATACCCCCGGGGGCCTGCTGTATATACCCCCGGGGGCCTGCTGTTTGTACCCCCGGGGGCCTGCTGTTTGTACCCCCGGGGGCCTGCTGTTTGTACCCCCGGGGGCCTGCTGTTTGTACCCCCGGGGGCCTGCTGTTTGTACCCCTGGGGGCCTGCTGTGAATACCCCTGGGGGCCTGCTGTGAATACCCCTGGGGGCCTGCTTTGAATACCCCTGGGGGCCTGCTGTATACCCCTGGGGGCCTGCTGTATACCCCTGGGAGCCTGCTGTATACCCCTGGGAGCCTGCTGTATACCACTGGGGGCCTGCTGTATACGATACTACTGGGACCTGTATACCACTGGGAGGGCCTATATACCACACTGCTGGGGGTTGTATACCTGTGCTGGGATCCACCCTCGGCTTATACGCGAGTCAATAAGTTTTCCCAGTTTTTGGGGGCAAAAGTAGGGGGGTCGGCATATACACGGGTCGGCTTATACACGAGTATATACGGTACATCCTGCAGCCAGAAAGGAGGTGGCTAGAGGCTGGAACCAAAGGGAAGATTCACACCCCCTGCATGTTTAATCTGCCCACCGCTGCCAATAATTGTCTCCCTCTTCTGCAGCATAACACAGAGGTTTTTTTTTTTGTTTTGTTTTTTAGAAAAGACTGTTTAGCCCCACCCCCTGCGGTGACGTCACCGCTTATACCCGCCCTACTCTATGGATAACATAGAGCAGGGTGGGTATAAGCGGTGATGTCACTGCAGGAGACGGGGCGGCCGGCCTCCTGCTCTATCACCACCTTTCCCCGCCCTGCTCTATGTTAACCATAGAGCAGGGCGGGTATAAGCGGTGACGTCACCCAAGGGGGTGGGGCTAAACGGCCATTTCTAAACCAAAAAAAAAAAAACTCTGTTATGCTGCAGAAGAGGGAGAAAATGATTGGCAGATTAAACATGCAGGGGGTGTGAATCTTCCCTTCGGCTCCAGCCTCTAGCCACCTTCTTCCTGGCTGCAGGACGTAAGTTTTCTAAGGTCCTCTTTAAGTTAAAGCCACCCCGCTGCCTGGAAATCCCGGCCTACTCTATTGAAGATGCCGCCCCTCCTGTGTATGTATGTGAATGACATACAATGTCATTCACACGTTTCTCTCCTGCAAATGGCACTGGACACAGTGCCTGAAGTCTCACGAGAGTCCACTGTGCAGCTGCGAGACTTCACAAATCTTGTGAGACTTTGAGCACTGTGTGGCTTCAATTGAGCACAGTGACCAACGCCACTATGCAGGAGGGAGACGTGTGAATGATGCTATATGTCAGTCACATACATACACAGAAGGGTTGTGTTTCCCATGGAGTGGGGTGGGTTTCCCAGGCAGTGCGGCGGCTCTGACTGAAGTGTGCCTTCCCCATCAGACCCTTAAGAATTCATTTACATACAGCGCAAAACACATTAAAAGTTGATCTGTGAGGTATGCTGGGGCAAGTTTGGGAATATAAAGAGGTTATTGAAATCCCAATTACAGTATCTTAAAGGTGGTGGGCACAGTTTATAAGTCCCAAAACAGGTGAACTTTAAAGTAACTAGATTCTGACTAGTGCAGCCAAGTCATTCCCCTAGTTGTCAGGTGATGTATCACTGGCTCCTCTGATAAACCATGGGAGTCATTATACAAGTTAGTGTTTTCACCACTGTGGACACTATAACAATCACAAACTGGCTTCTTATATACAATGACCAGGATAAGAATACCAATTGTGCCTCTACAGTAAATAGATCCAAAAGAGATAAGGTGAAAATTTATTGTTTTGATATTTTTAGCACATCTGCTGTGGTTTTTCATTTCTTTCAACCCCTTCAAGTAGTCATTCCTCCAGTAGTAACACTATTCTTAGAGCACATGTTTTCATTTTCTTTACTTTTGCATAACAGCAATCTAGCAACAGATAAAGGTCAGTTTTCTGAGACTGGCTTCACACCATGGTTTTTTCAGGTCCAGGGCTGTCCAGTGTGAACATTATGCATGCCTATGGTGCCGGGTGGGGCAGTGATTTGCATCAGGCTGCATTAGATTTTTGTCCCGGGCACAAAATCGCAGGTTGCAGTGTTTTTGTGTTGGGGGCAAAAATCTGACAAAATTGGATCATCCAGGATCCGATGTGATCCGGCGCCCCCTAACATGGGAGTCTATGGGCGCTAGATCTCACCGTCTCCAACAATCAGATGCAGTTCGCGAACACCGGGTGCTGAAGTTCAGCGGTGGCCAACGCTGAACTTCAACACCTGGAGAGCTCCCGGCTGAAATTTCAGAACCACGGCTAGCTCCCTACTAGCCGCAAATCTGAAATTGCAGCCCTGGACAGCAACAACGCAGTGTCAATTCCAGGAGAAAACAGGATCGGAGGGTATATTTGCCCTCTGGTTCTGTTTGTCTGGAGCTGTCAGGCTGTGTCCGGTGCATACAGCAAAACACCGGACACAGCCTGACAGCAAAAAAATGTGGCGTGAAGTCGGCCTGACCAAAACATTTTGCATTGAACTGTTTAAATAAACCTTTAAATAAAACACATTCTTTGTAACTTTCTATGACTGCCAAGTTCTTCTATATCGTAACTACATGGGATGGGAAAAATCTGATGCGTCAGTATGAGGTCATGGGTCAGTATAAGTTTGTATATACCAAACATGCATATGTATTGACACCCCTGCAATTCTGTCAGATAATACTCAGTTTCTTCCTGTAAATGATTGCAATCACAAATTCTTTGGTATTATTATCTTCATTTAATTTGTTTTCAATGAAAAAAACACAAAAATAATTGACCTAAAGCCAAATTGGATATAATTCCACACCAAACATAAAAAGGGGGTGGACAAAAGTATTGGCACTGTTAGAAAAATCATGTGATGCTTCTCTAATTTGTGTAATTAACAGAGCCTGTAACTTACCTGTAGCACCTAACAGGTGTTGGCAATAACTAAATCATACTTGCAGCCAGTTGACATGGATTAAATTTCACTCAACCTCTGTCCTGTGTCCTTGTGTGTACCACATTGAGCATGGAGAAAAGAAAGAAGACCAAAGAACTGTCTGAGGACTTGAGAAACCAAATTGTGAGGAAGCATGAGCAATCTCAAGGCTACAAGTCCATCTCCAAAGACCTGAATGTTCTTGTGTCTACGGTGCGCAGTGTCATCAAGAAGTTTAAAGCCCATGGCACTGTGGCTAACCTCCCTAGATGTGGACGGAAAAGAAAAATTGACGAGAGATTTCAACGCAAGATTGTGCGGATGGTGGTAAAAGAACCTCGACTAACATCCAAACAAGTTCAAGCTGCCTGCAGTCCGAGGGTACAACAGTGTCAACCTGTACTATCCGTCGGTGTCTGAATGAAAAGGGACTGTAGAGTAGGAGACCCAGAAAGACCCCACTTCTTACCCCGAAACATAAAAAAGCCAGGCTGGAGTTTGCGAAAACTTACCTGAGAAAGCCTAAAACGTTTTGGAAGAATGTTCTCTGGTCAGATGAGACAAAAGTAGAGCTTTTTGGGCAAAGGCATCAACATAGAGTTTACAGGAGAAAAAAAGAGGCATTCAAAGAAAAGAACACGGTCCCGACAGTCAAACATGGCGCAGGTTCCCTGATGTTTTGGGGTTGCTTTGCTGCCTCTGGCACTGGACTGCTTGACCGTGTGCACGGCATTATGAAGTCTGAAGACTACCAACAAATTTTTCAGCATAATGTAGGGCCCAGTGTGAGAAAGCTGGGTCTCCCTCAGAGGTCATGGGTCTTCCAGCAGGACAACGACCCAAAACACACTTCAAAAAGCACTAGAAAATGGTTTGAGAGAAAGCACTGGAGACGTCTAAGGGCCCTTTCACATCTGCGTTTATTTGAAATCGCGGCAGATGCGGTGAAAAAACCGCATCTGCCGCGATTGCCGCATAACCGCTGCACTTGCGGCGCGGTTGCGGTAATCCCCATAGAAAGTATAGGGGGACTTGCGGCAGGTGCGGCAAGTGCGGTTTTGCACTTGCGGCAGGTGCGGTCGCGAAAAAAACGCGGTCAGCCGCGGTTTTTTTCGCGGCCGCACCTGCCGCAAGTGCAAAACCGCACTTGCCGCACCTGCCGCAAGTCCCCCTATACTTTCTATGGGGATTACCGCAACCGCGCCGCAAGTGCAGCGGTTATGCGGCAATCGCGGCAGATGCGGTTTTTTCACCGCATCTGCCACGATTTCAAATAAACGCAGATGTGAAAGGGCCCTAAGGTGGCCAGCAATGTGTCCAGACCTGAATCCCATAGAACACCTGTGGAGAGATCTAAAAATGGCAGTTTGGAGAAGGCACCCTTCAAATATCAGGGACCTGGAGCAGTTTGCCAAAGAAGAATGCTCTAAAATTCCAGCAGAGCATTGTAAGAAACTCATTGATGGTTACCGGAAGCGGTTGATCGCAGTTATTTTGGCTAAAGGTTGTGCAACCAAGTATTAGGCTGAGGGTGCCAATACTTTTGTCCGGCCCATTTTTGGAGTTTTGTGTGAAATGATCAATGTTTTGCTTTTTGTTTCATTCTCTTTTGTGTTTTTTCATTTAAGACAAATTAAATGAAGATAATAATACCAAAGAATTTGTGATTGCAATCATTTTCAGGAAGAAACTGAGTATTATCTGACAGAATTGCAGGGGTGTCAATACTTTTGGCCAACACTGTAAGTGGTGAAAAAAATTCTGAAGGTTTTAAAGAAAAAGAATTGCACTTCTCAGCCACTGTCCGCAAACTTTTGAGTCCTCATTTTTTGAGATCTGGAGTTGTGTGATGGCTTATTTTTTTTTGTACATTTTTGAGTAGATACACTTTTTTAATCACCTGTTATTGCATTATATTGCAATGTTGTCGTTACCAAAAAAACTTAAATTTTCTCATTTGGACTTTTTTTTCCGTTACACAGTTTACTAATCTGATTAACTGATTTTATACTTTTATAAGTTGGTCATTTTTAAATGCAGCATTACAAAATCTGTGTATTATTATAGTTTTCCTTTTAATAGGGCAATAGGGGGCTCATTTGAAAATGTTGAATTTTTTTTTGTATATTTTTAAAAACTTTTAAAAATGTTTTTCTTTATTTTACACTGCATTCTAGGGGGCCTCAGCACTGTACACTCCAACTGCTTCTCCAGTGCAAAGACCTGCTGTTGCACATCTCTGTACAGGAGAAATGATCTCTTTCTGTGGATGCCGTCACTCACCAGGCATCCAAAGAAAGTGATTTATGACAGCAACTGGGGTTATAAATGGGACCTACAATGCTGGTGTGGAATAGCGTGCTCCCTGCTGCAGTACTTTGGATCATGCTGTAAGTGATTGACAGCGCAATTCAAAGGGTTAACAGCGATCTGATTGTTGATTTGATCAGTGCTGGTAGCTTCATATATGAGCTGATAAGTTCAGCTGACATGCACTAGGAATGAAGCGAGCTCAGCACATGAGGTCACATTAGAGTGAGAGACACAGCCCTCGTATATATACGTCATTCATTGTGAAGGTGTTTTAAATTATAGAATAGGATTCATCCCAAATATGTGCACACAACTATGCAAAAACAGAGGAAAAAAACCATGTAAGAAACACGATATTATTACAAGAAATAAACACTAAAAAATGCTTTATTATATTATACTAGTAAAAAGGCCCGATGCAATTGCATCGGAGCGCGGTGAAATGAATTGTGTGTATACAGGCGGGTGAGTGGCTAGCAGAGTATATATGGGGCTCTGTGGGTAGCAGACTATACAGGCGGGTCTGTGGGTAGCAGAGTATACAGACTGCTCTGAGGGTAGCAGATTATACAGGCGGCTCTCTGGGTAGAAAAGTATACAGGCGGCTCTGTGGGTAGCAGAGTATACAGGCGGGTTTGTGGTTAGCAGATTATACAGGCGGCTCTGTGTGTAGCAGAGTATAGAGAAGGCTCTGTGGGTAGCAGAGTATAGAGGCGGCTGTGTGGGTAGCAGAATATAGAAACGGCTCTGTGGGTAGCAGAGAATACAGGCGGGTCTGTGGGTAGGAGAGTATACAGGCGGCTCTGTGGGTAGCAGAGTATAGAGGCGGCTCTGTGGGTAGCAGAGTATAGAGGCAGCTCTGTGGGTAGCAGAGTATACAGGCGGCTGTGTGGGTAGGAGAGTATACAGGCGGCTCTGTGGGTGTCAGAGTATAGAGGGGGCTCTGTGGATAGCAGAGTATGATGTGGCGGGAGGCTGGAGGAGTGAGGGGAGCAGAGGCTGGAGGGGTGAGGAGAGCAGAGGCTGGAGTGGTGAGGAGAGGTCCAGATGGAGGGGTGAGGAGAGGTCTGGCTGGAGGGGTGAGGAGAGATGCGGCTGGAGGGGTGACATCACCGCTCGGCGGCAGGACGTGGCTGCGTGCTGGGGCTGATCGCAGCCCCAGTCACACGGCATTGTCCTCTGCGGCGGGTTGGGTGATGCAGAGAGGGATCAGTTCTTGCCCTCAGGTCACACATGTGACCTGAGCGGAAGGAGCGGATTGGGCGGTGTGTGGTAAAGACAGGACGGTCATCCGACTGGTCTAGGACGCCAAGTCCTGGGCAATGGGATGGGCGTCCTGTGTGTACAACACAGCGCCCAATCCGCTTGCAGGGGCAGGCAATGGGAGTGAGCGGGGCGTGTCAGGCTTTGCAGGCTGACACGGTCCGCTCACTCCCATTGGCTGTTGGCGGCCACAGGACGACGTCCCTGGCTCCCGGCACCCGGCCACAGCCCGTAGACCGCTACTCCACCAGCATGGCGACATTGAGAGCCCAGCGGTGAGAGAGTGGCGAGGGGCGGAAGGCTCTGGCGGCATCCGGGCAGCATGGACCTCGCAGAGGGCGCGAGGGCGGTGGCGATGGTACGGGGCCGACGGTTGGCAGGATGGCAGCAGTGTCAGGTAGTGCGGCTGAGGATGGAGGAAGGTGAGAGGCTGGAGGAGGCTGTGAGGCTGGAGGAGGCTGTGAGGCTGGAGGAGGGTGTGAGGCTGGAGGAGGATGTGAGGCTGGAGGAGGATGTGAGGCTGGAGGAGGCTGTGAGGATGGGGAGGCTGTGAGGCTGGAGGAGGCTGTAGGAGGCTGTGAAGATGGGGAGGCTGTGAGGCTGGAGGAGGCTGTGAGGCTGGAGGAGGCTGTGAGGATGGGGAGGCTGTGAGGCTGGAGGAGGCTGTGAGGCTGGAGGAGGATGTGAGGCTGGAGGAGACTGTGAGGCTGGAGGAGGCAGTGAGGATGGGGAGGCTGTGAGGCTGGAGGAGGCTGGAGGAGGCTGTGAGGATGGGGAGGCTGTGAGGCTGGAGGAGGCTGTGAGGATGGGGAGGCTGTGAGGCTGGAGGAGGCTGTGAGGCTGGAGGAGGCTGTGAGGATGGGCAGGCTGTGAGGCTGGAGGAGGCTGTAGGAGGCTGTGAGGATGGGGAGGCTGTGAGACTGGAGGAGACTGTGAGGCTGGAGGAGACTGTGAGGCTGGAGGAGACTGTGAGGCTGGAGGAGACTGTGAGGCTGGAGGAGACTGTGAGGCTGGAGGAGACATTTACTGTACTGAGCATGCTCAGTACAGTAAAAGGTCTCCAAACAGGAAGGCAGGGGTTAAAAAAAAAAAAAAAGTTAATGCTCACCTCTCCCAAAGGCCCCGCCGTCTCCTGCCGTCTTCCTCCAAGCTTCCGGTGGCTGCCGCAGGCTCCCAGTGTGTGCAGAGCTGTTCTAGTGCAGTTCAGGACCTGCGGTGATGTCACAGTCACGTGACACCAGGTTACCATGGAGTAACCTGGTGTCACGTGACTGTGACATCACCACAGGTCCTTGAACTGCAGTAGAAGAGCTCTGCAGACACTGAGAGCCTGCGGCAGCCACCGGAAGCTTGGAGGAGGACGGCAGGAGACGGCGGGGGCTCGGGGAGAGGTGAGCATTAACTTTTTTTTTTTTTACAGTAGTGCGGGTCTGCGGCTCGTGATGACGCTGCGCGTCATCACTCGCAGTCCCGCAAAGCATGTTGGGATTCGGCTACAGTGCCCGAATTCCCAACTGCGGATTATATAAGTAGATGTACAATTTTTCCTCTTTTTTTCAAACATTGGTTTATTTTTATATTTCTGAGCATTTTTTTTTTACTTCTTGTTGATTATCATTGGATTTAACCAAACAATCTATTGATCTCACCAGTAATACATTTGAGTACTTCTATTCAGCTATGTACTAAGGCTGTGTGCTAACAATCAGAAATTGCAGCATTTTGGATGCAGTGTTCTGCCACTGCGTCCAAAATGCTATGTTGTACAATACAAGCATGGTGTATGGAATTCATAGAAATTCCATGCACACTATGCTTCTCTCTGTTGCACAATTATTTCAACTGCGATGCAGATTTACGGACTTCCGCATCTCCACAATATGTTCATGTCATGCTGTGCAATCGGACATGGTCATCATCGGTGAACATAGGGAGAAGCCACCCTGTACCCACTGCAGATTATGAGTACAGGGTGTCTGCAGTCTCCCTACGTGCCCCCAAGGGTTCCTGCAGGTCTGGAAGCACTGCATCCAACACGAGGTACACATGAACACACAGCCTTTGTCTATAAGTGTTAATCTCACAGGTGGCCTTTTATGCCCTGCCTATGAGATGCATTGGTGCAAATGGATTTAAGGGTGGAGGCACACTGGCGTGAGACTCGCGTGAGTGTCACGCTTGTAAAAAACGCATGTCACTCGCACTGATGTTAACAAATTGGCCAGGGCACAGTGGTCCGTTTTACGCAGTCGCCTCTCGCATGTCGGCGGCAATGCGATTCCACTCGCAGCATGCTGCGTTTGTCTGCGATTTCGTCGCGCGTGCGGGCAATGAAAGTCAATGGGTGCGTGTTTTTCTCGCATCAAACCAGCAGATGAGGCGAGTTGCATGCGCGAAATACGCATGTACGTGATCAGCAGAACAGGAAGTACAAGCTGCTTTCAATTCTGAAGTGCACCTGCCCTCACAGCCCCTATTAAGCTGTGTGTGAGTGGCTTAATCGTCGGATCCTGGGGAAGATGGCCAGACACCTACATGTTGAGATGCTCATTGTGCTAATTGAGGGGCACCCAGAAATATGGGACAAAAGAGAGACCTCGTACAGCAACAGGCAACGCAGGAGTTTACCTGGACCAGGGTGTGTGGCCAGATGTTCCCGGGATTTCACAACAACTCCAGAGAGGAACAGCAGGAGTAAGTGACTTGAGAAATGCTGGATCATTACATGCTGATTACAATGTCATGTTTTAGGCTGGTTTCACAATATGGATTTTCTAAATCCGATTGTGCCCCATTTATATCGTACAGCATCGGACTTCAGAAAAACATTACCGTATATACTCGCGTATAGGCCGAGTTTTCAGGCCAAAAAATGGGCTGAAAAGTCCCCCCCTCGGCTTATAGGCGAGTCATACGGCAGGCCGCCCGCCCGCCACCCCCATCAGTATACAGGCGCCCCCCCATCAGTAGCCAGGGCCCCCCCCCTTGCTCGGCAAACCTGTAAAGTAAGATCATTATACTTATCTCTGTGCTGTTGCCGCCGTCCCCGCCGCTGCTATCGCGCTCATCCGGCTTCATCCGGCTTCCTCCTCTGGTCTGCGCAGGCAATGACGTCATTGTCTGCGCCAGAGGAGGAAACCGGAAGACGCTGGATGAAGCCGCATGAAAGCGATGGCAGCGGCGGGGACGGCGGCAACAGCACAGTGATAAGTATAATGATCTTACTTTACAGGTTTGCCGAGCAAGGGGGGGGGCCCTGGCTACTGATGGGGGGGCCCCTGTATACTGATGGGGGTGGGGGGTGGGCTGCTGCTGTATATACCTCTTGGTCTGCTGTATAATACTACTGGGGCTGCTGTATTTACCTCTGGAGCTGCTGTATACTACCACTGGGGCTGCTGCAGTATACTACCACTGGGGAGGCCTGTATATCACTGGTGGGGCCTGTATACCACACTGCTGTGGGCTGTATACCTGTGCTGGGGTCCACCCTCGGCTTATACACGAGTCAATAGGTTTTCCCTGATTTTGGGGGAAAAAGTAGGGTGGTCGGCTTATACACGGGTCAGCTTATACACGAGTAGATACGGTATGTGAAAGTAGCCTTAGCTGTGCCTTGTATTGTGTGTAGTAGCCTGCCACCATACCCATTTTGCTAACGCCTTTATGGAATGTGAGAACAGTGTGTAGGCCTCTTTTTTCTTCGTGCAAAGTTTGTCAAGGATCTGTAGGGATTGTGGGGATACGGGGTGTCCTTGAATAATTGTTTGCCATGCTTATCAACGTCTTACCCCATGTTACTCTCCTACAGTGACTCAGTTGACCCATCGCTGGAGAAGTTTCCGGGATCAATACTGGTGCGAGCGTCAAGCCAGGCAAAGGAGTGGTGGTTGACCAACGGCCAAACGGCCATATATGTACTATGATCGGCTGAATTTCCTGGCTCCAATTGTCGATGGCTGTCCGTAAGTGTTTTTTTTTCTTTACAAATAACCGTTCAGTAAATGGCTTTACCCCCAAACCATAGCTCCAAGGGATGGCGCTAAGGTGCTGGACTTGGTAACCATATTTTCATTTTTCAAAAAAGCCATGGTGTGGCAACTTCCAGCTAACCCTGTGTCTTACTCTTTGTCCGTGTCTCATTATTCTGGCATTGATGCCTCCCAGTACACCAGCCTATGCAGCGGTGGGCCAACATCATAGTAAATTTTAATTTTGCTCGGGGGACACTATTTATGTCTCACGTGGACCTTTTGTCATAGTTAGAATGATTTTTCTGCCTTCTGTTACCAGGTTATAAAATTAATTTGGAGGCTGAGGCTACTGCGGTGCAAACGGTTACCTTAATATCAATTACAGGGTTCCTCACATCTGCTTTTTTTCCCTTGTGTTTCAGCACCGACTCCAACGTAACAGATGGTGAGGGTCTGTCAGAATCTGAGGCTGTTCATGAAGCCACTGACGAGTAGGAGGAGGCCTCAGAGCCTGAAAGGCGAAGATCTCAGCCCACTAGCTCAGCTGCTTGTCCGCAGCCCCCACTTGCCCCTGATGAACTGAGTCACAGTCCTATTTCTTCTCCCCCGCCCATTGCCTCTACTTCCCAGGTTGGTGAGGCCAGGCCCAGCAATGAACCCATTAATGTCCCCTTGAAAATAAGCCAAAGAGCCCGACGGCGTAGGGAATTGCCCAGCACCAGTGGCCGGAGAGAAATAGAGAGTGGGGTGTTAAATTTCCTAGCAAGGTCTGTTCCCGAGGATGGTGATGAGGCCTTTGGCCGGGGGCTTGGCTACTACCTCCGAGAAGTCCCAAGGCGGTTTTGCATGAGGTGTCACAATGCCATTGGCATTCTGATAGACTCGTGTATGGCGCCAAATGACCCCATGCCGTTATTTAATTATATTGAACGGTGGCAGCTGTCCCCCGCAAACATTTACAACGTGGCCAAAGGTCTGAGGGGAGAGTAGTCTGACGCAACAGTCAGCTCAAAGTCAAGCGGTATGTACTGTCTCGGACAGACCGATGGCTTCAGCTGAAGGCCAACATCCCCAGCAGCCACACATTGGGACCCGTGCCCACATAGTTATTCCACAGCAGGCTCCACAAAGTAATGCGCCAATTGTCAGGCGCCCAGATGTGCAAATGTCCTTCTCGGAGATGTTGGCAGAAGGGGGTGATTCTTTTGCGGCTGGATTCCGTGTGGGTGCGGCCTCTGGGGCCCCATCAGCATCCAGCTGGGATCTTGGCCCATCCCACCAAGGCCATACTGTTAGGCAAAACAGTAGTAGGCCACTGATTTATGGGCAGGCAGTGGACCAACAGGTGTTTGATTCCCAGGTGTCTAATGCCACACAATATTCCAGCACCCACATTCCGAGGAACCAATATCCTGATCAGGAGGGCTCAGGGGGGGCCCAAGGTTACACCAAATGTGACCAACGTTTGGAACATGTTTTGTTTTTTTCCAGTTATGATTGGGCCTGTTGTTCTGCCTTTTTTTATTTTTTATTTTTGGGGTTTGGGAATTATATGCATGAGGCTCCATGCTTGACCTACTGTGATATGGCTCAAGCCTAACCTCGGACACAGATTTGGCTGCATAGTCTGGCTATTTGGAAGTGTTATGCATATGTCTAAGTTCAGAGTCAGTTGGTATACATGCTGGGGACTTGTTTCTTTTTTAAGTTGTCTGAATGACAACTGTGTCTAGCAAATGTCCCCTAACCAGCCTTTATTTCTTCAACGTTATATGCTTTGTGAAAATTTTAATAATTTTGACTATGTTTTGACAAATGAAGCCAGACACACACACATGTTCACAATGATGTGAGGCTTCAACCGTTTATTGTGGTTTGTTCAATGTTTCCGTTTTTTTTGGCCTTTGGCCTTAAATAAATGTAAAAAAATGTGTTCAACCACACAACTAACACTGAAATAAAGTGTTTTGAGGTAAATTTGAGCTTCTTCTTGACTCGGAATAGCCCCTTGTGGGCTCAAGAAATAATTGGTGAGGATGTTCCGCACACGCACACCACTAATTTGGCGCCCACGAGGAACTCTTGGTGGGTGTTTGATCCGAGCAGGTGATGGTGGGGGTGGCTGGCTATGTGTAAGGTCTAGGAACTCTCTTGTTTGGGTCAAATTGTGGAGTATGACTACGGCCTTAATGACATGCTTTACATTTTGTTTACTCAATTGCATTGTTTTGTTGAGTACTCTCCATTTGGCGCAAAGAATGCCAAAAGCACACTCGACGACACGCCGTGCACGGGTGTGATGGTAATTAAATACACGCCTTGCATTTGTCAGGCTGCGCACTGGGTAGGGCCACATCATCTGGGATGTAAGTTTAAAGGCCTGGTCACCAACCAAAATAAAAGGTATAGGAGAGAGTGACGAGCCAGGTATGGCTTGGGGGGGGTGGGGGGGGGGACACCCAGTTGGTTGTTTCGCATCCGCTGTCCGATATTTGAGGCATTGTAGATATGGGAATCCCCACGACTGCCATATGCCCCAACATCTATCATAACAAAATAGCAATTGTGATCCGCTACAGCCAGGAGCACAACTGAAAAAAACTGTTTATAATTATAGTTTAAGGATCCAGAGTTTGGCGGCTTCCGCACACGGATATGCTTGCCATCTATGGCCCCTATACAGTTTGGGAACTGACTTGTTGTCAGGAACCCATCTGCTATATTGCGCCACTGTTGTGTGTTTGGCTCAGGAAGCAGGGTGGCATGTAAACATTCCCAAATTGCAATGCACGTTGTCTTCACAATCCCACCAATAGTGGTCTTGCCCAATAGGAATTCTAAGTGGAGAGACGCAAAAGAAAGTCCAGTTGAGAGGAATCTGTTGAAACCAAAAAAAAAAAAAGGGAGGTCAGACACCCTAGCCAAAGAAGGCAAGTATTGGTAGCTGCAGAACTACAGCCAATTACACATAAGTCACAAAGCTGCAATCAGGTTTGGGACAACATTACAGTATTCAAATGAAATGAACAGACATATACACACCTAAGCGTCACCAATAGACGTTCTTCTGGGCAAATGCTTCGGCGCAGGATAGTGTCTTGACGGGTTATGTGGGGTCTAATCTGATCCAGCAGATAATCAAAGATGCATATGGTCATCAGGAAATAGTTGAAGTACTTGTCTGGATTGTTGCAGTAATGCATGTATAGTCGCTGGAAATGACCTTTGGACAGACGTTGTTGGTTGAGAGGGTGGACCCAGAACTGACGAACAACCCGACTGGACCGGACCGGCCTTGCCTCCCCATACCGACTGTATAGCACCCAGTGTAGCAACACTTGCTCTGTGGGGCTCATTGGCAAGCGGTGAGACATTATGTAGTATGGGCACGAGCCACAATCATCCACACTGTGTAGCTGCCCAAATAAAGATTGTGAGCTCTGCAGCACAACTTAAATACAGACCTAATTGAGCATTTATTAATACATAAACGGAAGCAGCTTGGCAGGTCCAGCTCTCAGCTTGGGGGGAGAGCAAATGCAATCCTGCCTTTCAAAAACACATACCATACGGACTGTTGTTTGTGGCTGTGAATACGCAATCGCATCACACTCGCACTGCTCTCGCCCCCTACTCGCACCGCACTCGCCAACAAAACGCCCACAAATCGCGGACAAATACGCGACGCACTCGCAACCACTACAAGCGTTAAAAATGGAGCGAGAAAAATGCAACTAGTGTGTCTCCACCCTAAAGAGGTACATAGTGAATAAAAAGGGCATCTAAAGGACACGTTACACACACAGATATCTGTGACCAACTTCTGAACAGATCTCTGGTTGCATTGAAATCATGGACACATTGTTCCATTTTGTGGCTGTGTACAAATGTAACAATGTGTCCATGATTTCATTGCAACCAGAGATCTGTTCAGAAGTTGGTCACAGATATCTGTGTGTGTAAAGTGGCCTTAAGAGGTATAACAACCTGTGTTTGTCAACTGTTAATGTAGAATTAAGACCTACTGTGGATGATGTATATTTTATACTGTCTACCGTATATGTGGGGCAGCAACAAATATCTTCATGTCCAAAATAATTAATTAAAAATGTATTTTATGAATACCCTTTTTGTAAAAAAAGGTGCAAAAACTGTAGAATACCTAGTAAAACAGAATAATGTTTTTATAATGTGCATGATTTTCTTACATTCTTATAGTAAATAGCTAAAAAAAAGAATGGGCAATCTACAAGATATTAAGTGTAATCTTGTTATCATCTGCAATAATTATTTGTGTCCAGTATTATTTGTAATGTGCTCAATTATTGATATATTATGTGTTTTAAATAAACTAGTTTATTTTTTATAATTGCTTGCACTTTATGACAATTGTATAGTACGGTTAAGTGTTATAAACCGACAACTGAGGAGTAACATGTGGTGTTCACAGGAGAGGTTGGACACTAAGGGTACCATTACACGTCGCAACATTGCATGCAATTTCACTTGTAACTTACTGCTTGCAGTGAAATCATGGACACATTGTTACATTTGTACAAAGAAACAAAATGGAACAATGTGTCCATGATTTCAATGCAACCAGTAAGTTGCGAGTGAAATTGCATGCCATGTTGCGACATGTAAAGGTACCCTAATACTGGTCGGGGAATCCTGACTAACCACCGCAACTGGAAGCAGCCATGGAGCGCACTATGATGCCCCATAGCGCCTCAGCACAGCCGGAGGACTAATTAAACCTAGAGACAGAAACAGGAAACACCTGACTGCCTTGGACCAGACCCCAAAGGAATAGCCAGCCCCCCACAAATACTGACGGTTTATGGAGATGAAAAACAATACACAGGCAGAAAATAGACACAAGCAAAGAGAAGCCCAGCTAGAACTAAATAGAGAAAGGACAGGACGGATTACTTCTGCGACCAGCAGCAAAACCCTATCCAAAAAAAAACAATTGCTGGATATGCAAAAAATCTGAGCCCACACGGACTCGCCTCCCACTAAACCAGCAAGAGTCCTGCGAACAATTCCAAAGTCAGTAAAACTGACACTACACAAAACTGGGAACTACAGACAGGTAATGGAATGGAAATGGACTAGGGAGAAATTTCTCCCTAACTGAATGCAGGGAAAAAACGACACTTAGGCGGCCGTCACACGCACAGATATCTATAACGATATTGTAAGCGATCACGTGCACGCGCAATCGCTTACAATATCGCTCACATCGCTGGTGAGCTGTCACACAGACAGACTCACCAGCGATGTGGATCCGCAATCTCGCTGGTAACTATGGTACACATCGGGTAACTAGGCGCCGCGCGTCGCTTAGTTACCCGACGTGTACCATAGTTACCATCTCCCAGCATAGGCTCTGCGCTGGGAGATCGCTCATCGTGGTGTTATATACCACGATGAAGGAGATCGTGAAATCGATCATCGCTAGATCTGAGAACCGGACCTCAGATCAGCGATGTCACGATCAAGCGATTTCACATCGTGAATCGCTTGATTACATGCATCGATTTTAAGCCCGATATCGCTTAAGCGATCAAAAAGGAGATCGCTTAAGCGATATCGGGCAAGATATCTGTGCGTGTGACGGCCGCCTTATACAGATAAACAAACAAATCCTACACTCAAAGCAGAAACATGAGTAATTCAGATACAAAAGGCACATTATTAATGAGCCACAGATTTGCAGAAAAACAACCATTCACTTATCTGAAAGGGATTCAGCAAGGACCAGGAGAAGGCCGGAGACAAGCAGTCACCTCATGAACAATTCACCACTGGCAAATAGTCGGCCAAATCAGCACACTTAAATATCCCAGTGCGAACCACCCCTCCAGTCATTATCAGATTCAGGTGATACATCTCTCGCAGACTGAGTAGATGCATCACCAGTCAACCACACGAGGAAGCTCCAAACCAGAAATTCCATTCAAGGAATCCACAACAGTTAAGGGTTTTTAAAGGAGTGTCTCCATCAGCTATTTTTTATTCTCCTTCAATGATGCTTAAAATAAAAAAATTAGCTTTACTTACCCGCCTTTGGTACACTGCTTACTTTTCACTGCTGCTATTGTTCATGTTGACTGGCTACAGTCAGGAGGGGATTAATGCATCCCTTTCATCTAACTTGAAAAGTGGTAGGTTGCATGGCAGGTGAGGAAGGTGTCACGTCAAGGGTAATGTCACGTAAAATGGCTGGTTCATGAGAATTAGTAATCAATTTTAGGGAGTAGAGACAGAATTTTCTTTATTGAGAAAGCTATAAATTATATTGAAGGTCACTATGTAATATTAGTTGATGTTATTCATAATAAGGAACAACATTACGTAAGATGTGATGCTACACATATTCAGACGACAAATAGGAAAATACACGATTAGGCGTCCAATTTGTTTGCAAAAAACAAGTGATTTTTAATGACAGGTAAAACCGGGGGTTACAACCACAGTACAAGCAGTAGTATGGCAGGCTGCACGATAGACACACACAAGATATGTGCAAAATTATAACCAATATACAGGGTTATTTCATGCCAGAAGGTAGTATAAACACATAGTAGATAGTATTAGCACAAAGCATAGTCTATACCCAAATGGGTGTACATATGTGCAATATATAAAGGTATTATACCCAGCTAGGCACAATCAACCCAGATTACAATTTCTCCTGGGTATATTTAATAATAACAGAGGGCTCAATGTATAGTCAATCTAGCATGTGGATGTCCCTTCATATCCCTAGACCCTGGTTGCATATATATCCCATGTAGCAACCCCACCATTGAGACCAATATCTAGCAGAAATCCCAGTACAAGTTACCTATAAAGTGCTATAGTGCTTCTTGCATTTATCAGTCAGTGGTGCCGTCGACCCCTACGGCCGTTTCGGCTCCACCTTCATCAGGGGGTGTCAGCCTGGGCTGTGTAGTGGACTTAAAAAGGCTGGCCAGCCAATTGGGAATCCGTGGTTTACATCGCCGCAATCCCGGAAGATGTGGGCGTGACCGTTGACGCGTCATAGGTGTGTCGGTCACATGACCGCACACCACCAATGAGACCGTGGCAAACAGTCTGCGTTGTCAGTTACCAAGGTATCAGAAGCTGTGTCATCAGAAGGGGCCGAACAGCACTGGTAACTACATATTAACCCCTTCTCCTCCTCTACAGACTATTCCCAGTAATCTACCACAAACAGTATTTGAAACATTAGATGGATCAGAATTATAATCTATAATACAATATACAAAGGGAACCATCCAATAGTACATTATCATGCTTATTGCCATATATTTACAGATACAATCAATTATATATTTCATCACTGTATAAAGCCCACCATGATCCAAATACATATTGCGGAATATATCAGTATATCTAGCACTCCAACATAGTCGTCCAGTTATTTTGCAGGCACGATGTCATAGATTACACATATCTTGCAGTAGTCCACATGATATTAAATTCCAATTGGGCCAATGTTTCATCATTTTGATCAAAGAGTCCAGTTAGAATCCCAAGGCTGCAGCCTATTAAAAACATGGATAAAAAACCCTGATAAGGATCAACACCGATAATGGCAAACCAGATAATGGCAAACCAGATAATGTCAACCACAGATATGGGATGAAACTGTTATATTCATTCAGTCCCTCAGGCTGTAGGAAATCAAAGCACTGGAGAGATCTTTTTTTATTTTTCAAATCAATATGACTATGGCAGTGTCAAACTTGTTTTTTTTTTTAATTTAGTGGCATAAATGAAATAAGAATTTTGTTTGAAAAAAAAATGTTTTTGTGATGCTATGTTGTTATGTTATATGTGCCCTGCACCCAATCAGCACTGTCTTCACTGTCCCCACCTTTAGACAAATCAAACATCAAGAGGAAATAAGTGGCCATCTGAAGCTCTGACTTCCTCTTAATGTTTGATTTATCCAAAGGCAGGGAAGACTCAGAGGACTATCAAGATGACAGGCTTGGAACTTGTCTCCAACAAGCCTCTGCCTACTATGTTATGTCATTGACACCTTGTGATCATGTTGCATGGCCAATTAGATCCAATGCAGACACTAATCATCCCTTCATTGAAATATAATTCCCAGTAATTGATCATCATAGCTATTTCTAGTAGCTACTGTTATAGATAGCTGCTAGCTATATGAAATAGAAAGGGTCTTAGTTTCCTTGCCTAACATTTAAAGTCATAACGGCAGAAGTACAGGTAAGTGTATTTGTTCTAACGAGCTAAGGCCTTATTTGCATTATGGGTCTAATAAGTTTATAGAAGTACCTGGTAATGACTTCTGACTTTTTAGTAATATTTTACTGAAAACAATCATATATCACTATTAGTGATGGGCGAACCCGAACTATAAAGTTTGGGGTCCGTACCTAACATCCAGTGCTTAGGTACAGATCCCGAACACAGACTTCTCTGGAAAGTCATTGTTATAGTTCAGGTTCGGTTCAGGGGGTGGTGGCTGCAAAAAGAAAGAATATAGTTATTAAACAGCAGCGTTACATGTACCACATATGGCCACTGAATTTCCAGGTCGCTCATTAACTTCCTGGGCATTCACTGCAGAGGGGCCCAACAGCCAATCACAGATGCTGTCACAGAGAGTGGGCGTCTGTAATTGACTATTGGAGTAACCTGGAAACTGCCAATACATTTTAGATGCTAGAATGTATGGGCTGGTTCCAGGTTACTCCAGCAGCCAATCACAGAGGCCCATTCTTTGCGATAGCATCTGTGATTGGCTGTTGAGCCCCTCACCCACTGACTGTCATCATAGTAGTGTAAAACAATTTAATAATTTAAAAAATTACAAAGCGCTTCACGGTATTTTTTATTCTCAGCACAGTTAAAGCGGACAGCTATGGGCTTCCACCCCAAATGCCTCGCTTTACCTTGGATGGCAATTAGTGATCAGCAAGTATACTCATTACTATTTACTACTAAAATCTCAAATATTTACATTATACAGTTTGGAGGGAATATGTGCATTGTACAATTTTTTATTGCAAGTTTTTTTCCTGGTGGTGCTGGCTCTTTTTGCTTATTTGTAGCTTAATAGGTGGCCTTGGAAATGATTCAGTGGGAGACTGAGCTGACCCAGGAGTGCTTCAGCAGGAGCATGGGAGAATAAGCTGACACAGGAGCTGCAGTAGCAGGAGTCTGGTAAGTCTGATCCACCTGTTCTTCTATCTATCTTCACTAGGTTCTGTCAATCAGAGCAGACAGCTGCATTGCAGAACAGTATGCAGACAGTGTACATCATGTCTGCCTACGGTTCCCATGCCGTTTGAGCATGTTCTCAGCCATCTGTGCCTTTTTACAGCCCTCCCAGACCCCTTTATAGGGTCCAGCAGAAAATAACTCACGTTTCCCATTGACTTGCATTGTACTCGCTATTCGGAACGAATACACGATTATTACAAAGTATCAATTAGGAGTATAGTGATTATGAATATTGCAGTACTCGATCATCACAGCAGAGCCACTTGAGCTGTGAACCCAGGTGACCCTGATGAACTGCTTCACAGCACCCGAACCCCAGCCATAAGTGAGCAAGAGAAGCGCAAAGTACAAATCAACATGGGCTGAAAGACCTTTCTGTCAGGGAGAAGCTATTATTTTAAAAGATACATAGAAAATTCTTTTTGCAAATGCACACAGGAACAACATTTTGAAGACATGTCTTGTGTCCTACGAAACTGAAATTGAACTATTTGGCCATAGTGACAATCGTTATGTTTGGTGGAATAACAGAGAGGCTTAGAAGCCTAAGAACACCATCCCAACTGTGAAACACAGCGGTGGCAGCATTACGTTGTGGGGTTGTTTTGCTGCAGGTGGGACTGGTGCACTTCACAAAATAGATGGCATCATGAGGTAAGATAACTATATGGCAATACAGAGGCAACAGCTTAAGAGATCAGCCAGGAAGTTAAAGCTTGGGTGGAAATGGGTCTTCCTAATTGACAATAACCCAAAGCATACTGCCAAACTGGTTACAAGTGGCTTAACGATAATAAAGTCAATGTTTTGGAGAGGCAATTACAATGCACTGATCTCAATCCTATTGAAAATGTATGGGCAAAGCTGAAAAGGCAGGTGCAAGCAAGGTGTCCAACAGACATGGCTCAGTTACACCATTTTTGTCAGGAGGTAGTGTCAGTTTTGGCAGTTTAAGGGTAGTGGTACCAAATACTGATGGAATGTACGGAAACTTTTGACTTTATTAAACAGGAGGAAACATTGGAGTATATTGCAATTAGTGATGGGCGAATCCTAAATTACTCGGAATCGCTTGACTCTAGCGAGTCCGAGCCCGGGACTCGCTACTCGTTGCGAGTCTAGCGAGTCCAATGCTAATGAATGGGGAAGCGAGTAATAGCGAGTAGTGTGAGATTTACAAATCGCAGATGTGTCTCGGAAGCTTCAGCCTGAAGCAATCCTAGTTTTGCCATTTATTTGCATTGGACTCATTTACTTTGCAACTGTAATCGCTGGGAAACTCGCACAGATAAGAGTCCTGTCTGCTCAGTGTGCTGGCTGCCACAGCTCCAGGGTCCTAGAGCCTGCCTGCTGCCTGATGTAGCAGTGCTGAGATTGTTCTCAGTCTGCTCATTCCCTGTGCATAGACATCTATATCTATGCACAGGGATGAGCAGAGAGGACATCGCGTTTTGGACTGCGTCGGACGGAAGAGGATTTTTTTAATTAAAGATGGAGTCCCTAATGGCTTTTTTTTTTTATTTCTAATTAAAAAATTTTCTCTGTGTTGTGTTTTTTTTAAAACAATTTAATAGAAATTCATGGCGGTCATGTCTAATATTGGCGTGACCGCCATAAATTTCAGGCTTAGGGCCAGCTGATAATACAAAGCTGGCCCTAAACTCTTTATTACCCAGCGTGCCACAGCCACCAGGGCCGCTGGAAGAGCGGGGTTCAGCGCCAGAGGATGGCGCTTCAATGAACGTGCCATCTTCTGGGGCGGCTGCGGGCTGCAATTTGCAGCAGGGGTGCCCAAAAAGCTTGGGCATCCCTGCGCTGCGGATTCCAGCCCCCAGCTGCTTAGCTGTACCTGGCTAGAAATAGAAATTGCGCGGAGCCCCACGCATTTTTTTTAAATTATTTCATGAAATTCTGAGATTCTGACTCTGAGACTCTGAGATTCTGACTCTGACTCTGAGACTCTGAGATTCTGACTCTGACTCTGACTCTCTGAGATTCTGACTCTGACTCTGACTCTCTGAGACTCTGAGACTCTGAGATTCTGACTCTGACTCTGACTCTCTGAGACTCTGAGACTCTGAGATTCTGAGACTCTGAGATTCTGAGATTCTGACTCTGAAGAGAAAGAAAAGATATGTTGCGCCAAACTGTACGATATTAATCAGGGGGGATCGGTGATGCCACCCCCCTGCTCACCTGGTTCTGTTGTGCTGGCCGACTGGATTCCCATACCGACTGAATAAAGCCTAAAGGTAATTATTAATAGAGTTGTGTCCTGATATTGCTTCTGAGCTCTGACACATTATCACATTTACTCTTGAACGAGATTCTGACTCTGACTCTCTGAGATTCTGACTCTGACTCTCTGAGATTCTGACTCTGACTCTCTGAGATTCTGACTCTGACTCTGAGACTCTGAGATTCTGAGACTCTGAGATTCTGACTCTGACTCTGACTCTCTGAGATTCTGACTCTGACTCTGAGACTCTGAGATTCTGACTCTGACTCTGAGACTCTGAGATTCTGACTCTGACTCTGAGACACTGAGATTCTGACTCTGACTCTGACTCTCTGAGATTCTGACTCTGACTCTCTGAGATTCTGACTCTGACTCTGACTCTCTGAGATTCTGACTCTGACTCTGACTCTCTGAGACTCTGAGATTCTGACTCTGACTCTCTGAGATTCTGACTCTGACTCTCTGAGATTCTGACTCTGACTCTCTGAGATTCTGACTCTGACTCTGACTCTCTGAGATTCTGACTCTGACTCTGACTCTCTGAGATTCTGACTCTGACTCTGACTCTCTGAGATTCTGACTCTGACTCTGAGACTCTGACTCTGAGACTCTGACTCTGAGACTTTGAAATTCATGAAATAATAAAAAAAAAATGCGTGGGGCTCCGCGCAATTTCTATGTCTAGCCAGGTACAGCTAAGCAGCTGGGGGCTGGAATCCACAGCGCAGGGATGCCCAAGCTTTCTGGGCACCCCCCGCTGCAAATTGCAGCCCGCAGCCACCCCAGAAGATGGCGCGTTCATTGAAGCGCCATCCTTTGGCGCTGAACCCCGCTCTTCCAGCGGCCCTGGTGGCGGTGGCACGCTGGGTAATAAAGGGGTTAATACCAGCTTTGTTATACAAGCTGGTATTAAGCCCGAGATTCTTAATGTCAGGCCACGTTTGACCCAGCCACTAAGAATCTCCAATAAAGGGTTAAAAAAACACAGAGAAAATTTTTTTTTGAAATAAAAAAAAAGCCACTAGGGACTCCATCTTTAATTAAAAAAATCCTCTTCCGTCCGACGTAGTCCAAAACGCGATGTCCTCTCTGCTACATCCCCTGTGCATAGATATAGATGTCTATGCACAGGGAATGAGCAGACTGAGAACAATCTCAGCACTGCTACATCATGTCTGTGAGCAGGCAGGCTCTAGAACCCTGGAGCTGCACAGAGAAGACAGCTGGACTCGGCTCGCAAAGAAACAGCAGTTATTTGCGAGTTTCCCTGCTATCACTGGCACAGTAGCAGAGTCTAATGCAAACAATGTCAATCCTAGTTTTGTCAGCGTTTGCCAATGATTTGCTTTGGACTCGTGCGAGTAAACGCTGGGAAACTCGCAGAGTACCGAGTCCTGCGAGTCCCTTACTACTCGCCGAGTAACGAGTCCTAGCGAGTAGATTCGCCCATCCCTAATTGCAATTAAAGAGTGATTTTTATTTTTGGTTTAAAAATGAGTGAGAAAGGGGATAGAATCTGGGAGTCGCAGCTCACCCCTGAAGCAGAGCCAAATTAACAGCCCATCTACACTGCTATTACAAAAGGTAAAACATGGGCATATTGCACATATAACAAAGGTACAATTACATATAGGGAGTCATTTGCATAAGAACAGCATTTGGAACCTATATACATAGTAAGATTCTGCAAGATCACAGTATGTTGACCAAAAAACATAGAGTCCATGAATCACAATGAACATAATAAAGTGCAAGTGCAGAGGACAGATTCAGGTTTAGAAATCCATACCTAGGGATAATAGTAGGGGGGGAGCGCAAATCTAGCGCGGATTTAATATGAACTGTCCTTTATTCATGTTGGCCCATAAAGAGAGACTTATGCTGATCCTTATAATTACATCTGGTCATCTTTTATATTTGTGCCATAAAGAGTTAATGACATAAGAGATGTGACTGTCGACATTTACAGTATGAGAAGGCAGTTTCTCTGACCGTACCTTTAAAATGTCATTAAAAAAAAATTGCAAGCCATTAAAGCGTAACCGCTATTTACATTTTTATTTAATAATAATGTAGAGCAAGTCATTTTATTAAACTTTCAAATATACTTTATAACTGAAATCTGGTGGAAAACCATTCATAAACCTTCCACAAGGTGTCCCCACTAGTCTGTGTCTGAAGCAGACAAATGTTCATTCACAGTCAGATCTGTCTTGGAAAGAGGGTATCAAAATCAGCAACTACTTTACCTTATGCAATAAAAGCACTACTGATATAGGCAGTTAACCACATAACCCACAGTCATTTTCTACTGTTTAGTTTTCATATTTTCCTCCCCTTCTTCCAAGCGCCATAACTTTTTTTATTTTTCTGTCAATATAGCCATGTGAGGGCTTGTTTTTTGCAGGATAAACTGTAATTTTGAATTACATCATTCAGTTTATCATATAGTGTACTAGAAAATGAGAAATAAAATTTCAAGAGCGGTGAAATTGCAAACAAAGTGCAGATTCTTGACTGTTTTTTTTATGTACCATTTTAACTATATTGTAAAACTGACATTTACAGTTAGGGCCAGAAATATTTGGACAGTGACACAATTTTCGCGAGTTGGGCTCTGCGTGCCACCACATTGGATTTGAAATGAAACCTCTACAACAGAATTCAAGTGCAGATTGTAACATTTAATTTGAAGGGTTGAACAAAAATATCTGATAGAAAATGTAGGAATTGTACTCATTTCTTTACAAACACTCCACATTTTAGGAGGTCAAAAGTAATTGGACAAATAAACATAACCCAAGCAAAATATTTTTATTTTCAATATTTTGTTGCGAATCCTTTGGAGGCAATCACTGCCTTAAGTCTGGAACCCATGGACATCACCAAACACTGGGCTTCCTACTTCTTAATGCATTGCCAGGCCTTTACAGCCGCAGCCTTCAGGTCTTGCTTGTTTGTGGGTCTTTCCATCTTAAGTCTGGATTTCAGCAAGTGAAATGCATGCTCAATTGGGTTAAGATCTGGTGATTGACTTGGCCATTGCAGAATGTTCCACTTTTTTGCACTCATGAACTCCTGGGTAGCTTTGGCTGTATGCTTGGGGTCATTGTATATCTGTACTATGAAGCGCCGTCCAATCAACTTTGCAGCATTTGGCTGAATCTGGGCTGAAAGTATATCCCGGTACACTTCAGAATTCATCCGGCTACTCTTGTCTGCTGTTATGTCATCAATAAACACAAGTGACCCAGTGCCATTGAAAGCCATGCATGCCCATGCCATCACGTTGCCTCCACCATGTTTTACAGAGGATGTGGTGTGCCTTGGATCATGTGCCGTTCCCTTTCTTCTCCAAACTTTTTTCTTCCCATCATTCTGGTACAGGTTGATCTTTGTCTCATCTGTCCATAGAATACTTTTCCAGAACTGAGCTGGCTTCTTGAGGTGTTTTTCAGCAAATTTAACTCTGGCCTATCTATTTTTGGAATTGATGAATGGTTTGCATCTAGATGTGAACCCTTTGTATTTACTGTCATGGAGTCTTCTCTTTACTGTTGACTTAGAGACAGATACACCTACTTCACTGAGAGTGTTCTGGATTTCAGTTGATGTTGTGAACGGGTTCTTCTTCACCAAATAAAGTATGCGGCGATCATCCACCACTGTTGTCATCCGTGGACGCCCAGGCCTTTTAGAGTTCCCAAGCTCACCAGTCAATTCCTTTTCTCTCAGAATGTACCCAACTGTTGATTTTGCTACTCCAAGCATGACTGCTATCTCTCTGATGGACTTTTTCTTTTTTTTCAGCCTCAGGATGTTCTGCTTCACCTCAATTGAGAGTTTCTTTGACCGCATGTTGTCTGGTCACAGCAACAGCTTCCAAATGCAAAACCACACACCTGGAATCCACCCCTGACCTTTTAACTACTTCATTGATTACAGGTTAACGAGGGAGACGCCTTCACAGTTAATTGCAGCCCTTAGAGTCCATTGTCCAATTACTTTTGGTCCCTTGAAAAAGAGGAGGCTATGCATTACAGAGCTATGATTCCTAAACCCTTTCTCCGATTTGGATGTGGAAACTTTCATATTGCAGCTGGGAGTGTGCACTTTCAGCCCATATTATATATATAATTGTATTTCTGAACATGTTTTTGTAAACAGCTAAAATAACAAAACTTGTGTCACTGTCCAAATATTTCTGGCCTTTACTGTACGTATGATGCACTATATCATTATGAGTTTGTACATACCAAACATGTATACATTCACATTTACCTCAGGCTAAGTGCATATCTGCATTTTTATTTTGATTGGCTAGCAATCCGTTTTTGACAGCATGTGTGCCCAAAAATGCATTGCAAATGCATGCATTTTTGCACCCATTGATTTCACAGGGAGACACTTTGAAAACGCAATTAAAAACGCATGTCATTTTCTGCAAACGCAAAACGCATGTGTTTTTGCAAACGCAGCCCAAAAAGTCTAGAGGTACCTTTGGACACAGATTGTAAGCCAAACGTAATAGAAATGCAGACATGAAAAGGCCCTTAGGGTACCTTTACACGCCGCTACTGGAGGATGGATACAACCCGCTACTTCACGTGCACGAGCACGCCCAAACGGTTATAAACGGGAAACGCACCACCTTTACACGCCGCCACAAGGTGCGCTACGCTACGCTACATCTACAACTAGATACATCGCCGGGTGTCTCAAGTAGCCATCTGTAGTTCATCTTACCTCATTTACACACCACTACAACCAGCTAATATGGGCGGACCTGGTGCAGCAGGGACAGCACATAGGCGTGCCACAATTGTGGATTACGAGACGTCCATACGCTGATAGGACAAAGCAAGAAACCCATGATTGGCCAGGCATCGCAGGAGGCTGTTTAACCCCTTCCCGACCCAGGACGCAGCATATGCGTCCTCAAAACAAGTTCGTTCCCGACCTTGGACGCATATGCTGCGTCCTCGCCAGTTTCCCGTCCTGCGGCTCTATTAACCGCGGTCACTAAGGGGTTAATAGAGCCGCAGGTACGGAAGGACCTGCACTGTACCCCAGTGGGGGTGGCTTAGCCCCCCCCCCCCGGGGCTAGGACCGCTCCGATTGGCAGTGAAATGAAAGTGAAACTGCCAATCGGAGTAATTGTAATATCGCACCAATGTAACTTGGTAAGATATTACCATAACAATACAGCCAATGCCTGATGCTGGACAGCATCAGGCACTGGCTGGAGAAGGGGTCCTGTGACTTCCCCCCCACCTCAGATCTGTGGGGGCGCCGCCAATCCCGGGCCCGCCGCCTTGCTCCTGGCCGCCGATGTGCCCCCTGCCCTCCGATCTCCCCCCTGTGTGATCTTCCCCGGGTGTGATCTCCCCCTGTGTGATCTCCCCTCAGTTTTCTCCTTCCCCTGTGATCTCCTTCCCCTGTGATCTTCCACCCCCGTGATCTCCTTCCCCTGTGATCTCCCCCGGCCCCCGCCATGCGATCCTTCCCCATGTCACCGCTGCCCGCGCCCGGTCTCCTCTTCCCGCTCCCTCTCTTCCTCACCTGTCTTCTTTCTTCTCCTCTGTCCTCCGATCTTCTCCCTCTTTCCTCCGCTCTTCTTCCTCTGTCCTCCGGTCTGCTCTGTCTTCTCTGTTGCTGTCCTCTTCCTGCGCCGTCCTGCTTCTTCTGCCGGCTCCTCTGCACAGTTATCTCCCAGCATGGAAATGACTGTGCAGAGGAGCGGTGTCACAGCCAGGGCACAGCATCTGTGTGATTGCTGTGCCCTGGCTGTGTTAACCCTCTAAGTGCTGTGATCTCAGGGATCACAGCACTTAGAGGATCCAATCATCATGGAAACAATCACCAGAGGCTACAACAAGGGAACACTTGATCCCTTGTGTTGTAGTCTCTGGGATCAGCATTATGGTGCATGGTATGACAGATCATTGCCATACCGTGCACCATGACGCTGATCCCAGAGACTACAAAAAGGGATCAAGTGTCCTCTTGTAGTCTCTGGGATCAGCGTCATTGTGCACGGTATGACCGATCATTGCAATCCCGTGCACAATGACGCTGATCCCAGAGACTACAAGAGGACACTTTATCCCTTGTAGTCTCTGGGGTCACAGTCATGAAGCACGGTACGGCAGATAATTGCCATACAATGCTTCATGACTGTGACCCCAGAGACTACAACAAGGAATCAAGTGTCCTCTTGTTGTAGTCACTGGGGTCAGTCATGGTGCACTGTATGGCAATGATCTGCCGTACCGTGCACCATGACTCTGACCTCAGAGACTACAACAAGAGGACTCTTGATCCCTTGTTGTAATCTCTGGGGTCAGAGTCATGAAGCACGGTACGGCAGATAATTGCCATACAGTACTTCATGACTGTGACCCCAGAGACTACAAGAAGGGATCAAGTGTCCTCTTGTTGTAGTCACTGGGGTCAGTCATGGTGCACTGTATGGCAATGATCTGCCGTACCGTGCACCATGACTCTGACCTCAGAGACTACAACAAGAGGACTCTTGATCCCTTGTTGTAATCTCTGGGGTCAGAGTCATGAAGCACGGTACGGCAGATAATTGCCATACAGTACTTCATGACTGTGACCCCAGAGACTACAACAAGGGATCAAGTGTCCTCTTGTTGTAGTCACTGGGGTCAGTCATGGTGCACTGTATGGCAATGATCTGCCGTACCGTGCACCATGACTCTGACCTCAGAGACTACAACAAGAGGACTCTTGATCCCTTGTTGTAATCTCTGGGGTCAGAGTCATGAAGCACGGTACGGCAGATAATTGCCATACAGTACTTCATGACTGTGACCCCAGAGACTACAACAAGGGATCAAGTGTCCTCTTGTTGTAGTCACTGGGGTCAGTCATGGTGCACTGTATGGCAATGATCTGCCGTACTGTGCACCATGACTGACCCCAGTGACTACAACAAGAGGACACTTGATCCCTTGCTGCAGTCTCTGGATGTAGCAGAGGCGATCAAGCGTCGTGGGACCTTCGTTGTGGACTACATCGGAGGCGATCGAGCATCGTGGGACCTTCATTATGGACTACGTCGGATCTTTATAATAAAGATGGAGTCCGAATTTTGTTTGTGTTTTTTTTTTCAAATAAAAAGATTTTTCTCTGTGTGTATTTTCTGACTATTTACCAGAGATTCCTAATGGCGGGTCTAACATTGGCCCTATATTATGAATCTCGGGCTTAGTTCCAGCTGCCAATAAAAAGCTGGCATTAACCCCTTTATTACCCAGTTAGCCACCGGCACCAGGGCAACTGGAAGAGCGTGGGTACAGCGCCAGAAAATGGCGCTTCAATGAATGCGCCATTTTCTGGGGCGGCTGCGGGCTGCAATTCTCAGCATGGGGGCCCAGAACGCTTGGGCCTCTCTATGCTGAGGATTCCAGCCCCCAGCTGCCTAGTTGTACCTGGCTGGACCAAAAATATGGCGGAGCCCTATGTCATTTTTTTTCTAGAAATAATTCTAGAAATAAAAAAAAAATAGGCTTCGCTGTATTTTTGGTTCCAGCCAGGTATGACGAGGCAGCTGGGGGCTGGTGGCAGTCCGTAGGTGCCAAGTTGTACCTGGCTGGACCAAAAATATGGCGGAGCCCTATGTCATTTTTTTTCTAGAGATAATTCTAGAAATAAAAAAAAAATAGGCTTCGCTGTATTTTTGGTTCCAGCCAGGTATGACGAGGCAGCTGGGGGCTGGTGGCAGTCCGTAGCTGCCAAGTTGTACCTGGCTGGACCAAAAATATGGCGGAGCCCCATGCCATTTTTTTCCTTCTACCAATAAAATGACAAGGAGCTTTGCCTTATTTTTGGATGCCAGCCAGGTACAACTTGGCAGTTGGGGGGCTGCAATCCTCATCGTGGAGAGACCCAAATGTTGTGGCCCCCCACGCTGCAAATTGCAACCCACAGCCACCACAGAAAATAGCACATTAGAGGTGCCATTTTCTGGTGCTGTACCCCAACTCTTCCAGTTGCCCTTGTGCTGATGGCAATGCTAGTGGCACACAGGGGTTCTCCATACGCGACATGGAGTCCGCTAACAATTCCAATTGTTAGCGGACACCATGTCGCGTATGGAGAGCCCCTGTGTGCCTAAACATTGGAGCTCCCCCACAAGTGACTCCATTTTGGAAACTACACCCCCCAAGGAACGTATCTAGATGCATAGTGAGCACTTGAACCCCCAAGTAGTTCACAAATTGATCCATAAAAATAAAAAAGTACTTTTTTTTTCCACAAATAAAGTATTTTTTCATTTTTACGGATCAATTTGTGAAGCACCTGGGGGTTCAAAGTGCTCACTATGCATCTAGATACTTTCCTTGGGGGTCTAGTTTCCAAAATGTGGTCACTTGTGGGGAGCTCTAATATTTAGTCACACAGCGGCTCTCCATACGCAACATGGTGTCCGCTAACCGTTCCAATTGTTAGCAGACACCATGTCGCGTATGGAGAGCCCCTGTGTGCCTAAACATTGGAGCTCCCCCACAAGTGACCCCATTTTGGAAACTAGACCCCCCAAGGAACGTATCTAGATGCATAGTGAGCACTTTGAACCCCCAGGTGCTTCACAAATTGATCCCTAAAAATGAAAAAATACTTTTTTTGTGGAAACAAAGTACTTTTTCATTTTTACGGATCAATTTGTGAAGCACTTGAGGGTTCAAAGTGCTCACTATGCATCTAAATAAGTTCCTAGGGGGGTCTAGTTTCCAAAATGAGGTCACTTGTGGGGGAGCTCCAATGTTTAGGCACACAGGGGCTCTCTAAACGTGACATGGTGTCCGCTAACAATTTGAATGGAAAATCAACTCAAATTGTTAGCGGACACCATGTCACATTTGGAGAGCCCCTGTGTGCCTAAACATTGGAGCTCCCCTACAAGTGACCCCATTTTGGAAACTAGACCCCCCAGGGAACTTATTTAGATGGGTGGTGAGCATTTTGAACGCCCCAGTGCTTCACAAATTAATCTGTAAAAATGAAAAAAGAAAATTTTTGTGGAAATAAAAGTACTTTTTCATTTTTACGGATTAATTTGTGAAGCACCTGGGGTTCAAAATGCTCACCACCCATCTAGATAAGTTGCCTGGGGGCTCTAGTTTCCAAAATGGGGTCACTTGTGGGGGAGCTTCAATGTTTAGGCACACAGGGGCTCTCCAAACGTGACATGGTGTCCGCTAACAATTTGAATGGAAAATCAGCTCAAATTGTTAGCGGACACCATGTCGCGTTTGGAGAGCCCCTGTGCGTCTCCACATTGGAGCTCCCCCACAAGTGACCCCATTTTGGAAACTAGACCCCCCAGGGAACATATCTAGATGGGTAGTGAGCATATTGAACCCCCAGGTGCTTCACAAATTATTGAAAAATAAAGATTTTTGCGGAAAAAAAGTACTTTTTCATTTTCACAGATTAATTTGTGAAGCACCTGGGGGTTGAAAGTGCTCACTATGCATCTAGATACGTTCCTTTCGGGGTCTAGTTTCCAAAATGGGGTCACTTGTGGAGGAGCTCCTATGTGGAGACGCACAGGGGCTCTCCAAACGCAACATGGTGTACGCTAACAATTTGAGCTCGTTTTGCATTCAAATTGTTAGCGGACACCATGTCACGTTTGGAGAGCCCCTGTGCGTCTCCACATTGGAGCTCCCCCACAAGTGACCCCATTTTGGAAACTAGACCCCCAAAGGAACATATCTAGATGGGTAGTGAGCATATTGAACCCCCAGGTGCTTCATAAATTGATCCATAATAATGAAAAAAGAAAATATTTGTGGAAAAAAAAGTGCTTTTTCATTTTTATGGATGAATTTGTGAAGCACCTTGGGGTTCAAAGTGCTTACTATGCATCTAGATACGTTCCTTGGGGGGTCTAGTTTCCAAAATGGGGTCACTTGTGGGGGAGCCCCAATGTTTAGGCACACAGGGGCTCACTAAACACAACATGGTTACAGCTAATAATTTGAGCTGATTTTTATTCAAATTGTTAGCGGACACCATGTCGCGTTTGGAGAGCCCCTGTGTGCCTAAACATTGGAGCTCCCCCACAAGTGACCCCATTTTGGAAACTAGACCCCCCAGGGAACATATCTAGATGGGTAGTGAGCATATTGAACCCCCAGGTGCTTTACAAATTGATGTGTGAAAATGAAATAGTACTTTTTTTTTCACAAAAATTTTCTTTTAGCCTAATTTTTTTCGTTTTCACATGGCAACAGCATAAAATTCATCCTAAAATTTGTTGGGCAATTTCTCCTGAGTACCCCGATACCTCATATGTGGTCAAAAACCACTGTTTGGGCGCACGGCAGGGGTCAGAAGGGAAGGAGCGCAATTTCACTTTTTGAATGTAAAATTAGCTCCAAAATTCAAATTGTGCTCCTTCCATTCTGAGCCCTGCCGTGCGCCCAAACAGTGGTTTATGACCACATATGAGGTATCGATGTACTCGGGAGAATTTGCACAACACATTTTAAGATCCATTTTATCCTGTTGCCCATGTGAAAATGAAAGAATTGAGGCTAAAAGAACATTTTTGATAAAAAAATTAAAATATCCATTTTTTGTTTCCACTTTGCTTTAGTTCCTGTGAAGCACCTGAAGGGTTCTTGAATGTAGTTTTGAGTAGCTTGAGGGGTGCAGTTTTTGGAATAGTGTCACTTTTGGGTGTTTTCTGTCATGTAGGCCCCTCAAAAGGACTTCAAATGTGATGTGGTCACTAAAAAAAATGGTTTTGTAAATTTTGGTTGAAAAATGAAAAATTGCTCATGAACTTTGAACCCTTATAACGTCCTACCAAAAAATTTTTTTTTTTCAAAAATTGTGCTGATGTGAAGTAGACATGTGGGAAATATTATTTAATAACTTTTTTCTGTCACATATCTCTCTTGTGTATCAGAAAAAAAAATAAAAAATGTGAAAATTGTGAAATGTTCAAAATTTTTGCCATATTTTAGATTTTTTCACAAATAAACGCAAAAATTATCGACTTAAATTTAATACTAGCATGAAGCCCAATATGTCACGAAAAAACAATCTCAGAATCGCTAGGATCGGTTGAAGCGTTCCCGAGTTATAACCTCATAAAGGGACACTGGTCAGAATTGCAAAAAAGGCCAAGGTCTTTAGGGTCAAAATAGGCTGGGTCCTGAAGGGGTTAATACGTGACGCTCGAGCAATTGTGTAGTGTGACTGGGCAGCTCCTTAAATATGCCGCCCTGTGCGGCGACAACCAATCGCAACGCAGGAGCTTCCTCCAATGATCGCTGAAGGGGGCGCGGTAACCCGGAGCCTGTGTCACGCCCCAGCTACATAGCATGGTGTAGAAACAACCCTTCTGTTCCTTCTTTACACGCCGATACAGCTCGCTACAATCGGCTTTGTAGCCATCTGTTTTCGAGCAGTGCTCGGAAACAGATGTATCTGTTGCCGGCTGTCTCGTCCCGTCTTCACACGCCGCTACTACGGGCTATATTGACACTACAAGCTACATTTGTAGCCTGTAGCAGGTTGTATCCATCCTCCAGTAGCGGCTTGTAAAGGTACCCTAAGGGTACCTTTACACACGGCTACATTTGTAGCTTGTCACCAGGTAACTTACTGGTTGCAGTGAAATCATGGATACATGATTCCATTTGTACACAGCAACAAGATAGAACCATGTATCCATGATTTCACTGCAACCAGTAAGTTACCTGGTGACAAGCTACAAATGTAGCCGTGTGTAAAGGTACCCTAAGAGGTGAAGAAAATTCAGAAATTCATCAAAAAAAAGAATTTAGCTTTCGTAGCCATTCTCCGAAAACTGTAGCATTCTCATTATTTGGGATTTTGGGCTGTGTCAGCGATTAATTTTGCCTCTTGAGCTGACAATTTTAGTTATATTATTTTTGGATAGAGCCAATGTTTTCATCGCCTGTTATTGCATTTGATTGCAATTTTGTGTCGTCAAATATAATTGACTGATCACATAAATTGATTTAATATTTTGATAGAACTGGCATTTCTAAATGCGGCTATACAAAATATGTGTATTATCTTTTTAAAAATAGTTTTATTTCCAATGGGGAAAAAGGGGGGTGATTTGAACATTTTTTTTTCATATTTATAAAAACTTTTTTCACTTTTTCTTAATTTTGCGTGGCCATTTAGTGTGCCCTAACACTGCAGTGTCTGATCACTTCTGCTGTACAAAGTGATGCCCTAGTATCTCTCTGACCAGCAGAAATGATAATCTCCTGTGAACAACATTATCCTCACTGCTACGTCTTAAATCAAGCAGTCAGTGTTTGATAACCCAATTTAATTAATTACCAGGAGTCGGAAGATGTAGTATTAACTCACACCTGTTAGCTCCACATGTCGGATGATCACATCAGCCAGCATGTGTGAGAAATGATGCGAGCTTAGTGCGTGTGCTCGCTTCAAAGGGAGGGAGGCAACTTATTACGTCATAGTTCGTAAAGAGATCTGCTATCAGATTTTTGCTATCCCATCTGAATGCCGCATAATGTAATGGCAGAGACCGTGATTTTAGAGATGTATCACTTAGCTACTTGCTATGCAAATTGCCTCTTCAGGAGAGGAAGGAGACTTGAAATCTAGTATCACCTATTGGAAGTTGCAATCCTAAAAGACAAAGTCGACTCTTTAATATGCCTTATGATTCATACCAAATATAAACCTCAATTTCCAGACATGGTGTTTCGAGGTATTTGCCACTCATCAATAAACAGGTATGAGATCTGATCTGGCTGTATGAGAGGCTAAGTGGAGTTTAAGGGGTAAGTTTTTCTCCTTGAGGAGAGTGACACACCACATTTAAAAGATCTCTAAGGAGAAAAGCTTACATCTAAGCTGCTTGTTTTAACTTTGATATAATCACTCTCGCCAAGCCCTTTATAACCCAACCAAAAACACTGAGTGACACCTTTCTGCCCCTATATAGTGTACACAGAATGTTGCAAGTCAGTGATTGGGGTGGGTTTATATAGGGTTTAAAAATATGTTTGACTACCAGGCAGCCGGCTTACATGTCTTCTAGTAGTTATCTTCTGCTGATAAAACCATGATTTTATCAAAATTACAGCAAAAAGTCTAGTAAACGACACATTACTGAAATCATGGGCTATATTTCACTATAGCTATGGTCACACATGCATTTTTATTTTTAAATCTTGATCCGGTTTTGAGCTTTTAAAAAGCTCAAAATCGGAGCAGGAAACGCTCCTCATAGGAGCCCATTATGTTGTAAAGCAATCCGGTTATCGGCTCCTGATCTGTAGCCTGCATGAAAAATCATGCAGGCTGCAGTTTTCAGAGCGGTTCTAGCCTCTGCAATGCGGTAACCACTGTCCGAGGTCCTGTAGGCATTTACATTATATCTATGGGCAGCGTAGCGGCATAGATCTACTGTAAATGCGTACAGGACCTCGGACAGCGGCACATACTATACGTACATTACGTATAGTATGTGCGCAGCTGACAGGGGAGCCGCGGCTTCATTGAGAAAAATGTACAGAGCCGACAATAGCCGGCTTACTTTACAGGGAAAATTAACACATGACATGTCGTCCTGAGTGGCCAGCATGTCTCTGGGGGGGTGGGCACCCCCTAGAGACATGTTGCCCACAATTATTATTAATATTTAATCTTTTTTCACAGATTTTACAGTTTGCTCATCCCTGTGGCAGCAGGGATGAGCAAACTATATGTTTACCGCATTGCTCAGGATTAACATCCGGAGCCATCCGGTTACTGGATTGCGGCTTCATTCACACATTTTGCTAGCAAAATGTGTGTGAAGCAAATTGCGTTCACCGTATCTGGACCTGGATGCGGTGAACGCAATTTCATTTCCAAATGTGACCCTAGCCTATGTTGCTCTCAGATTAGGTGGCAAAAACCTGGTGACAAATTACCTTTAAGGACTAGAATATACTAAGTGCTTGCCAGTTTGTCTTAAAATATTTCAATTGAAGAAAACCAGTCGGACATATACATCTACCTCTCTGTACATCTATACATTTCTGCTGCATGAATACAAGCGAGGATATTTTACCCAAGGTATATTGTAACAGCTATATTGATAAATGCTTTTCCTTTTTATATAGCATTACTGAATAGTATAATTGCCCCTGACCTATGAAAAAAGGTGCTTTCCTATGGAAAGTTTTAGCTGTGTGTAGTTAAAGAATGTTATTATGACATTCATAGAAAATCTAACATTGTGAAATCTTGGCTACATTTTTAACGTTTTCTTCTCACAATGTAACACATTGATTTTAGGCAATGCTGTTTCTTTAATGTTGTGAATGCAAAGGATGAATTGCTTCTTTAGTACATCCCAAGGTAATGTTCATCTTAACCTTTAGAAGACATAGAAAATATTTCTATAGATAATTATACTAACAACACAAGCAATCTTTGCCTTTCCTCCAAAGAAACGAAAACCTTTTGAATGAAGGGACAAAATTGTGTCTCAATTAAGGTTTGAAAGCGGTGAACATCCTCCAAGAAAATGAATATAATAAGGTATATTAAAATAACTAAGGAGGTTAACCAAATGGGACTTTTTAAAGTGTTCAGAAAAGTAAATTTCTAGCTGTTTTTTTTTCAAAAGGGCTGTTAAATAAAAAGTGTTTTCACAACCGATTCAGATATAATGTGGTTTAACCCACAGAAAGTCACCACGTAATATACCTTTATCATTAGGATGACTCTCTTTGGTAACAGGTAGTGTCCTGGATTTTAAGAAATAAAACTAATAGGAAAACATAACAAATACCAAAGTGTATTCACCTGGTGAAGTTAATGCACTGGTAGTTCTTGCCAGTATTGATTATCCTGGAAGATTGACATGCTATACTGAAATACTATTAAAGGGAACCTGTCACCCCATATAACCTTTCTAACCTATTAATACATGTTGCATAACATAAAGAAGGAGTATAGACTTGAAATATATCATGAAAAGTATCAAATTTATTTAGTTTGACAAACAAAGACAAGGAGGGGGAGATCACAAAGTGCTCCATGCAGGTAGCCACAGTACGGTTCACATGTATTACACTGTATCAGACACACAACCCATGTCTGTCCATATATGTAAAAACTGGTGTCTGCGCAGAGACCCATATACAATAAGCCACTTATGTGGGCACCTAATACATCATCACCTACACAACCATATGGATAAAGGTTTATACTGACATTAAAACATGTTCCATACATATATCCCTTGTGGTATTGTGGATCAGGATAGAAGAGGCATACCCATATGTCATACCCAGTCTATGGGAACAGAGCGCTACACCTATGGAGTATTACTGACAGGCAGAATCAGTGTGTCATGTAGCTAAGAGGCATAGTTACCAGAGCCGTCACTGGCCATCTCGCATGGGGCAGCAGGGGTGAGGGGTGGGCCGGACCAGGGGACCCCAACGCGTTTCGTGACCACAGTATACAGGTCACTTCATCAGGGGATGCTCCAGGCTCCTCCATCAGAGATTTTTATATCGCTCGCGCCACCGGAAGTGACGTTACGCAAGCCGGTCACCTGACCGGAACTATGCGCGGCCGCGTCACAGCACACTGCAACGCCCACCGCACCAACGTCAGGCCACACGTGCGCGCACGGTCGCGGGGACGCGTCACCATAGCGACCGCGCGCGCACAGAGCCCGGACGTCAGTGCTGATAGGCAGGAGACTCTGTGACGCCGCGCGCATAGAGGGACAAGCGGAAGCAAGAGGGGGATCTGCACATATCACCATAATGATCTATTAATCCAGTGTGCCTGAATATTCCATCATTTAGAGTCATACATATATTATAACATTAGATAGTGACACATATAGCACACTGGTACGATGTTCTTCTGATTCCCAGGTAGATTATGCAATCTCCAAACAGATAGTCCTCAAGTTATTCCTTAGGAAACCTTGCTTGTTTATAAAAAGAGCCAGAAAAATCCCACAGAAGCCAAGGGAGGAACCTAAAAAAATCCTTAAAAAAGGAAATAAAAACATAAATATGTCAGAAAAAGACTGACTAAAAACATTTGAGAGGTACAAAAGATCAGGACACACCAGGCGGCAGCGGTTACAGAAAAGGCGCAAAGCTTAGATCTTCGTTTAGACCTTTAGGTGACATTGTGTCCAATGCCACAATCCACTTTGTTTCCCGTTGTGACAGTACTTTACGGACATCACCACCCCTAATACCACCGTGTACCACGTCGATACCTCTGAACATCAGGGTCGACGGGTCACTATTGTGGTATTTCAAGAAATGGCGTGGTAATGTCTTCAAAGTGGTTTGGTCTGTCACTGTGGGGGCCGCGACAATGCCCCTCACGTGCTCCCTCACCCTCCTCCTCAGCTCCCCACATTCCTCCCGACATATATCTTACGGCAGGAGCACGTGGCATAATATACCACGCAACTCGTACCGCACGATACGTATTCACGAATGTCATAGGAACGAGAACCATCGGAGGAGGAGAAGGAAGCAACGTGCTGGACATTCTCGCAGGCCACACAGTGGCCGCAGGGATAACATCCCTTTAGAGGTCTCCTAGCTCCAAACAGGCCTGATGGAGTTGTTAAGTGGTGACTGTGGACTAGTAAATCCTTCAGATTTTTTGAGCGTCTGGCCGTCATAAGAGGACGGTCAGATAGAGAACCTTTCAGATAAGGGTCGGAGAGGAGTATCGGCCAATGTCTATCAAGTATTTCCCTCATCTTATCCCACCCCTGATTAAAGGTGGATATAAACCGAATCAGCTGAACGTCGGGAGTTATAGATTTCTTAGGACTATATAGCAGAGAATCCCTAGGGTATTCTTTGCTCGTAGGTATGCGCGTTTAATTGACCTATTACTGTACCCTCTTTCATGAAAACGATCCTTCAGATCCTGGGCTTGTTTTTCGAACAGTTCTGTGGACGAGCATATACGTCTCATCCGCAAGAACTGTCCGATAGGGACAGCGCGTATGGTGGACCGTTCATGTGAGGATGATGCGTACAGGAGGGAATTTACTGCGGTTGACTTTCTAAAGACATCAGTCTGCATGGTGCCATTAGGACCGACCTCCATGCAGATGTCTAGAAAGTCAATCCTATGAGCATCAGATTTATAAGTCAATCTTATATTCACCTCATTCCGCGCCAATCCCCGCATGAATTCATCAAGCTGCTCCAGTCCGCCCCGCCAAAAATAAACAAATCGTCGATGTAACGAAGCCAGCACTGCACATGGGCGTCGGCCGGCCCGCCCCCGCCGCAAAGTACAACAAGCCAGAATTGCGTTCCCTGGTGGCTTCTTCCTATCTGCTTCCCTGCAGCTGGTAGTGAGAAACTGCCGGAGATCTGCCTAGTATGACTGGTCTGAAATGCCAGAGCATTATAGAGTTAAATATACTTTGCTGTGATAATACGGCCAGTGACTGATACATGCTTCCCATGATTTAGGCAACATGTATCAGATGTCAGGTTCCCTTTAAAGGGAACCTGTCACCCCAAATCACCTTTCTAACCTATTAATACATGTCCCTGCAGCCTTACAATACATTCTAACACATCCCTGTCTCACCTTTTTTACTAATCTACGAGTACAATAATGTAGTTAGCAAACTTACGAAATTCCTGTCAGAGTGGCGTTCCTCCAAACGATTTTGACCGGTAGGCGAGTCCCCTGTGCCGCGCTACCCCTGCCTCGCCGCTGTAATACGCCCTAATGGGCATCATTATACAATAAAGAGTTCAGGCATGATTTCAATATCGCGCCCGCAACGTCACCGATGCGACGCGGTCATGTGACCCCGGGATTGCCGCGTCACTTCCGGTCGCAGGTCTCACAGGCAGACTTCGCGCATGCGCAGATTGCATGCTGAAGTCTGCCTGTGTGCGACCGGAAGTGACGCGGCGATCCCGGCGTCACATGACCGCGTCGCAGCGGTGATGTTGCGGGCACGATATTGAAATTGTGCCCGAGCTCTACATTGTATAATGACGCCCATTAGGGCGTATTACAGCGGCAAGGCAGGGGTAGCACGGCACAGGAGACCCGCCTACCGGTCAAAATCGCTTGCAGGAACGCCCCTCTGACAGGAATTTTGCAAGTTTGCTAACTACATTATTGTACTCGTAGATTAGTAAAAAAGGTGAGACAGGGATGTGTTAGAAAGTATTGTAAGGCTGCAGGGAACGGTATTAATAGGTTTGGGGTGACAGGTTCCCTTTAAAGGGAACCTGACATCTGATACATGTTGCCTAAATCATGGGAAGCATGTATCAGTCACTGGCCGTATTATCACAGCAAAGTATATTTAACTCTATAATCCTCTGGCATTTCAGACCAGTCATACTAGGCAGATCTCCGGCAGTTTCTCACTACCAGCTGCAGGGAAGCAGATAGGAAGAAGCCACCAGGGAACGCAATTCTGGCTTGTCTGCCATGCAGCTTGGTCTCCAACAGCTGGTAGAAGTATGAGTTTTTCTAAAATGTTGCAGCATTTCAGAATCAGGCAAACAATGCTTGGAAAATGCAGCCAGTGGCTGATACATGCTGTACATGGTTTTGGCAGAATGTATTCCCTTTCAGCTTCCCTTTAAGGGCACCCACAATGTGGTGGATTCCCTAAGCTGTGGATCTGTGTGAGACCAGGGGAATAATTCTGTATTTTTATGAATGACACATCCATCAACAAGTTCTAAGACAGCAGAGAATCCATTATGGCAGAAAAACAAGCTGAGCAGGTAGCAACAGAGAAAGCTGAGAGCAGTATGCAGATACACATAGTAAGAATAACTATAGTAGTGATAAGTGGATATTTTAACATTGAAATACACCACAGATCATAGATTTCAATGGAAAATTTGATTTGTAGCAAATGTATTCTCTGTATATTGAATGTTCTTAATTTTGCTCTGGAGTCTTAAAAAAATAATATATGTATTTAGGAAAAAAAGCATAATACTCACCTCACTGACCATGCTGCTGCTCGCTGCCGGCCATCCAGTCCACAAGGCCTCCTGTTTGCAGTCGTGGTGGAGCTTGTAAAGTTGCCTCACACATATGACATTCATGACATCACAATTTCATAACTAGAGATGAGCAAACTTTCACCAAGCATGTTCACCAATTTAAAATTCGGCACAAACATTGTAGATTTTGTCCGCGATCGGAAACCCGAGCAATTTACAAAGAAATTGCCAAATGCAGCTTTGTTCGGGAAAAGAGTTTGGAATTTAAAATGGCCCTAAAAATGTCCCTGATTGTTTGGGGACAAAATGCTGACTGGAACCCCCGATGATTGGGAACAACACCTAAACATATGATTATCAGATGTAGTAGCAGCTGTGAAGTCCAGGATTCTTTCAATCCCCTTCAAACATCCTTTTTAGAGAGCTTTATAGTTTGAAAAAAAAATTGGGACTTTTTTATTTATTTTATTATTTATTTACAGTTGTGGCCAAAAGTATTAACACCCCTGCAATTCTGCCTCATAATACTCAGTTTCTTCCTGAAAATGATTGCAATCACAAATTCTTTGGTATTATTATCTTCATTTAATATGTCTTCAATGAAAAAACACAAAAGAGAATGAAGCAAAAAGCAAAACATTGATCATTTCACACAAAACTCCAAAAATGGGCCAGACAAAAGTATTGGCACCCTCAGCCTAATACTTGGTCGCACAACCTTTAACCAAAAAAACTGCGATCAACCGCTTCCGGTAACCATCAATGAGTTTCTTACAATGCTCTGCTGGAATTTTAGACCATTCTTCTTTGGCAAACTGCTCCAGGTCCCTGATATTTGAAGGGTGCCTTCTCCAAACTGCTATTTTTAGATCTCTCCACAGGTGTTCTATGGGATTCAGGTCTGGACTCATTGCTGGCCACTTTAGAAGTCTCCAGTGCTTTCTCTCAAACTATTTTCTAGTGCTTTTTGAAGTGTGTTTTGGGTCATTGTCCTGCTGGAAGACCCATGACCTCTGAGGGAGACCCAGCTTTCTCACACTGGGCCCTACATTATGCTGCAAAATTTGTTGGTAGTCTTCAGACTTCATAATGCCAAGCACACAGTCAAGCAGTCCAGTGCCAGAGGCAGCAAAGCAACCCCAAAACATCAGGGAACCTTCACCATGTTTGACTGTAGGGACCGTGTTCTCTTCTTGAATGCCTCTTATTTTTCCTGTAAACTCTATGTTGATGCCTTTGCCCAAAAAGCTCTACTTTTGTCTCATCTGAGCAGAGAACATAATTCCAAAGCGTTTTAGGCTTTCTCAGGTAAGTTTTGGCAAACGCCAGCCTGGCTTTTTTATGTCTCGGGGTAAGAAGTGGGGTCTTCCTGGGTCTCCTACCATACAGTCCCTTTTCATTCAGACTCCGACGGATAGTACGGGTTGACACTGTTGTACCCTTGGACTGCAGGGCAGCTTGAACTTGTCTGGGTGTTACTCGAGGTTCTTTATCCACCATCCGCACAATCTTGCGTTGAAATCTCTCGTCAATTTTTCTTTTCCATCCACATCTAGGGAGGTTAACCACAGTGCCATGGGCTTTAAACTTCTTGATGACACTGCACACGGTAGACACAGGAACATTCAGGCCTTTGGAGATGGATTTGTAGCCTTGAGATTGCTCATGCTTCCTCACAATTTGGTTTCTCAAGTCCTCAGACAGTTCTTTGGTCTTCTTTCTTTCCTCCATGCTCAATGTGGTACACACAAGGACACAGGACAAAGGTTGAGTCAACTTTAATCCATGTCAACTGGCTGCAAGTGTGATTTAGTTATTGCCAACACCTGTTAGGTACCACAGGTAAGTTACAGGTGCTGTTAATTACACAAATTAGAGAAGTATCACATGATTTTTCTAATAGTGCCAATACTTTTGTCCACCCCCTTTTTATGTTTGGTGTGGAATTATATCCAATTTGGCTTTAGGACAATTCTTTTTGTGTTTTTCATTGAAGACAAATTAAATGAAGATAATAATACCAAAGAATTTGTGATTGCAATCATTTTCAGGAAGAAACTGAGTATTATCTGACAGAATTGCAGGGGTGTTAATACTTTTGGCCACAACTGTATTATTATTTTTTAATTATTATTATTATTATTATAGAGAGTAAACCTTTGTTATTGCAGAGGGTCAGAAGCATGTGAGGCCCTCTCTTCCACACTTATGTGATAGCAATTCATATAAAAACAGCATATGGCCATTATATGCTTCACATGCATGGTCTTATAGATCAGTTTACACTCATGAAATGCTATACTATGGATATTGTTTCTTGAAAATGTGCAATCACTTTATTTCATTTGATTTCATGCATTTAGAATACAGATTTTTGGAATGTGCACAAGTGTGCTATATGTATCTTTAATAATGAACATGTCCATGCATTGCTGCCCACTAGCTTTGTTCAGCATTCCAGATGAATTGGTGGTGAGCTGAATAAACTTATTTGTTTCCCTACTTCTCCTCCAAATATGTCAGGCTTAAATAATCACTCCACCCATCCACAAGCCCAGATGTTATCTGTGGAAAGGAGAACGGGATTTGTAATGCAAGTCAGGTGACTTCTGCACCCCACTCTATGGAGGAGTTAATGAAGAGTCAGGGAACAAGATTGTGCAAACAAAAATAGCAATTGTCTTCTGGTACTGGAAGAGGCAGTCCCCTAGGCAAAGCAAAGAAGCGTCACCGCAGAGACTGGCGCTACTTTGGCAATGCAGTTACTACAGTACAATCCGGGTACACTCTGCTAAATACCGTGTGCCTACAGTATGCAGCCACTGATATTAATGATAGATCCAATGCAAAATATGCCTGCTCTGGAGGATGTCATCTTCCTCACTACCACAGGGGCAGAGGGTGCTTCAGAACCAAAACCAGAGCAGCCCTCACAAGACACATATGTAAC
>JARQOC010000005.1:178096866-178136612 GCA_033576535.1 Allobates femoralis
ACACATATGTAACCTGGAGCTCCACTGCACTACCTGCATTGGGCCTCATATGCAGCGAGGTCAGGATCCAGTGCTGAGCTCAAATGCCAGAGGAAAACCTGAGGACGTCACAGTCAGGAGGTGAGCCTTTCCCCATGCCACCCAGAAGCAGCAGATGTCACACTTATGAAGGTCTTGCAGCATGCCTGGTGTAATTACACCTGCAGCCAGGGACAGAACTGCTGAATTGGCAACTACATGACTAGGAGCATGAGGAGGAGAATGAGGAAGCCGATGAAAATGAAGACGAGGAAGAGGTAGTAGAGGAAGAAGGCCCTGTTTCCTAGCCTTGTATACCACCCCCGCCAGAGGCCTTCGACTGAAAAAATAACATGTGGAAACCCCTATCCCCTCCAAACAGCTATCCAATACAGCATGAACCACCCCATCCTGCTTTCTTTCTTGAGGGGATTAAGCTCGCGGATGCCATCACCTGGGAGTGGTTACATGGGCCTAATGCCAATTACTTTCATGACGAATGTACATGAGGCAAGATATTCATCCAGCAGAGGGGGTTTCACTTCATACTCAAAGAAGGTACTTGTCATCAGTGCTATATCAACTGGTATACCCTGCTGCATAATAATCTTTCCAAAAGACCCTACACAATTTATGTTGTGGAGGAGGTCACCTTCACAATGGTAATGGGAAGCAAGGGATTACCTACACTGATGACTTTGAAAAGTGGAAGCAGGCGGCCGACCACAAGAGAATGATGCATTGGATGGAGGCAAGGCCTCTCTTGGTTAGCCAGCCAGCTGCACCCAAACCTACAAGTGCCATCAATCCTGAAAGGTCTATCAGTGTTGCCCAAGTTGTTCTCATATCTCCTAGAGGTGGTGGTCATCCTAAAAATTCTTCCATCTTCTTTTCCAACGATGGGGTGTACCAGGGGGCAGGTAGTGGCAGGCAATTCCTCTGGAGAAGTAGCCCCTATGAACAGACCAACTGAGATCATCCGGCAAAGGAATACCATGTGGAATGGCAACCATCATCCTGGGCAGCATTTATAGTTTTTTTTCCCCATTATTAAGATTGGGACTCATAGACAAGTAAAGCCTATGCACTATATGTAAAGGTTGCCAAAATTAGAAGGAGGGACCCAAATACACCATGGAAGATAGAGGAGAGGCATTGATTTTTTTTCCAGTTTTTAATAGTGAAACTTCCCAACTAGTACAACACGTGGAGGAAGGCCTCAAAACTATTTTTCTCCCATTGTAAAGAGTAGGACTCCTATATTATTAAAACACCCATGCACTATGTGCAAAAGATGCTGAAAAATTCAAAGGAGACACTCCAATAAACCCTGGAGGAATGCAGATGAAGGCCTCAGAGTTTGTTTCCAATTATCAAGGAGTGGGACTACTAGACTGGCAATGTAATATGTATCACCATCCTGCCCCGCCACCATCCTGCCCCGCTCGCTCCATCCTGCCCCCTGCCACCATCCTGCCCCCCCGCCAACATCCTGCCCCCCCCAGCTCAATCCTGCTCCCCCTGGCTCCATCCTGTCCCCCCTGCCACCATCCTGCCCCCCAGCTCCATTCTGCTCCCTCGGCTCCACCCTGCTCCCCTGCCTCCATCCTGCCCCTCCGCCTCCATCCTGCCCCGCTCACTCCATCTTGCCCTCACTGCCTCCATCCTGCCCACCCACCTCGATCCTGCCCCCCGCCTCCATCCTGCCCCCGCCACCATCCTGCCCCGCTTGCTCCATCCTACCCTGCCAGCTCCATCCTGCCCCACCACCACCATTCTGCCTTGCTCTCTCCATCCTGCCCTGATCACTCCGTCCTGCCCCCTGCCTCTATCCTGACCCGCCCGGCTCCATCCTCCGTCGCCCGGCTCCATACTGCCCACCCGCCTCTATCCTGCCCACCGCCTCCATCCTGCCCCCTGGCTCCATCCTGCACCCCAGCTCCATCCTGCCCCGCCCGGCTCCATCCTGCCCCCCCACCACCATCCTGCCCCCCGCCACCATCCTGCCCCCGCCTTCATCCTGCCACCCCACCTCCATCCTACCCCTTGCCTCCATCCTGACCCCCTGGCTCCATCCTGACCCCTCACCACCATTTTGCCCCCCTGCCTACATCCTGCCCTGCCTCCATCCTGCCCCCCAACTCCATCCTGCCCCCTGCCACAAACCTGCCTCCCGCCTCCATCCTGCTCCCCCACCTCCATCCTGCCTCCTCCCACCACCATTCTGCTCCCCCGCTCCATCCTGCTCCCCCAGCTCCATCCTGCCCCCCCGGATCCATCCTGCCCCCTCACCTCCATCCTTCCCCCCCGGCTCCATCCTGCCCGACCCAAATCCATCCTGCCCCGCTCCATTATGCCCACACTCATTAGTCGCGCCCAGCCATTGAACACCGACACAGCCGCACACAGACACTGCCGCAAAATACTGACACCGCTGCACACCGCAGACACTGCTTCACACCGACACCGCTTCACACCGACTCTGCTGTCTCCATCCTGCCCCCCGGCTTCATCCTGCCCCCCACCTCTATTCTCCCCCCTGCCTCCATCCTGCCCTGCCTGGCTCCATTCTAACCCCCGGCTCCATCCTTCGCCCCCACCTCCATCCTGCCCCCGCCTCCATCCTGCTCCACCGTCTCCATCCTGCCCCCCGACTCCATCCTGCTCCCCCGCCTCCATCCTGCCCCCTGCCTTCATCCTACCCCCGCCTCCATCCTACCCCCCCACCACCATCTTGCCCCCCCACCTCCATCCTGCCCCCCCACTACCATCCTGCCCCCTGCCACCATCCTGCCCCCTGCCACCATTCTGTCCCCCCTGCCACCATCCTGCCCCCTGCCACCATCCTGCCCCCTGCTCCATCCTGCTCCCCCACCTCCATCCTGCCTGTCCACCTCCATCCTGCCCCGCTCGCTGCATCCTGCCCCTCCACCTCCATCCTGCCCCCCTGCCTCCATCCTTCCCCTCCACCACCATCCTGCCCCCCTGCCATCATCCTGCCCTGCCGGCTCCATTTTGCTTCCCCATCTCCATCCTGCCCACAGCATCCATCCTGCCTCCCCGCATCCATCCTGCCCCCCTGCATCCATCCTGCCCCCCTGCCAACATCCTGCCCCGCCTCCATCCTGCCCCCCCACCTCCATCCTGCCCCAGCACCACCATCCTGCCCCCGCCACCATCCTGCTCCCCCACCTCCATCCTGCTCCCCCGGCTCCATCCTGCCTCCCCGCCTCCATCTTGCCCCCCCGCCTCCATCCTGTCCCCCCGGCTCCATCCTGCCCCCCCCTGCTCCATCCTGCCCTGCTCCATTCTGCCTGCACTGATTAGTTGTGCCCTGCCACTGAACACCGACATCGCCGCACACAGACAACGCCACACAAAACTGACACCACTGCACACCACAGACACCGCTTCACACAGACACTGCTTCACACGAACACCGCATCACACCGACACTGCTGGCTCCATCCTGCCCCGCTTGCTCCATCCTGCCCCTTTCGCTCCATCCTGTCCTGCTCCTTTCTGCCCCTGCTGATTAATCTCGCCCGGCGACTGAACACCGACACTGCCGCACACCGACACTGCCGCACATCGACACCGCCGCACACCGACACTGCCACACACCACCACCGCCGCACAACACTGACACCACCACACACCGCAGAATCAGGCCACCATCTAGTGTATACATAAGCCAGGCTATGACTATGAAGTTGAAGAAAGAAAAGTGCCAAAAAAGGACAAGTGTCCAGGAGACACTCAGGGAAGATGTCGAAAAAAAGATCAGTGAAGCATTAGTACCTGCATGCCATCAATCATAAAATACATTGGCTCCCTCTATATGTCAATATGCATGTCCTAAAGCAGCATCCAAAATCAAGAATGGCCACAAGGTGGTACAAAAGAGCCATAAATTCCTAATCTCACTTTAGTAAAAATATATAGTTCGCAGCACCCCACACGGAGTCAGGGTATATGGTCTCACCCTCAAGGCAGCGCACGTCCCTCCAATGGAGTCATTCTGGAGTGTGTATCAAAGTCCCAAAGTACGACAGCACTCCACACAGCCGATGCAATCAAATAGATATCTTTTTATTCTACTATAAGTAGTGCAACGTTTCGTTCCTGTATTCTGGACCTTTGTCAAGCATGTTTGACAAAGGTTCAGCATACAGGACTGAAACGTTGCACTATATATGGTTTAATAAAAAGACATCTATTTGATTGCATCGGCTGTGTGGAGCGCTGTCGTACTTTGGGACTTTAATCTCACTATATTGTCAGTAGATAACACAAGGGAATGCCACCAATAAAAGTACAGGATGTAAGGTAAATATTGGGGAGAGAGGTTTCATAACTGCAGCATATTTAAAGTCAATTGCTTACCCATCATAGATTCCAGAGGGCCCGAATGTGCAAATACAACCCGAGGCGCATTTCACTATGAGGGTACCTTTACACGCGGCTACATTTCTAGGGTGGCTACAGGTAACTTACTGGTTGCAGTGAAATCATGGAGAGATTATTCCATTTGTACACAGCAACAAGATAGAACCTTGTCTCCATGACTTCACTGCAACCAGTAAGTTACCTGTAGCCACCCTAGAAATGTAGCCGCGTGTAAAGGTACCCTGACTTCCACGAGGGACTGCAGGGATGTGTGATGCAGTGTGTACCCATATAGGGTGTCTAATAATTTCTGTTGGTAAGAAAGCAGCATGGGCATTGGAGCTTTGGTCAGAGGTACACAGCTTACAGCTTTCACATAAGAAGTACGAGTAAGGAAAATACTTAGTTTGACGTCATATGGACCCGTGCCTCTCCATATGGTAGCCTTCTGGTGAGGATGAGAATGCATTAGTGCCTGGCAGAGACCATTATGATGCTGGTCAAAAGGTGTGTAAAAAGTAGGTAAGGGAACGTAGATGTGCTTGATTATATATGGATTGTAGAAAAATAACAATTCTAGGGGGCCATGATAGGGCTGGGCAAGAGTGTGGGCAAGGCATGTAAGTGAATATTAATGTATCTGAGCATATATAATTCTAATAAAGTAACTAAGCATAAACATGCTAATTATGATTAGAATTAGAAAATACTGGTAAAAATAAATATAGGAAAAGAAGGAATAAAACAAATAATAAACAATAAGCCAAATGACGGTATACACTAAATTAAGTGACTAAATTAAAAAGATAATAACAGGCCCAGATTAAAATCCAGTTCCAGAACATATACAAAAAATTAATGATGAAATTATGAGGAGTGAGAGTAGAATTATTGCTAACTCATAGTAATATTTAGAAGCTGAGTTTTTTTGTTCAGGTTCCCGGAAGATATGGTGCCCAAATGTTACTACCAAGCCACACTCCAACTGCACCAAAGTCCTTTTCTTGTCTATTTTCTTGTCTCCTCTCCTAGAGACAAGGTGTAGTTTATCAATTTGACCCTCAGTTCATTATGGTTATACTCATAGTCCAGCTTGAAGTGCTGTGGGACAATTTTAAGGGATTCACAATTATAAGTTTTATGTGCCGCCTTGACATTCCTTATGTGTTCTCTAGTGCGCATGTGGAGTTCTCTTGATGTAATCCCTACATTAATAAGGCTGCATTTACTTGTAGCATAATAACGTATGTGACTAGTATTAAAGAAAAATATTGTTTTTCTATACTGAACTCTTTAGTGCCATCTCCTGATGAGAATGAAGTTGCCCTTTTGACAAGTCATACATAACGCACATGTGTAAAAACCCCACTTTGGTCTTGCAACCCTAAAGGGGAAGGTAGATTTGGAATCATAATGGCTCCATAGAAGGAGGACTTTCAAATTCTTCCCCTTTCTAGCTGTCAAAAGCTGGAGGTCCAGTAGTTTTTCCCCAAGTTGAGTTCTGTTCTTAAAACTGCTCTGTGTTTTTTTTAGAATTTATCTTATAATTTCCCATTGGTTATTGTAAGTTGATATAAACTTTATCATGGGGGGTCAGTAGATCCTTTAATACTAGAGGAAGCTAATAGATGGCTTCATGGGGTGCCCTTAGCACGTTGATATCCTTTTTTGATACTTCAAGTGCATCACCCTCAGGGCTGTGGGTTACTCGGATTGGTCCCTGCTATCTGTTCATAGGGGGAATGTCACGGTAGTGGCCGTGGACCGGTTCCGTGGCCATGGAGGGACCACAAATAAAAAGGGGGATTGTAAAAAGGAAAAAATAAATAAAAACGAATGTCACTGTGACGCCACCTGTGGTATGCAGCCAGATGTGACCGCCGCTGCTTGCTTCAGCTCCAGGGGATGACTATAGGACACAGCAAGGTGATAAGCCCACCCCAGGGGTAGGGATAGGTTGCTCCCTGGGCCGGTGGTAATAGTTTTTACTGGTGAAGTTGTTGTGAGGTGATGATGGAGACGCACTTTATACTGACCAGTGTCCTTTAGATCTCCTAGGCTCGACTTCTCCTCAGATGCTGGTCTCCACAGCCATGGACCTTCAATAAATACTCTCACACTTGTTTCAGGTTTAACTGAGTACTTTACTCACTGCTCTTAGTTCACACAGTCACCGTTTCTTTAACAGTGAGCATACCGGTAGCCGGTCAGCAGCTGGTCTGGTTCACGAAAGAACACCCTTTCTTTAGTCTTTCCAAGTCTCTCTCCTCAGGACCACTCACTACCTCAGGGCCAGCAGTCGTGGACGTTTCAAGGGGGTCCTCTCTCTAACCCTCATGTGAGGCCTTACCTAGGTTGACGGTCTGTTCGGTACCGGGCATATAGACCCTTCATCTCACCAGCTAATCTGTGGCCGGGGCTTGAGGCTGCCAAACGCTTTTACAGGGCCGGTACCATGTCCGTCGACTCAGTCCCTCTGTGTCTCGTAAAGCCAGTCTTCCACCTTTGACTCCTTCTCCACTACACCTGGTCAGTAGTCTCAGACCCGGTCAGCCATAAGATGACACCAGCTGCCGGGTCCCAGTGTTTTTCCTCTGTTGTTTACAGTCTCTTTTCTGCTGTCACTCTGCTCAGTCCTGAGCCCTCCTTCAACTCCAACCTCCGTCTGACTAACTGTCACTCTCACTCTGAGGTAAACCACTGTAACTCCTTCCCCTCTCACAGGTGCCACCTAAGCTCCACCCAGCACTCTGCTCTTCCCACTTCTCCCATGTCTGGCATAAAGTCCTAGGTATAGGAATTCGGGAACGTGTTGGGTGCTTTTTGGTTTGGGGCGGATGGCTTACTCTTCCAGCTGCTGCACTTCTCTGTGGCTACCAGTCCGCAGGAGTGACACACAAGCCCTATAACTGCATGTGCAACATCTATCATGTACTGTATATCACAGACCTTTTGTTCAAAAAATTAATTTGTGGAACAGACCAATTCAATTTTCAGGAATTGTCCCAAGGGTATATCTTTGATTGTAGAGGGTCTTTGAGCGGAAATGGCATGTAGTAAGGCATTTATAGATGCCTCCTTCCTGTGTATATCATTCTGAATTAACAGACTTAATCAATACGTAATCAATACTTTGATGTCCAAAAAAGTCAATTATCAGGTATGCGGTGTTTGTAGGTAAACTTGATGTTAGAATGATTACAATATTATGACATGAAGTACTGCAATTCAAGGACAGACCCCTTCTAAGTGATGAAAATATCTTCAAAGCAATGAAGGCAGCACTATGTCTGGGTAGCGGCAAGTGTGCCATACCTGAAAACCTCCTACTTAAAAACTGGAAAAACAGTTTGTGTACAATGGCGTTCACGTTGTTCTCATCTCAGTGCTACACTTCTGAAGGAAGAACGACCCTTCAATGTAAAAATGTTATGTTAGAATGAACTGTAATAGTTCCAAATTAGGATACATAATAGTGCCTCCAAATTACTCATATTGCGTAATACATGTGTAGAGTGACTCAACATCTGTGGTTACTAGTAGTACATCATGTCTGTAGTGTCCATGACATGGAAGGGCAAGGAATCCATCAACAAGTGCAGGTAATGTTTAATAAATTTACATATTGGATTTCAAGGCCCCCAAATGTCAGAGACAATCATATGTTCAAGAGGGGTTTTTGGTTTCTTATGAATTTTAGGCAATATATAGAGAGCTGGTAAAATTGGGAATTTTGTAAATACTTCAAATACTAAAGATGATGCCTTAAACTGGAGCCAAATCTAAGATCTTAAGGAGTTCACTGAAGAGTTGTTGAGTGGATTATGGCCTTGTGGGCACTTTTGATTTTAGATGCTGCCCTATGACATCCATATTCACATTTAGAGGGAGACAATAAGAGGGTGGGACATTTATATGGATACACCTAAATATAATGGGAATGGTTGGTAATATCAACTTTCTGTTTGTCAGAAAATGGCAAAAAGTTTCTGATCCGCGCTGTTTTAATGACAAGACTTCCTCTGTGCTGTAAATAGTAGACCTTTAATTCCAACCGTTTCGAGATCCTCCTGATCCCTTCCTCAATGGCCAGCAATGAGGAAATTCAGGTATATGTACACAGTTTAACCAATTGGATAAAGCCACATTATCATGGGGGAGGTACCTGATGGCATCACAAACCTCCTAGTCCCATTTAGAGGAATTTGGATGGATAATCTCTTAGGCTAGGGTCACACTTGGCTGCGTTTTTTAAGGTTGTTTTTGACAGGCTAGGATGAAACTTGTGTTGTGGATGAGTTTTTCACACTTGTATTTTGTGAAAAAAGCATGCAAAAACTCATCCTTAAGCCCCAATACAAAAAAACGCATGCCCCAATGCCAAAAAAAGCATGGCTAAAGTACCATGAGTTTTTTCCATGAGTTTTTGGCTCAGCACCAAAAAATGCATCATGATGTGTTTTTCGGTGCTTTTTCAAAAACGCATGCATTTTTGTAACATGGGGCCCTATGGGAATCGCATGCGAATCCGCATGGTACTAAATGGTACCATGAGTTTTCACATGAGTTTTCGCATGAGTTTTTTAAGGCTGCTTCAGACCTAACAGCAAAAATGCAGCCCAAAAATGCTGGCTGTCAAAAACAACCTTAAAAACACAGCCAAGTGTGACCTTAGCCACAGCCTGCATTTCTGGGCTGCATTTTTGCTGTTAGGTCTGGAGCAGTCTTAAAAAACTCATGCGAAAACTCATGGTACTATTTAGTGCCATGCGGATTGGCATGCGATTCCCATAGGGCCCCATGTTAACTAACCAGATCAGTTTTTTTTTTACTGCACCCACTGCAGTCACATCATTGCAGTCACACGAGTGCAGCATCAGTTTTTGGCATCAAGTTTTGGACTTAGGCTAGGGTCACACTTGCAGATTTTACATGTGTTTTTGAAGACCTGCGTTTCTAAAAACGCATGTAAAAACGCACCCATGGGCCCTCATGCAAAAAACGCATGCCCCAATAGCAAAAACGCATGCCCCAATAGCAAAAACACATGCCTAAAGTGTCATGCGCTTTTGGCATGCATTTTTGCACTTAAGTGAGGAGCTGCCTTCAAAAACGCATGCAAAAACGCATGGTACCATTTAGTTTATTTAGACACTTTCAAAAACGCATGCGTTTCCAATAGGGGCCCATGTTAAAAAAACGCATGCGCTTTTGAAAAAGCACCAAAAAATGCTGCTTGCACCATTTTTTGGTGCTGATTTGGAAACGCATGCAAAAACGCAGGGTGCCATCAGACACCTTAAAAAACTCATGCAGAAATGGAAAAAAGCATGCAGATACTCATGGGTGCCTAAAAAAATGCAAGCCAAGTGTGACTCTAGTCTTAGAAAAAAAAGTGCACAAAATGATGCAAAAACCTGATCCAAGGCTAGGGCCACACTTGCAGATTTTCCATGCATTTTTCACACTTGTGATTTTTGAAAAACGCATGGAAAAATGCACCCATAGGCCCCCATGCACAAAACCCATGCCCTAATAGCAAAAACACGTCTGAATGTACCATGTGTTTTTGGGTGCAATTTTTGCTCAACACCAAAAAATACTGCATGACGCATGATTTTTTGGAAAAAGCACCCAAAAAACGCAGCATGCAGTATTTTTAGGTGCTTTTTAAAAAACTCATGAATTTTTGTTATCCAGCTTTATCAAGTTGTCGTGTATAGATGGCAAAATAGGCAATAAGGGGTCAATGCCAGATTTGTATTGCAAACTGGCATTAAGGCCGGATTTCTCAATGTCATGCTAATGTTAGACCCGGCCATTAGGAATTTCAAGTAAACAGTAAAGGTAAAACAACACAGAGAGAAAACATTTTATTGAGAAATGAAAACACAAACATGTATCTGGACCAGCCTGTTCTGATGAGCGGTGACTCGCTGAGGTTGCTGCTAACCATAGTGGGTACCTGTCACGCTGGGAGTGGGGAAGACACCCAGCGTAGGATAACGACGGGGGGGGGGATCAGGAGTCCCTAATGCTAAGGGCACAAGAAGGAGACGGTGACCCCTAGACTTCCTAGAGCTGACCCTGTCTGCCCTAACGTCCCTATACAGTCTCCTCAACTGTCGCCGACCACGAACCTCGTCCCTCTCTGATCCTAGATCTATCTTATCTAAGGATCAGATGGAGAGGTTCACTAGACCCCTCCACTATCAACTAAAGACAAACACCAGGGAAGACAGACATTTGGGAAAAGGAAACACTTATCTGACAGCAGAACATAGCAACCTCCACAATCTCAGCTTCTGCTGGAGCAAGGATAAAGTGTGCACAAGGAACTATCACCTGCACCGAGGAAGGGTAATGAACCTCCTTATAAAGGTGGAAGGAGTCTGCTGGGTCCTAGTGACCTACAACATTGGTGGATAAAACCAGACCGAGCGCAAGACCTCCACAGCCGTCTCCCCATAATAGAGAGATCTCATCACACCTTCTTTCCATCAACACAGAAGGTAAATGCTCCTGAAAGAGACAGACCATCCTCCACCATTATGGCTGGTGGGCCAAACGCTGGGATCGTCTGCGCGTGGCCTCCACCCTGTCATCCGTGCCACCCGTGACAGTACCATGGTACCTGAGCTGTCCTCAAGAATTTGATTCATGAATTTGATGCAAAATCCAAAATACAACTTTTTCTCGCTGAAGAAAACTAGGGTTATTTCCAGCTTCATCCTCCTCAAGGTTTATTTGTTTTCCAATACAGTATGGTGTAGTCAGTCTCTACACTGCAATAAAACTGTCAAATTAATAGAAGAGGAAAAGAAAGCTGGGATCTCCTCGGCAAGTACGTGTTAAAACGCAATATGTTTTCACATATGATAGCTATGCTCATAGCTGACTAAGGAACATGTGATACAACTCTTGTCAGTTGCAGCACAGGTCTTGTGAGTTGAATGTCTTCAGTCTGCAACCCTTGCTTATATGTGACCAGGATGGCTGCAATTTGAAATATATGAGATCATGTTTTATCTCATTCTTGGAGAATCCCTTTTACTATAAACATATATGTCGAGTTCATTTTAACATTATGGCCTTGTTTGCTCTGAAAAAGGACTGTAATACAGTTATAGACAGCAGAGTGTTGTACATATTTTTTTTGGGTAATTAAAGGCTATATAGTACATGCTGTTAGTGACAAATCGATTCACTGCAAATCGATTTCTTGAAAAAAATTAGTTGTAAATTACCAATTTAAAGGGAGCCTGTCAGGTCTTTTATGCCTCCAAACCTATCACTACCTATATTGGCAACTTCCTACTACATCCCTAAAGCTAGGGTCTTACATGACCTCCATTTTGTCCTGGATTCGTTTTAGTAATCAGTTTTTGTTTTTTTTCTAAGCCCAAAAACGGATTCCGTTAACGGATGGTGCACTTAAGTGTCACTGAGTTTTTCAAAGACTTTTCCCAGGCTCAAAAAGACATTGCAGGCAACATTTTTGGGTGCATTCTTTAACATGGTGCCCTATGGGAAATGCATCCGTTAACGCATGATACATATACAGTAGGTACCATGCGTAAACGCATGTGTTAACGCATATGCGTTTTTTAGAAAAAATTACAAATTCCAAAAAAACACTCAGGGTCACAGGAGGCACAAAATGAAGCCTAGGAAAAACGGATTTGGCATGGAAAACACTTACAAGAACGGATTGCTAAGTTTGACCCTAGCTTTAGCCTCTCTGTCTGACCTAAATGTGAAGTACAATGGTTGTAAAAAGTTATTTATAAGTTAAATTTTCCCCCATTGTGTAGATCTGTGGGTGACGTATGGGCAGTCTCTCAACCTCAATATCTCTCCTTGTTCCATGGTATGACTCCCAGGTAGGTGTGGTAATAGAACCAACGTCCCGCATTTCAAATCTGTGAACGGCTGCTTCCTGGTATACCGTGGCTGTGATGAAATGGGCTCCTTTAATATATAACATTACTTATGTAAGCCAGACAGTATTGTATTTTGTTTGTTACATTGGGATAGACACTCATTGTTTCTCCCAGACTCTCATGAGTCTCTCTATTGTTCAAATGTTTGAGGTTCCTCATGTAATTATCTCACCTCTTTGTCAGAGAAGGTCATGACACACAGAAAACTTAATTATACTGACCGTCCATTGTATCACTATGTAAACTATGTCTTTGAGTCTCCTTTGCCAGCAATACAACACTACTAGAGATTGTTTATATACAGCTTGAAATCCAGCCAATGAGAACACAGTCTTAGTAAACCAATCATGAAGTTTCCAATGTTTGAATTGAGTGGTCAGAAGGAATATAGGCAGACCTGTTCATTAACCAGGGAGATTTTGTCTAGTGACCTGAGTCTAGGGACTTCGGCCCTGACTAGAGGTGCACGAACTTGTTACATGCAGCTGATTTATGATCTACGGACCCAATTGGCAAGCCATAACCCCACGCCTAGGTACTTGGTGCTGACAAAGGGGATCGGAACTTGGATTATAATACTACAAGGACTTCAGCATCGAATGTTTGGATTCGGCTGGGATATGAAAAGACTGCATAAGGAAGCAGCACAGGTTGTGACAATCCAGTCACCTGGCTACAGACTTTGCTGTGATAGCTATGAGGCACGAATATTCTAATCCCTGGTGAGCCAGCAGAAGGGTGAGACTGTGTTGCCTGTTACATTTCGTGTTTTGCTGGTTATGTGTTATATGCTGTTAACTGTTTGGGGATCCAATAAAGCATTAATATTGTGGTTCCCTCACCCTGTGTTCTCTGAGTAGTGTTCCACCCACAGGTAAGGAGTTTGGGATGAGCCCTGGTCCATGCTGTTTTTTGAAAGGCGGCTGGGCCAGCGGACGAGAGCATCCACTGACCCCCGTGTCTCCACAGTGGTAACCATTATACTTCTCATATAGGTCAGACAGGGATGTAGTAGGAAGTTGCAGGGACAGGTAGTGATAGATTTGGTGGTATATATGACCTGACAGAATCCCTTTAAATTTCAATAGATTTATTCACATCTGTGTATGGCTACTGAAAGTAGAGAGAGAACAAACTGGCCACTTTTGGCATGGCTATTAATGGGTTAACATTTGATATATTTTTTATTTCTACCTGAAAGCACAAGATGCATTTAATAAAAAGTTTTATTGATTTCTAATCCCTTCTCGGAGACTTCAGTTTGTACTTGAGATTAAAGATTTGTTGCTCTGCCTTAGAACTAAAGTACAACATCACAACAACACTTGAATGCAGTTTCTAGTACTAAAAATTGTAAAATAAATTGAAAAAAAAAAAACAATTAAAGAAATGGATACAACGCCAAAATACCCAATGCCGTGTCTGACACGCTATGCAACCATGTTTGAAAAATATGAATAGTTACAGATTGAAACACCTACTCTTCTGTTCACAAAATCTAATTTTGCCCACTGTCAAGAATTACAAAGTATTATTAGAAAACGTGAAACAGAAAAGCACAAAAATGAATATAAACATAAAGCCTATTGGCTGGTGGTTGAATAATACATGGTCTGCATGTTCAGTAAAGGGTGTTGTGCAATGTAATTCACTGAAGCAAGAATCTATGATTGAAATGTGTACGAATTCAAAAATCATAATCATACATCTGTAAACAAAATGCATAAAACACAGCGACAAGAAAATAAGCAAATGCAGAACAGATGTAATCAGTTTCTAAACTGTAGAATACATGCTGAAGTTAAGCCAAGTTTGTGCATAGTTGGTTTAAAGTGAATAAATAAAAGAAAGGACATTTTTTGAGCAGCAAGATAAAACATTTCATCCATAAATTGTGATTACACATGTAGCATGCAATTTATTTTAAAAAGATTTCACTTCCGCAAATGTGTATTGCAAGTACGGTATTTCACTACAATTTTTTTTGCCATTCTTCCTGTGGTTACAACTGATTGGTTGAGATATTTATTATACATTATGCATAAGGTAAGAAAATGTTTAGACAATACAAAATTATTTTCTTTTTTTTTCACTCAGCCTCTCTCTCCACAGCTCCTTTCCATATGTCCAGATGGGCATAAGAATGTCATAAAGAAGGATCTTCTGCTCAAGGCTTTCTTTGTGACACATCTATAGTAAAGTCAGCAGAGGTTCTCACTTTGGCTTCGAATTCTGAGTTAGGCTAGGGTCACACTTGCAGTTTTTTACATGCTTTTTTGGAGACCTGCGTTTTTAAAAATGCATGTAAAAACGCACCCATAGGCCCCCATGTAAAAAACGCATGCCCCAATAGCAAAAACGAATGCATAAAGTGCCATGCGTTTTTGTGTGCGTTTTTGCACTTATGTGAGTAGCTACCATCAAAAACGCATGCAAAAACGCAAGGTACATTAGTACCATTTAGTACCATCCAAAAACGCATGCGTTTTCCATAGGAGCCCATGTTAAAAAAACGCATGCGTTTTTAAAACAGCACCAAAAAAAAGTTCATGAACTTTTTTTGGGTGCTGATTCAAAAACGCATGCAAAAACGCATGAGTGGCTTAAGGCACCTAAAAAAACCATGCAGAAATGAAAAAAGCATGCAGAAAGCATGCTTTTTTTTAAGGCACCAAAAAAACTCATGCCAAGTGTGACCCCAGCCTTAATCAGCTCTTACAACAGAGGAAAAAAAGAGACTCTAGCAAAATATCCCTGCAACGTCAGCTGTTTGTCCGTAGTGAGCCACATTGGCTCTTATATTCTTGCGTACTGTAAAATTAATTATTATACAGAACAATTGCTTTACTTTCAAATCTATCAATATGACATCAAACTGACATTGGTGATGATCTCTACAGCATGGACTCTGTTAAGCAGAGATGAGCAAGCTTAGAGATGTTCGCCAATTTCAAATTTGGAACAAAAATTACTGATTCGGTTCAGTGATCAGAAACCTGAACTTTTTCCCCAAAGTCAGCTAATCCGGCTAAGGCTGGAGTCACACTTGCAGATTTTACATGCTTTTTTATAGACCTGCATTTTTAAAAACGCATGTAAAAACGCACCCATAGGCCTCCATGCAAAAACGCATACCCTAATAGCAAAAACGCATGCCTAAAGTACCATGCGTTTTTGGCATGGTTTTTGCACTTATGTGAGGAGCTGCTATCAAAAATGCATGCAAAAATGCATGGTACATTAGTACCTTTAGTACCATCCAAAAACGCATGTGTTTTCCATAGGGGCCCATGTTAAAAAAATGATGCGTTTTTTAAAACAGCACCAAAAAATGGTGCATGACTTTTTTTTGCTGCCTGATTCAAAAATGCTTGGAAAAACGCAGGGTGCCTAAAGGCACCTAAGAAAACCCATGCAGAAATGAAAAAAGCATGCAGAAACGCATGCTTATTTTTAAGGCAATAAAAAAACTCATGCCAAGTGTGACCCTGGCCTAAGATTGGGAAAAAGTTTGAAATTTAAAATGGCCCTAAAGCTTTCTTTGTTTATATGTGGCCAAGATCCACTGGCTGGGGACAACACCTAACCCCAAATTTAGGAGCGTCCCCAGCCATCAGAGCTACCAGCTTGTGTTGAGCTGTAAAAATTTTGGCTATTTTTTTATTTTTTTTAAGCTTCCTTGAGTTTGCAGGTGTTTTCACACCTGCAGGTCTGAATTTTAGAAACTGTGCCAGATGTGGCAGCAGCTAGGAAGTCCAAGAAACTTGCAATGCTCTTAAAAAATCAGTTTAAGGCTGGGTCACACTTGGCATGAGTTTTTTTAGTGCCTTAAAAATAAGCATGCGTTTCTGCATGCTTTTTTGCATTTCATGCATGCGTTTTTTAAGGTGTCTGATGGCACCCGGCGTTTTTGCATGCGTTTTTAAATCAGCACCCAAAAAAAGTGCATGCACTATTTTTTAGTGCTGTTTTAAAAACGCATGCGTTTTTAACATGGGCCCCTATGGGAAACGCATGTTTTTTGGCATGGTACTAAATGGTACTAATGTACCATGCGTTGTTGCATGCGTTTTTGAAGGCAGCTACTCACATAAGTGCAAAATCTCATGCCAAAAACGCATGGCACTTTAACATGCTTTTTACTATTAAGACATGTTTTTGCTATTAGGGCATGGTTTTTTAACATGGGGGCCTTATGGTGTGTTTTTACATGCTTTTTTAAAAACGTAGGTCTCCAAATAAGCATGAAAAAAACGCAAGTGTGACCCTAGCCTAAGAGAGCTTATATTTTTAAAAAATTTTTTGTGAATTTGTTTATTATTATAATTTTTTCTTTTTTGTATTGGAGGGCAAACCTTTTTATCACCTGAGGGTCACCATTATGCGAGGCATGTGTTCTACACTTATGTGAAAGCAACATATAAAAAATAGCATATACCATTATATGAAACAACAGCCAGAAAACAAAAAAGTTTCTGTATATTGTCTCCAAATGCTTGCAATAAAGAAATAAAAGCTAGTGCTGTAAAAACACAGGGTATTTGGTTCATACCTTTTTTGCAAAAAACATACTTAAGCAATCCCACCACGGCAAGGTAACCCACTTCTGGGACGGTTCCTACGCTAACCATACTATAACTTGCTACTGTGCTTATTGACCTCACAAGTAGCGGGGTGCTGTGTATGAACTGTTCCCCAAAATGAATCACAAATGGGATGCATTATATCAGTTTCTGCTCAGCAGGAGAGAGGTTGGGCTCTCCAACATGCCAGGAGACAAGTGCTTAAGTTAAATTGCAGACAAAAGCTGAGACAGAACAAAGTAGTGTGAACAAATAGAAATTATAATATGGTTATTGTAGGGGCGTCCAGAAGTGGGTCATCTTGCTGTGGTGGGATGGCTTAAGTATGTTTTTTTGCAAAAAAGATATGAACCAAGTACCCTGAGTTTTAACAGTACTAGCTTTTATTTATTTATTGCAAGGTATTTGGAGACAATACACAAACGATTTTTTGTTTTCTGGTTGGTATGGTTATTGTAGGGGCCATCCAGATGTGGGTCACCTTGCCGTGGTGGGATGTCTTAAGTACCTTTTTTACAAAAAATGTATGAACCAAGTACCCTGCATTATTACAGCACTAGCTTTTATTTATTGCAAGGTATTTGGAGACAATGCACACAATCTTTTTTTGTTTTCTGCTTGTTGTTTCATACAATTTGGCGTTTGTAGTGAGTTTGCTATACAGGCTTGTTCACACTACTATTTTCTGTCTAAATTTTGTCTGCATATGCATTATTTGTTTCACATCCATGGTCTTATAGGTCTGTTCACACAGATGAAACCCTGTAATATGGCTATTGCTTCTTGAAAATGTGCAATAACTATATAATGTCATAAGAATCATAATACTACTCCTAATAAATCAAGGACCCGTGGAAGTTCAATGTGAAAGAAAAGGCAAGCCATAGTCGGGCTCTGTAGCACCCCCTCCACTGCACCTATGTAACCCATTCTGCATCAATAAAGCAAGCACTGAGGTACTGGTGAGTGCTGTTTCACTTCTTTTGAATTAATTGCTGGACTTTTTTCCCACTGAGATGCACCTTGGTAAAACCGGCAGAATTTAGGGAGTATCTATGCAGCCGAAAGTGGGCCCTCGTGGCTTGCTGAGTGGTGCACGGCTACCTTTTTTGTATTATACCCCTAATAATATGTATTCATATGTATAGTTTTCTAACTTGCGATGCTCTCTGTATATCTAATATCCATGTATTATGAGCACTAACACCGGCTGTACTGACAACTGGAAAATTATTTGATTAAAAAATCTTCATTTGAGCATTATTCATCGGGAGCTGGACCATCACTTCCTTTTCACAGTCCAGAAGTGAACTGAATCAGCAATTAAAACCAATTAAAAACAATGCACAACGTACAGCGACAAAATATAAAACATAGTAGTGGTGAGAGGAAACCCCTCAGCGTTCAAGTAACCGTAATAGCAAGCTAATCCAGGGAAATAATAAATGCAGGTACAAGGCAGTTTAAGAATCAGTATTACCAGAATACAAGACGTAAACAGAAGTACTTAAGGATCCTCGATTTGCAGGGCCCTAAAAGTTACAGTGCTCCTACCTGAATGTACTATAACCTTAACCATGGAACAAAATTAGTCCAAATGGTGAGTGCACTTGGATAGTAGCAAACCTGACAACACCCAATATTAGGAAGGAGCCCTGGAAGACTGATATAAAATATGCACCAAGAGGTAAAGTCGGACACTAAACTGGCAGGCTGGTAGGGTGTTGTAGCTAAATATACGGGGACAGCTGGGGATCCTCAGACCCACGTGTATTGCCGCGAAATGTGGCTTCTTCAGCAGCTTCTATTAGCTTGGGTGTTGTCAAGTTTGCTACTATCCAGTGTGCTCACCATTTGGACTAATTTTGCTCCATGGTTAGGGTTATAGTACATTCAGGTAGGATCACTGTACTTTTAGGGCCCTGCAAATCGAGGATCCCTAAGTACTTCTGTTTACCTCTTGTATTGTGGTAATACTGATTGTTAAACTGCCTTGTACCTGCATTTATTATTTCCCTGGATTAGCTTGCTATTACGGTTACTTGGACGCTGGGGGGTTTCCTCTCACCACTACTATGTTTGATATTTTGTGGCTGTACGTTGTGCATTGTTTTTAATTGTTGTTAATTGTGTGTTCCTATGTGTCTAATAAAATGTATACATTTTTTGATATTAACTTGATTTTGTGGTGTGCTTTGGGTATGTCAACGCTTTCTCTATGGGTTACACAAGTATATTATGTTGACCTTTACCACCCCTCTTGTCTTGACTGTTAATAATTTTGGCGGTGGTGCACCTATTAATTAGTAGTCAACTGAATCAACAACATGAGATGGATGTGAGCTGACCCATTTATGGCCGAGGGATGGGGAGCAACCAGCCCAGGTTCGCCCCTCAGCTCACCTAAAGTCATTGCCATCACACACACCTGCAGCAATTTCACCTGCAGAGCCACACACTGAGTAGGAAAAAAAGGCTCAATTCAACAACAGCAACAGCTGTAACCCATGAGCATAGGCAACCCATATGTAATACAAGGTAGTGGTATTCAAGCGGGATAAGGGGTATGGGTTCCTAGTGGAACGTGGCACTAAACATTGGTGCTGCATCAACTGCGCTGCCCTGCAGCATGATGATCTTCCTCAAAGACTACGTACTATCTTTGCTGGGGAGGAAATCACATTCATTAAGGTACTGGGCAAGAAGGGGTGGTTTGCTGTTGGCATATGTTGAGTTGGTACCACCAATTAAATTTAGAAATGGCAAGAGGAGTGTGGTCAAAGTGTTTCTTGGTTGGCCAGCTAAATGCACCCAAACCCACAGGCCATATCAATGTTCCCAAAGATAGTCCTGGTCCTGTCTGTCCTGGAGAGGGTGGTCCCCTAGTTCCTCCATCATCCTCTCTAGCAGTGGCAATGATGGAGTGTGCTGGGGAAAGATGGTGGTGGAGAATATGCCTAGAGGAGTAATCCCTGCGACCCCCAGATCATCTGACAGCAAAGTACAAAAATAAATTGTGACAACCATTCATGGCATGACTTAAATGCCGAAAGACACTGGTCCTTACTAAAGGCATTTTGGTAGGTCTGTGAGACAGACCCTTGCCTTGCTTGGCATTTTGGCCAAATAATGACTTATGGAACTTATTTTTCCAGCTTTTTGTTGTCCTTGACCAAGGCAAGTGTTTATGTTACTTATGTGTATATTAGGGATGAGCGAGTCCTAAATTACTCGGAATCGCTAGACCCGCACGAGTCCGAGCCCAGGACTCGGTACTCGTGGCGAGTCTAGCGAGTCCAATGTTAAAGAATAGGGAATATGGATTCGCGAGTCCCGAATAGATAATACAGGACTCGGAATCGCAGACTCGCTAGGATTCGGAGCATTGGACTCAGGGGCTGGCTGGAGCCTCTTCCCCTGGGTGGCAGGTCCAGGCAGCCTTGAGAACCGGGGGGGGGGTGCTGTCGGGTCCAGTCAGCCTTGAGAACCGGGGGGGGGGGGGGGGTGCTGTCGGGTCCAGGCAGCCTTGAGAACCGGGGGGGGGGGGGGTGCTGTAGGGTCCAGGCAGCCTTGAGAACCGGGGGGGGGGGGGGGTGCTGTTGGACCCGGCGGCCTTGAAAAGCGGGGGGGGCTATCAAAGCTGACCTTACCTCCTCCAGCCGCGAAGCAGCCCGCCTGCCGCAAACCGACTCGCCGGATTTGGACTCGTTACTGAGCGAGTATTCGCTAAAAGACTCGCCGATTCCCGAGTCCAGCGAGTCCCTTAAGAATCGCCGAGTAACGAGTCCTAGCGAGTAGACTCGCTCATCCCTAGTGTATATGCTAAATATATTGTTAAGTTTTATTGTTTGAGACTTATACTTGTATATAGTAAAGTTTTTTTAGTTCACTCCTTGTGTGCTGGACTGTTTCTGCAAACAGCTGCTATGATACTGTCCTATAGAGACTGATGAACAAGCTACAAGCCTCTGGCCTGAAGATGTGAGGTATGGAACTGCAAGACACTACACCCACTCCAGTAGAACAGGGGCGGCAAAGTGCAGTTCTCAAGGGCAGCAAACAGTGCATGTTTTTAAGATTTTCATAGCATGGCACAAGGCGCTGGAATCAACCAACACCTGTACCGATAAGAAAATTAGCACCTGTACAATGCTAAGAAAATCCAGAAAACCTGCATTGTTTTTAGACCTTGAGGTCTGTAGTTGGCCATCCCTGCCCTTGAGGTCTCTATTGAAGTAGCCAGGGGGCAAGACGAATCCTTGAGCCCTTTCACCACAACTGCAGCCCTCCCTGAACTCTCTTAGGCCCTGTGCTTATTGTGTGTTGTTTGATGCTTTTTTTAGACAGATTTAGAATCTGCATCAAAATCTGCATGTCAATCCTGAGGTCAGCAAAGTGTAGAACGGGTCTGAATTGCTGTGCCCACGTTGCTTTTTTGTTTTCTTGCACATGTGGTTCAGATTTCTTTTTTCTGTCCCCAATTCTGCAGCAAAATTGCAATAAAAAAAAAACACATTGGCACAGCACTTCAGAACTCTTATTAACTGCTGGCTTCAGGATACACATACAGATTCTAAAAATCTGCTTCAAAAAAGCCTCAAACAACATGGCGGGGCCACAGTGGGGTTCCCTACTTCGTGAAGCCGGCTGTGTAACCTGAGATAACATTTTTTTTGAATTGCCAGCCAATGTTAAAGTAGGCAACTGAGGGCTAGTATTCTCATCTTTATTGAGCCCCCCTAAGCTTCAGAATGGCATTCTGCAGCTGCCCCAGACATTGGCATAATCATAAGAAGCTCTAATTCCTGGTCCTATACTTGCCTCTTCCAGTTGTCATGTAGCAAGGAAAAACTGGGTAATAAGGGGTTAATGCCAGCTCCCCAGCTCACCTCTCCTGGGTTTGCATCCTCTGCTCCTCTACCGATTGGGCATCCGTCGTCCAGGCGTGCTCACGCATCAGCACACTACAATGGTCGGAGTCATGAATCTAATCAATGGTGCACTAGGTGCGGCCACGCTCCTCCCTTGTGAATCTAGGGGCCAGCACAGCTCAACCTGACACTGCCCTTGACCAATAGCTGTCCATCCTCTGGTATAGCAGGCCACATCCACTGCTGGGAGGTGCCTGATGATTGTGTTAGTATGCTTCTGCTTCTCTGACTGCCCACCTTGTGCTCTCCTCTGGTAGAACCCATTCCAGCTCTCCTGACTCCGGGCTCTGGTGCCTCCTTCCCTGTTTGGCTTTACCGTAGTATAGGCTAACCCTATGAGCCACCCCTTGGTTCTAGCAGCTGTGGTATTTAGACCCCCTGGGCTTACCCCTGACAATCCCTGTATAGGGGTTGGCTAAACTAGGACCAGCTCACCCAGGGAAGTTCGTTACCATGGCCCAGTGGGTCCACTCTAGGACGCCTTTCCCCAGAAGCGTAACAGAATGATCAGCCCATGGACCCCACTGGGACCACTTTTTAAGCACAAAAGGAGCTGGCTTATCTTCGAAAAAATCAGAACCGTATCATGGCTTTCCTTCCGTCCATGGATACCCGGTTAGCCTCCCTTCACACTTCCGACCTAGCGTTCGCCGCTCAACTGGCGAGCCTACAACAGAAGCTGTCCGTGGAACGAGGCACACAGTCTTGTATGCTGTCTTATATGTCTTCGGTGGATGATAGTCTGGTCTCCCTGCAGTCTGCAATCATGGCCTCAGCTCAAGCCGCAGCCCATGATCGGTCTCCGGGAGGCGCCCCGAATCCTTCGCCTTACTTTGGAAAACCGCCTAGATACAGCGGTGACCCTAAGATGTGCCGCGGCTTCCTCAACCAGTGACGTCTACACTTTGAACTGCTGCCACAGCAGTACTCCACCAATTGGGCCAGGGTGGCCTTTGTGGTGTCCCGCCTAGAGTGCGAGGCCCTGGCATGGGGTTAACCCTCTATGGGAGCATGATGACTCTGCGGTTTCTCACTTGTCGGCCTTTCTGGAGACATTCCGTAAGGTCTTTGATGAACCCGGCCGGGTCGCATCTAATACAGAATCCCTCTTCAACCTTCGTCAAGGGACCCTCACCGTTGGGCAGTACACCATATGCTTCCGCACCCTTTCCTCCGAGTTGAGATGGAATAACGAGGCGCTGACTGGGGCTTTCTGGCGTGGCCTGTCCGGGAGGATTAAGGATGAACTTGCAGGTCGGTATATCCCAGCAGAGCTGGAGGACATGATCTTGCTGGCCACTCGCATCGATTTGCGTTGTCAGGAACGCTCCCGTGAATCTGTCAAGGAGAGGAGATCCGTCCAGCCACTTCCCTCTGAATGCAGTTCGCCCAGTCCACGGACCATGATGTCTGCCGACGCCCCTTTTTCCAAGCCTACGCAGGTGGATCGGGTCAGGATGGCGGAACAATGCCGAGAGCAGTGGCTGGCTCACGGCCTATGCCTGTACTGTGGGGACGCATCCCATCTGCGCCGGTATTGTCCTGAAAAACCGGGAAACCTCCTCCGCCTAGGTCAAGTAAGGGAGACCATCCTAGGCAAGAGCAATGCCTCTCAACCCCTCACCCTGCCTGTGCAGGTGATACGTCCACAGAGATGCTTCTCTGAGCTAGCCTACATCGATTCCGGGGCAGCAGAAAACTTCATTCAGCAAGAGGCGGTAACTCTGCTTGGAATCCCCATAATACCCCTGTTGACGCTTCACGTCATTGCGTCAGTGGATGGCAGACCGCTGCAGGAGGTCGTCATCGAGGTGATGCAAGAGGTGGAGATGCAGATCGGGGCTTTACATTGTGAAAGAATTGCCTTCTACGCCCTGCCCAGTCTCTCTCATGAACTTTCCCTGGACTGGCTCTCTGGGGACGTGCTGCGGTGGGGTCCTCTCTGCAAAGAGAGATGCCTGCAGTCCGTTCTGCCACCTGGTTCCCCGCAACCGGCTTCTGTTTTTCATGGTTTACCGGCTGCCTATTGGCAGTACGCAGATGTCTTCATAAGACAGAGGCAGAAGTCGTCTCGCCTCATCGGCCATATGATTGCCCTATAGACCTGGTTCTCGGTGCTATACCACCCAGGGGACGAATCTACCCGTTGTCCCCAGCCGAGTCGCAAGCCATGTCTGAGTATATCACAGACAATTTGGCTAGGGGCTTCATTCGAAGTCCACGTCCCTGCTGGCGCAGGGCTTTTCTTTGTGAAGAAGAAGGAGGGCACCCTTCGACCCTGTATAGATTACAGGGGCTGCCGCTGATTCCAGAGCTCTTTGACAGGCTCAAAGGGCTCACATATTCACGAAATTAGACCTCCAAGGAGCTTACAACCTGGTTCGCATATGTGCCAGAGACGAATGGTAGACGGCTTTCAACAACAGGGATGGCCATTTGAGTATTTGGTCATGCCATATGGGTTGAGTAACGCCCCCGCGGTGTTCCAAGAGTTTGTCAATATAAATACAAAAAGGGGGGAGACAAGTGGCGCAATAGTGCCCTATCACTAGTGACACTGTTTGTGTGAGTATATCAATAGTGAACACTCACCTGGTCCAGTTGTGTGACCCACAACTGGTTTATAAGCATTCGGTTTATAGCTGCTGCAGGACCTCCACCAACCACTCGTACGTGGAAAAAACGCTCATATATAGGAAGATGGTGTATCACGGTCCTGCTGCTGTCTCAATGGAATCACAAGGAATGGATGTCTCCAAGAAGTCACAAGGAAGGCAAGGTTCCAAAGCAACGATCTCCTATATTCACCAACGCATTTCGGCACCTATCCTGGCACCTTCATCTGCATGAAGGTGCCAGGATAGGTGCCGAAACGCGTTGGTGAATAAAGGAGATCGTTGCTTTGGAACCTGCCTTCCTTGTGACTTCTTGGAGACATCCATACCTTGTGATTCCATTGAGACAGCAGCGCGGACCGTGACACACCATCTTCCCTTTATATAAGAGTTTGTCAATGACATCTTCCGCGACCTGTTGTACACATGTCTAGTGGTGTATTTGGATGACATCCTCATCCACTCCCTGGATTTATCCTCCATTAGACGGCACATATGGAAAATCCTCCTGTGACAGAGGAGAAATCGGTTGTACACCAAGATGGAGAAATGCATCTTGAGCAGACCTCTTTGCCCTTTCTCGGGTACATCATCTCGGATTCCGGACTACGGATGGGCCCTGAGAAGCTCTCCGCCATTTTGAAGTGGCCCCTTCCTGTGGGGACTAAGGCTATCCAGCGGTTCCTTGGCTTTCCAAATTATTATAGGCAATTCATTCCCCATTTCTCTACCTTGATCAAACCAATCAGGCTCTCATCTGTAAGGGAGCAAAGTCCTACAACTAGACCCCAGAGGTCGAAGAAGCCTTCTTCATTTAAAGCGCTTCTTCTCCGAGGCTTGTACCTTGTACCGACCAGAGGTAAACAGACAGTTCATTGTAGAGGTAGACGCCTCCTCCATAGGAGCAGGGGCTGTCCTTTCCCGAAATCCTCTTCGGGTTGGTTAGTCGCCTGCGGGTTTTTCTCCAAAGCATTTATCACATCGGAGTGCAACAATTCTATCGGGGATTGTGAATTGCTGGCCATCAAATTGGCATTAGAAGAGTGGTGCCGTTCATCCATTCATTATCTTCATCGACCATAAGAACCTGGCTTATCTCCAGTCCGCTCAGAGGCTCAACCACTGGCAGTTCCGGTGGCCCTTGATCTTTGCCCATTTCAAGTTTGAACTGCACTTCCGGCCTGGCAGCAAAAACGTCAAGGCTGATGCCCTGTCAAGGTCCTTCCAGCCGTCCTATGTGGAGGAGGAGTCCTTCCATATCATTGACCCCCACCAAGATAATCACTGTGGCTCCCTTACGTATAGCTGGACTTCCGCGGGTAAGACTTTTGTGGCACTAGGATAAGGGATAAGAAGAAGACGGTCCTGTCATGGGGACACTCGATCGAGAATTGCCGGTCATGTTGGAGTTAAAAAGTCTCTCTCTTTAATCTCTCGTCGCTATTGGTGGCCTTCTATCTGTCAAGACGTCCACAATTATGCTACTTCATGTCCGTCTTGTGCTAGAAATAAGGTGTTCAGGACATTGCGGCTGAACGTCTACTGCCTCTCCCAGTTCCATCTGTTCCGTGGCAACACATAGCCATCGATTTCATTACGGATCTTCCCTGCTCCTCCGGCTGTGTGGTCATATAGGTTAGTTATGTATCGCTTCTCTAAAATGGCCCACTCTGTTCCTTTGCCCTGTCTACCATCCGCTCCTGAGTTGGCCAAGATATTAATCGAACACATCTTCCTGCTCCATGGATTTCCTCGTCATATCGTGTCCAATAGGGGAGTCCAGTTCACTTCCCGATTCTGGAGGGCACTGTGCAAGCATATGGACATCACGTTGGACTTCTCATCTGCCTGTCATTCTCAGTTCAACATGCAGGTGAAGTACATTAACCAAGTCCTCACCACCTATCTTCGGCACTTTGTCAGCGCTCATCATGATAAGTGGAACTTTCTCCTCCCTTGGGTGGAATTCCTTACAACAATCACTCTAGTGAGTCGTCAGCTAAATCTTCTTTTGTCGTGGTATTTGGGCAACATCCTAGTTTGCCTCTCCCAATCTCCTCAGCATCCGCCAACCCAGCAGCTGTTGCATTGTCCGTGGACTTCTCCAAGATCTGGAGAGAGACGAGAGACACTCTTACACAAGCCTCCAGCAGGATGAAGTGACATGCCAAGAAGAGACATCTAGATTTGCCATCTTACCTCCGGGTGATAAAGTGTGGCTTTCTTCCAAATAGTCAGGCTGAAGGTGCCATCCTACAAGTTAGGGTCGCGTTATATTGGTCCCTCCGAAGTCTTGGGATGCATCAATGAAGTTGCCTATAAGCTGAGACTGCCTGCCTCGCTTCGTATCCCTAACTCCTTTCATGTCTCGTTGTTGAAACTAGTGGTGCTTAATCGCTTTCATCCATCCTCAGGCACTGTTCCACGGCCTCTCAGCTCCAAGAATGTCATGGAGTCAGGGACATCCTTGCTATCAAAACAAGTAGAGGCAAAATCCTCTTCCTAATTGACTGGGCTGGCTTTGGTCCTGAGGAGAGATCTTGGGAGCGACGGGAGAACATTGATGCGCCACACATTCTGGTAAGTTCTTAGCACACCTTCGGAGGAGGGGGCTTGAGGGAGGGGTTACTGTTAGGTACCCTGGCACCGCTCCCCAGCTCACCTCTCCTCTCCTGGTCTGCATTCTCTGCTCCTCTACCAATTGGGCATCGGTGTACAGGGGCTGTGTCTCGGGGCCATTGCTGGGTCCCCTTCCTGTCTGCTGACAACCGGGCATCACACATCAGCACACTACAATGGTTGGAGTCATAAATCTAATCAGTAAATCAATAGGTGCAGCTGCGCTTCTCCCCTGTGATTCTAGGGGCTGGGATGGCTCAACCTGACACTCCCCTTGACCAATAGCTGTCCATCCTCTGGTATATCAGGCCACCTCCACTGCTGGGAGGTGTCTGATTATTGTGTAGTATGCTTCTGCTTATCTGACTGGTAGTCAGGCCCACCTTGTGCTCTCCTCTAGAATAACCCGTTCCAGCTCTCCTGACCCCGGGCTCTGGTGCCACCTTCCCTGTTTGGCCTTACTGTAGTAGAGGCTAACACTACGAGCCACCCCCCTTGTACTAGCAGCTGTGGTATTTAGACTCCCTGGGCATTCCCTGTATAGGGGTTGGCTAAACTAGGACCAACTCACCCAGGTGAGTTCGGTACCACAGTCCAGTGGGTCCACTCTAGGACGCCTTCCCCCGGAAGCGTGACACCAGCTTTGAATTGCCAGCTGGCATTAAATCCAAAATTCTTAATGTTGGGCCAGGGTTAGACCCGGCCATTAAGAATTTCAAGTAAATAGTAAAGAATATTTATATAGAAGGAGAGAATGCACAGCAAAAATTAAAAAGAGGGGCCACATTATGCATGTGAGTAATCTAAGCGAAATACCAATTAAGGTAAGATGCAGTGAAAATACCCTTGTATTCATTACAATATTTTGGGATGGTAAACCCCATCGAATCAATAATATTAAAAAATTGAGAAATATTATTTTATAATATCTGCTAACAACTCAAAAATACCAATTAAAAGCAGTTAAAACAATGTAACCTTGGTAAATGGTGAAGAAGGCACAACACAGGGAGAAACATTTTATTAGAAATAAAACCCAAAACACGTATCTGGATTCCATTTTTATTACTCCATCATACTCATCCTCAATCCTCTGTGATGTCTTCTTGGTTGCAAGCTGTGGAGAAGAACACAGCGTCCTGTCAACACAGCCTCCAAACATTGAATGAATGAGCTTCAGTCCGGTAAAGGTGACTCCTGAGGTCACCTGAGGTTACTGTTCAGGTATACATGGTGGCCGCTAACTATAGCGGGTGCTATGGTTACGTAAGCTGTTCTCGGGAACAAAAATCACACCAAAGCAGTGTGAGAGACTAGTGATGTCCTGTGGCAACATATGTGCTGAAGTCATTCAAATTAAAGGCCTGTTTACTTCCTACTGATTGATGACTGTTGTAACCTTCACAAAATTTAGTTTTAGTCTTTTTCTGTGCTATAGTCATTGCTTTTCTCCAAATGTGATCATCACATTTTGTGTAAAATAAGGGGTTTTAAGTTGATAAACTTTGGTTATTTTGGAAAACACTGTTCTAGTGGCACGGTGTACCTCTTACAGAAAGCCTTCAAATGTTGATCAATGTGGATTACATTCTGTCATTTTAGAAAACACTGTTCTATTGGCATGGTGTACCCCTTACCCAAGTCCTTCAAATGTTGATCAATATAGGTTACACTCTGCATGAAAAAATCAAGTAATCATACTTTATTCTCTAATTTTGATTGCCAGTGTATGTCTGTCTTAACATAGTATATGCTAAATTCCCATTTGAAAATAAACAGAGTTTGTATACCTCAAAGCTGAAAAATGACATCTTGTACCAGCATGTGATTTCTTTAACCCAGTAAAAGTAAAGCTTACTGGCCTATAATTTCCAAGTTCAGTTTTTGTCCTCTTTTTGAATATTGGCACCATATATGCTATACACCAGTCCTGTGATACAGGCCCTGTTATTATTGAATCTTTATATATTAAAAATAATGGTCTATCTATGACGGTACTTAATTCCTGCAGTACTCTGGGGTGTATCCCATCTGGGCCCGGGATTTGTCAATTTAATGATTTTTACACGGTGCCGTACTTCCTGCTGGGTTAAGCAGGTTACATTTAATTGAGAGTTTTTGTTATCACTGATCCTGTTGTCTGTCATGGGATATTCGTGAGTAAATACTGTTGCAAAAAAAGTCATTTAGCATATTGTACTCTGTACTGTGCTCTGTACTGGGATGGGGGAGGTCTTTTGTCCTGCAATTTGTGCACTGTGCAAGAGATTTCTATTATAAGGCCAGGGAATAGGCGCCACCAGTACCCAGGTATTGTGGGTGACATTGAGAAAACCTTTTTCTTTAATTTGACATGATAGATCAGGTCAGATGGAAGAAAAATGATTTTTACAGTTAGTGTCAAAATTTTCTGACTGATCGCTAATTTTTGAGCTGAAACCTTGGCGATAGTCCAACGCTGATTGGCACTGTTCACTTTTCCCCTTAGTATCATTAAAAGCAGTGCTGAAGAATGAGTACTCTTAACTGCCACCATTAAAAGGCGTATAAGTAGTTATTAAGGTGATTAGCTGCAGGCTCTCTTTATTTATTTATTTATTGATTGATTGATTTATACTACTAATAATTTATTCTCATCATCTTCTTTAATATTTTTTTTTAAATTGGTAATGAATGCATGGTCATGACTTTTTATCAAGATTTAGATATTATGTTTTGGGCTTTACCTGGAGAACAAAAAATCTATTTTGTTTGCTTTCAGAATAATTTTAGAATTATATTTAGAATTTTAAGTAATATACAATGCGTAGAGAAAAACATTTTTTTTCCCAACATTCACTTTCTCCTTCTCATATAGAAGTTGATAGTTTATCTTGGGAGGTAAAAAATCAGAAATTAAACTGAGATTTGACTTTGGAAATAAATAGTGCTTAGCAGATAGTATATATTTTCTGATCATTTTTGCATGTCCTTTATAGGTTAACACATATTTCTTCAATCAAAAAAATGTTACTGATCTTTAGGTTATATAACTAAAAGAAAACCTTTTTTGTTATCCCATGGAGACTTGTTAACACAACATGAAAACCTATGTCATCAGCATTGCTTCTTCCACAGTCTGATCATAAAGTTCAAAGCTCTTCAAGTAATTTTAAGTAAAGACATTGATGACTAGTCTGAAGGTGAGGTTTTGAATACTGATATACGTCATAAAAAATACATTAATTTGTGAACTTAATTTGACAAAGCACTGTTTCTAGCAAAGTAAAAAATATTAATTTTAAAAATATGTTACAAAGAGATTAATTATTAGTGGACAAGTTTTTTTACTTAGCCTATTCATGATATTTGAAGTATGTTTACGAAACAGTTGGGATTGAGTTCACTCAAAATGTACGTCATATGAACTTCCATTCACTGTGCCTTCAGGCAGTGATCAAATGAAGGTGAGTGCTGTTTTAACAACAGGGAACGGGGACTCTTACCATGGAGGGGTTTGCTCCTCCATAAATAAAATTGCACTGACTGCCTGTTCAATTCTGAATTTCCAAGCAAAGAGATTTCAATGTTTTAACAAATGAAATTACCTGAAACATTAAAGTTCAGCTATAACAGTATTATGGTACTATAACAGTATTGATCACAGTCTTGAGCTAGGCAATGGCAGAGTCATCAGCCCCAGCACTGATTGGAGAGATTGGACAATCACAGAGACCGCTCTCCTCCATCTTATTCTAGTTTAGAGACATGATGAGAGCTTTCACTGTGTCAGTCAGCTGTGGATCTGCTGAAACTTGTGGCTCCACAGATGATTTTAGCCTGTCCTCTTACTACTGCTGCTGTTGCTGCTGATTGAAGACTTGTAGAAAAGAGGAAAGACCTTCCAGTCCTGTTCATGACTTGTTGCTTTTCACTGCTTTTTTTCTAATCCACTCCAATCCATCTCTCCTGAACCCTTCAGCTTTTAAGCAGATTTTTTTTTGCACTATCTTAGTTTGTGCCATTGGCAGCCACTGAGCGCTTTTCCGATATGCATCCATGCTTGCCTTTCGCTAGGACTTTTCTGTCCATTTTTTCCTACCCTTTCACATCACACTCATGTGTGCGTGCTGCAGCCCTGAAGCATTGCTCATTGACGAGCATCACTGGCATCCACACTCACCTTTGGCCAGGATTCAGCCCCCACCTTTTACAAGACATCCATGCATGAGTCTTGCATCCACTAAGCCATTAATCAGTAATGCACATCACAGGTCAGTATCTGTGATCTCTTTTGGCCAGGACTGTTCTCCTTCCTATGTTCCCCCCCCCATTACATCGCATCCGCATCCGTGTGTGTGTCTTGCAGCCACCAAGCCACTAATCAGTGAAACACATCACTAATTGGTGTCCATTGTCATTTTTGGTCAGGATTCCTTCTTTTTCTGTCCATTTGTCCCTTTTTTTTTGCACCATGTCCATCCACGCATCCTGTAGCCGCAGGGCGCTGTTCAGTGCAACACAACACTGAATGGCACCAGGTTATTGTTTATTTTTAATTTATTTTTATTTTAAAAAATGTAAAAAAAATAACACAGGTCTGCGACTAAAAAGCTGTTTGATTATTTTCATCTAATTTCCATGTATTTTGGTGTGCTGAAAGTGAAAAAAATATTGAAAAAAATTCTGGACATCAGGATTTGCCACAAAATGCAAAATTCTCTTCAAATTTAGTACATTTTTCTCAATTTTTGATATTTTTTTATCTTAGGGTTTTGAAAGTCACAATTACTATTAATTAATTCACATCAATGCATTGAAGATATACAATGCCAAAAAAATATAACTTTCAAAGAAAAGAACTTTCAGAGTGAGCTAATGAAACCAGCATAAACATGTTGCAAGCTGAACGAGCGGGCTCTGACATGCTCGGGCTTGTTTCAATTGTTTTATCTTGATTCTCGCCTGTTCACACTTTATAATCTCAGTTCATGTTAGCTCGTCATATTCAACCGTGTTTCCCAAAATTAGCATTATGGCTCAGCGGAAGTGTATTAATTCGCCTGACAGTTTCTGTTACATTTGTGGTGAATATACAGTGTTGAAGCAACAGCTGAATAATACAGACTTTGTGAAAAAAGTATGATTCGCACATTTCAGACTAAAGCTTGGAGATCAAGATAAACCTTGGGCGCCTCATAAAGCGTGCAAACGGTGTGTTGAGGACCTCCGAAATTGGTTCAAGGGTAAGAAAATAGCTTTCCGTTATGGGATTCCTATGGAATGGCAAAAGCAAAAGAACCATAGTGATGATTGTTACTTTTGTTCATGCGATGTGAAAGGGTATAATTCAAAATGAAAGCATTCCATTTCATACCCCAATATTCACTCAGCAATTCGTCCCATCCCCCATGGCACAAATATACCAGTACCCAAGGCCCCTGCTACTTTGGAAGAGATAACTAGCTCCGATGAAGGTGGAGTCATACCTGAACTAGATGATGAATCAAGTTCTGAATTTGAAGATGATACAAGACCAAAATTGTTTTCCCAGGAGGAGATGAATGATTTGGTAAGAGACTTGAATCTTCACAAAGATGCTGCTGAGTTATTCGGCTCAAGGCTCAAAAGCAAGATTTTAAGGTTGCCAGGAGTGTCTTTTTCATTGTTCAGACATCGTGAAGACGAGTTTGTTCCTTACTTTGCCCAGGAAGATAAGTTGGTTTATTGCATCGATGTCAAAGGTTTGACGGGTCAATTCAAAATCCAAAATGATTCAGCGCAATGGCGTCTTTTTATAGATTTTTCAAAAAGATGTCTCAAAGCAGTTTTACTCCACAACGGAGGTTTTTATGCTTCCATCCCTGTACGTCATTCCGTACACCTCAAGGAGACCTACGAGAACTTGGAATTGGTTCGTCGTAAACTTAAATATGAAGACCACGGTTGGCAAGTGTGCGGGGATTTGAAAGTCTTAGGCATGCTGCTCGGGCAACAAGCTGGGTAAACCCAATACCCTTGTTTTCTGTGTCTATGGTACAGTCAAGACCGACAAAATCACTGGACCAAGAAGAATTGGCAGCCGAGCGTGCTCACAGTTGGTGAAAAAAATGTCCTCCGAGAAACTTTGGTTCATCCCCATAAAGTTCTTCTACCACCTCTCCACATCAAATTGGGATTGATGAAGCAATTCGTAAAATCACTTCCAAAAGATGGAGAATGCTTCAAATACTTGGTCACCAAGTTTCAAGGCCTCTCGGAGGCAAAATTGAAGGAAGGCGTGTTCGTCAGACCAGACATTAGAAGGCTTATAGCTGATCAAGAGTTTAACAATACCATGACGCATCCTTAAAAAGAAGGGTCGATTGCACTTAAAGAGGTTGTAGAAATTTTTTTAGGTATAATAACAAAGACCCTGACTACAAACAAATCATCGGACGTATGCTGAAAGCATTTCAAGTTTTAGGTTGCCTGATGAGTTTGAAAGTACATTTCCTCCATTCCCACCTTGACAACTTTCCTGAAAATTTGGGAGCTGTGAGTGAAGAGCAAGGTGAACGATTCCACCAGGACATTAAAGAGATGGAAAGAAGATACCAGGGAAGATGGAGCATTACAATGATGGCAGACTACTGTTGGGCGCTTCAGAGAGACATTGCAGATGCTACTCACAAGCGTAAATGCACCAAGAGAAGCCTCACTGGGAAGAAGAATCGATTTTAGTGTGTGTTAGTGAGCTCATTGCAGTTAAAAAAATTATTTTCATGAAACATCAGTAATAAAAAAATTAATTTTATGAGTCTATTTTCATTTATTTTGAGGTATTGTCTTATTTAACATAGTTACTTAAATTGTCAGAACACGTGATGTCCTTTGACAAAACAGAGGTCATTTTCGGATTCAGCGAACTCAAAGACATAAAGATTACGTGAAGTAATCAAAACAGCTCTCGAAAAAAATTTTTTGTAGACCTGTCTAATCAAACAAAAATAATAATTTAGATTAATTGATAGGGCTCAGTAAAGATATACTGCAGGAATCAGCTTATAAATACTGTATATATTTTTTAATATAATCAGAATTAACGTCATAGTAAATTGTGAAAAAAAATTAAATAAAAATAATAATTTAGATTACTTAATAGGGGTAAATTAGGGGCAGAGTAATCCACAAAAAAATACAGTTTATACTGCAGTATTTTTTACTATTTTTAGTAATAAGGAAAAGAAGCGCACATAGAGTAATACCTTCGGGTTTGATGGTCACACGGACTCCCACAATACAGACTCACCTGGTCTAGTTGTGAATGGTCACAACTCCCTTGGACAAGCACATATGGTCGCAGCAGGCTCCCGGCAAAAAGTAAGGATCCACTTAGAGAAATTAGAACCGGATGGATAGAAGCCGCGCTGACCACAATAAGAGTAACAGAGTAACACACACACTGTTTATTCAGCCTACGCGTTTCGTGGCAAACAGGCCACTTCATCAGGGCATCAAGATTCAACAGCACATCCAGTTATATATACACACAGGAACAATCAAAAAAAATCACAAAAAATGAAGCTCCACCCCCCTCTGACATCACTCCCGTGAAAACGCCCACTATAAGTCAAACGTATAAAAATGCCCATTACATTGATTACAATACATTAAAAATACATTAAAACACAATAATCAGTATTTAAAATCGCATATGTTCTTCAATAAATAATTAAAACATTTTTGGTACAAAGATAAACCAGGATTAGAACTAACCCTGGCAGGGGCATAAAACTCTCCTCCGGAGATTAAACCTCTGTCTCATACCACTTAACCATCCGGTCATCTTAGGCAAGAGCAACTGTTTAGCCAGGATCTACCAACTCAACCCATCCAAACAATTAAATATCCTCATTTACTTAGTACACAAAACCTTCTTTCTTATATAAAAAGTAAACAAATAATTATAAAAAATATAAACTTCTTGTCTATAGGGATCTTTCAAGGTAAATGACCACTACATTTTGTGTCTATAATATGCTCACTGAATAATTTATATTCCTTGGTTTGTTGATCTATGTAAATTACAAGTCACCCATATATACAAACTCACAATTAAAAACTTCTCAATATAAAGAGGAAATGCAGACAGGATTTATATGAGGTAAAGGATGAACAGAGAAACTGAAAAAAATGAATTACAATGTATTCAAATCACAATTACATAAAAATAAAGGGTTCATCCAGAATATGAACCCATTATGTCTAGGGGTAACCACAAGGTGATTTAGCAATGCCTCAGACTGGTAAGCTATCTGAGCTTATGGGGAAAGGAGACCACTACGGTCATAATATCTCGCCACATTGTCACATAGAAGAAGTCCATCTGGCAAGATGGTAAGAGAGAAACCATCACAGATAACTATCAGTATAATAAAAGTCTTCGATGGAATCAAGAAGACATTAACAACTCATGGGTTCTTAAAAAAGGTCACTTACCTCATTAAGCCCACCAGGGCTTAAAGTGCCCAGCTTAAAAATCCAATATGTTTCTCTTTTACCCAGGACATCCAATCTCCTAGGAGTATTTTCAGGCACATAATCAATAGGGGTAACAGATAATTTAACATCACCATGGAGAACTACGGTGCAATGTCGCGATAATCCATGTTTTAAAAAACCTCTGAGAATGTTGAACCTATGGGAATTTACACGTTTATGAAGAGGTTGAGAAGTTCTTCCCACATACTGTTTACCACAGTTGCACTGGATCAAATAGATCACATGATCCGTCTGGCATGTCATTCTGAAGTTAATATTAAAAACCTTCCCTTCATTCGTAAATGACATGAAACTGTCCACGTCATTATTAATAGACCTACAACATTTACACCCATGTCTATTGCATCGGTACGAACCCCTACGGCCAGTTTGTTCATTACCTACTTTTGTACATCCAGAGCTAGGAATCTTAACTGCTCTAGGTGCCAAGACATTTTTGATGGTAGGAGCCCTTTTAAATGTCACTGTCGGTTTCCTGGGGACCACCTTATTGAGGATCCCAAGGAACCAGTACTACAGAATTAGGAAAAATTGCACTTCTGATGCAGTATTTAGGGATCAAAGCAAAATATTGAGGGAGAGATTTCAAGAAAAAGAATATCCCCCAAAGCGGAAGTTCGCGAAACGGACCGTTGCTCCCCTTGCACCTCCCTGCCCAGCACCTAAGATGTAACCCGAAAAAGCACAAAGAAGCCGGTATGTAAAAAAGATCTCCTGAGTGCCGCTGTTCTCCCTACTGTTTGTTCTGCAAGATTAATTCTTCAGCTGAGCAACAGGATTTCACTAACGCCGCTGTACAACACGAGAGACTTTAAGCAGGTCAGTGCCCGGTTCCTTCTCCACTTGTCATAATTTTAAAAAATGTTTGGTTTCCCACTATATTTCGATCTCCAGCTAGTTAACACAGGGAGCAGCGGGCTGGAATTCTCAGTGTGGTATGTCCCAAGCATTCTGGGCCCCCTACACTGAAAACTGCAGCCTGCAGCTGCCCTTGGAAATGGTGCATTCATCGTAGTGTCATTTCCAGGTGGTTTTCCTGACTCTTTCAGAGGCCCGGGTGGAGGGTGGCATGCTGAGTAATAATGGGTTTAGTACCACCTTTGTACTCTCAGCTGGTACTAAGCCCAAAATTCATGATGTCACACCAAATTAGACTTGGACACCATGAATTTTTAGCAAACAGAAAAAAAACACAACACAAAAAAAAATAGTTTATTAAAGTAAAACAAAAACACAATTAAGGACTCCTTCTTTATTAAAAACAAATCTCTGCTCCAACGTAATCCGTAATCCAGGTCTTCTTTCTTCAGCTCTGCTACATCTGTGCCATCAGACAAATGCATCTGCTGACAAAGATGAGCAGGAAAAAAATGACAACGGAGCACAGCCCTAAGTGAGAGAAGCGCTAACTTTGCATCTGGGCACCTGGTGCCGACTGCTGTATGAAAAGTTATCCGAGTTCAAGTTCATCCGTGAACTGGGATAAACCCAGCATCCCCTGGCACTCAGCAGCCATATTGCTGCCTTCAAAGCATACGCAGTTCGCATAATGAATCTGGTAATAGGCACCTAACTAGACTGCACAATGCACAGGACTGGAAATGATGTCTGGCCAGCACATCATACCCAGAAGTAGGAGGCTGGAAGTTCAAATCAGGAGTGTGCCGGAGAAGGAATTCTCCAGCCCATTGGGGTGTGCTAACAGCAGCTAGGAGGGAGAGACTACCAAGTCAGACTACAGGCCATAGTGAAAATTTAAGTATCAAAGTAATGTAGGACAGTTTTATGTCGGATAGGGTCGGTTAGGGATGTGGTAGGAAGGTGCAGAGACAGGTAGTGATAGGTTAGGAGGTAAAAATGACCTGACATGTTCCCTTTAACTGGAAGTGTGGCACTGGGAGAAAATTAACTCTAATCCTCCAGAAAGTTGCCAGCTTTTACTCATAGAGGCGTGCACAGAGCAGCTAGAGTCGATGTTCACTATCCAGTGAGTTGTGACTGTAGGCACACTCCAATACTATGATTAACAACTCTTTCTGCAGTGTGAGCTTTCAATCAAAGTTCTGGTGGTTGTGTACATCTACTGGTCACATTCTTGTGAGTAATGACAGTAGAAACTCAGGACAAGCCTCTGTGACTTCTCAGGTGCATTCTCTCTTGTTAACCACTCTTTCAGTAAGGTATGTTAACACACGGCATTTATGCTGCATTTTTTTCTGCAGTAAAGTTTGTTCTCTTAGCAGTAGGGATGGGCGATCATCTTGTATTTTCCCGTGTTTGAGATTGGGCCCATCCTGTTAAAGCAATGAAAGAGTTAATACAGCTGATATACTTACCGGGTCTGGGTTCTGTCTTCATGGTGTGACGCACACTGCATCACTTCAGGGCCGCCCTTATTGTTTGCCTGAATGTGATTGGCTGTTGGAGCCAGTCACATGACTAATACCCGGAAACCCTGAAGTGACGCTGCACCGCCACACAGCTGGACCGTATAACAGTATACTGAGGATGATTAGCAACACTTTCATTGCTTTAACACGGGGAAATATGAGATGTTCACCTAACCCTACTTAGCAGTAAAAAAAGCTGTATTTTTGCTGCATTGTTAAGGCCGCTTTCACATGCTAGGATATTGTTAACGATATCGTTGAAACATCACGGATTTGTGATCATTCAAACAATATCGTTTGTGCGTCATTGCATGTAAACGAACGATATAGGAAGGAAAAATTGTTAGAACGGTCATCAAAAATTTCAGATCCTGACCTCAAATCTATCGTTCGTCGTCCAGTTAACGTCCTGGGAAGCAGCAGCATCGTTCAGTGTGATACCTTTTTGAATGATGTCGTTCATAATTCTCCTATTCCTGCCGCTTTGTAAAATCGTTCAGACATTCTTATCCAAATAGCTGGCGCGTTACCAAATTTAAGATCGTTAACGATATCCTTGCATGTGACAAGGCACTAACGATGTCGGAAGGATCGCGGTCACGTGACATAGCTAACGATATCGTTGACCTATATGCTAGTGTGTGAAGCGGCTTTTAGCCACATTAATGCAGCAAAAACACACCCAAAATGCAGCTGTGCAATTTTTCATTCTTCATTGCTTTCAATGGTTGAAAGATGCAGCAAAAACACGGAAGTTAGGCCTTGTTCACACATACCAATCCATTTTTTAAGCCTTTAGGAAAACAGATCTGTTTTTCTAAGAGTGCCAATAGTGTCCCCTGGGTTCTGAACATTTTTTGGGATAGGCTAGGGTCACACTTGCAGATTTTACATGCTTTTTGAGTTTTTAAAAATGCATGTAAAAATGCACTCATAGGCCCCCATGCAAAAAACGCATGCCCTAATAGCAAAAACGCGTGCCTAAAGTGCCATGCGTTTTTGGCATGCGTTTTTGCACTTATGTGAGGAGCTGCCTCCTCACATAAACGCATGCAAAAACGCATGGTACATTAGCGCCATTAAGTACCATGCAAAAACGCATGCATTTTTAAATCAGCACCAAAAAATAGTTCATGCACTTTTTTTGGGTGCAGATTCAAAAACGCATGGAAAAATGCATGGAAAAAGGCATGGGTGCCTAAAGGCACCTAAAAAAACGCATGCAGAAATGAAATAAGCCTTAGTCATTTTTTCACCAAAAATGCATGCGAAAACGCATACGTTAATGCATGGTGCCTATATGTGCCATGCAAAAACGCATGTGTTTTCCATAGGGCCCCATGTTAAAAAAAACAATGCGTTTTTTACAGCACCCAAAAACGCTGCATGCAGTGTTTTTTGGGATGCTGAACAAAAACGCATGTGTTGTTAAAAAACTGACACTTAAGTGCACCATGCGTTAATGCGTGTGCATTTTTTTTAACAGCTAAAAAACGCAGAGAATGCCAAAAAAGCTGATATGTGTGAACAAGGCAGAAGGTTAAGGCTGGGGTCACACTTGTTAAGGTAATTGCGTTGACCGAATTCAGATCTGGATGTGGTAAACGCAATTGCCTTCACATACATTTTTGTGCAAAAATGTGTTCTGTGAACCGCAATGCGGTAACCGGATTGCTCCGGCTGTGTAATCCTGAGCAATGCTGTTACTGTATACTTTGTTAAGTGTTAAATGTTA